>JACEFZ010019581.1:0-505000 GCA_014155875.1 Cepaea nemoralis
GACTGGTGCGATTCCCCTGACTATAGATGACACTGTTTTATATCGTGTCTGAAACTGGTGCATGATTCGCCTGATTTAAGATGACCTGTTTTATCGTGTCTGACTGGGGCCTGATTCCTCTGACTATAGATACACTGTTTTTATTCGGGTCTGACTGGGCATGAGTACCCCCTGACTATAGATGACACTGTTTTATCGTGGTATGCGGGTGCATGATTCACCTGGCTATGATGACCGTTTTAATCGTGTCTGACTGGTGCATGATTCACCTGGCTATAGATGACACTGTTTTATCGTGTCTGACTGGTGCATGATTCACCTGGCTAATGATGATCAGCGTTTTAAGTGTCTGACTGGTGCATGATTCCCACTGACTAGAGATGACACTGTTTTATCGTGTCCTGACTGGAGCATGATTCCCCTGACTATAGATGACACTGTTTTTATCGTGTCTGGTGGTACATGAATTCCCCTGACTATAGATGCCACTGTTTTAATCGTGTCTGACTGGTGCATGATTCACCTGATTATAGATGAAACTGTTTATCGTGTCTGACTGGTGCATGATTCACCTGATTATAGATGACACTGTTTAATCGTGTCTGACTGGTGCATTTACACCTGATTATAGGATGACAATGTTTTTAATCGTGTCTTACTGGTACAGAATTCACCTGACTATTGGATAACACTGTTTCTCGTTTCTGGCTGGTGCAACGATTCGCGTGACGATTGATGAAACTGTGTTATCGTGTCTGACTGTGCATGATTCCCCTGCTATAGATGACACTGTTTTTAGCGTGTCTGGCTGGTGCATGATTCCCCTGACTATAGATGACACTGTGTTTAATCGTGTCTGACTGGTGCATGATTCACCTGTATAGATGAACACTGTTGTATTATCGTGTCTGACTGGTGCTGATTCACACTGGCTATAGATAAAACTGTTTTTCGTGTCTGCTGTGCATGATTCACGCTGGCTAATATCTGACACTGTTTTATCATGTCTGGACTGTGCATGATTCCCCTGACTATAGATGACACTGTTTTATCGTGTCTGACTGGTGCATGATTCGCCTGATTATAGATGACACTGTTTTATCGTGTCTGGTTGGTGCATGATTCCCCTGACTATAGATGACACTGTTTTATCGTGTCTGACTGGTGCATGATTCACCTGGCTATAGATGACACTGTTTTATCGTGTCTGACTGGTGCATGATTCACGGCTGGCTATAGATAACACTGTTTTATCGTGTCTGACTGTGCATGGATTCACCTGGCTATAGATGACACTGTTTATCATGTCTGACTGGTGCATGATTCCCCTGACTATCGATGACACTGTTTTATCGTGTCTACTGGTGCATGATTCTCCTGATTATAGATGACACTGTTTTATCGTGTCTGACTGGTGCATGATTCCTCTGACTATAGATGACACTGTTTTATCGTGTCTGACTGGTGCATGATTCCCCTGACTATAGATGACACTGTTTTATCGTGTCTGACTGGTGCATGATTCACCTGGCTATAGATGACACTGTTTTATCGTGTCTGACTGGTGCATGATTCACCTGGCTATAGATGACACTGTTTTATCGTGTCTGACTGGTGCATGATTCACCTGGCTATAGATGACACTGTTTTATCGTGTCTGACTGGTGCATGATTCCCCTGACTATAGATGACACTGTTTTATCGTGTCTGACTGGAGCATGATTCCCCTGACTATAGATGACACTGTTTTATCGTGTCTGGCTGGTACATGATTCCCCTGCCTATAGATGACACTGTTTTATCGTGCTGACTGGTGCATGATTCACCTGATTATAGATGAACTGTTTTATCGTGTCTGACTGGTGCATGATTCACCTGATTATAGATGACACTGTTTTATCGTGTCTGACTGGTGCATGATTCACCTGATTATAGATGACACTGTTTTATCGTGTCTTACTGGTACAGAATTCACCTGACTATTGATAACACTGTTTTATCGTTCTGGCTGGTGCACGATTCGCCTGACGATTGATGACACTGTTTTATCGTATCTGACTGGTGCATGATTCGCCTGGCTATAGATGACACTGTTTTATCGTGTCTGACTGGTGCATGATTCACCTGATTATAGATGACACTGTTTTATTGTGTCTGACTGGTGCATGATTCACCTGGCTATAGATGACACTGTTTTATCGTGTCTGACTGGTGCTGATTCACCTGGCTATAGGTGACACTGTTTTTATCGTGTCTGACTGGTGCATGATTCACCTGGCTATAGATGACACTGTTTTATCGTGTCTGACTGGTGCATGATTCCCCTGACTATAAATGACACTGTTTTATCGTGTCTGACTGGTGCATGATTCACCTGACTATAGATGACACTGTTTTATCGTGTCTGACTGGTGCATGATTCACCTGATTATAGATGACACTGTTTTATCGTGTCTGACTGGTGCATGATTCCCTGATTATAGATGACATTGTTTTATCGTGTCTGACTGGTGCATGATTCACCTGATTATAGATGACACTGTTTTATCGTGTCTGACTGGTGCATGATTCATATGACGATTGATGACACTGTTGTATCGTGTCTGGCTGGTGCATGATTCACATGAAGATTGATGACACTGTTGTATCGTGTCTGGCTGGTGCATGATTCGCATGAAGATTGATGACACTGTTTTATCGTGTCTGACTGGTGCATGATTCACCTGATTATAGATGACACTGTTTTATCGTGTCTGACTGGTGCATGATTCACCTGATTATAGATGACACTGTTTTATCGTGTCTGACTGGTGCATGATTCCCCTGACTATAGATGACACTGTTTTATCGTGTCTGGCTGGTACATGATTCCCCTGACTATAGATGACACTGTTTTATCGTGTCTGACTGGTGCATGATTCCCCTGACTATAGATGACACTGTTTTATTGTGTCTGACTGGTGCATGATTCACCTGATTATAGATGGCACTGTTTTATCGTGTCTGACTGGTGCATGATTCACCTGGCTATAGATGACACTGTTTTATCGTGTCTGACTGGTGCATGATTCACCTGATTATAGATGACACTGTTTTATCGTGTCTGACTGGTGCATGATTCACCTGGCTATAGATAACACTGTTTTATCGTGTCTGACTGGTGCATGATTCACCTGGCTATAGATGACACTGTTTTATCATGTCTGACTGGTGCATGATTCCCCTGACTATAGATGACACTGTTTTATCGTGTCTGACTGGTGCATGATTCGCCTGATTATAGATGACACTGTTTTATCGTGTCTGACTGGTGCATGATTCCTCTGACTATAGATGACACTGTTTTATCGTGTCTGACTGGTGCATGATTCCCCTGACTATAGATGACACTGTTTTATCGTGTCTGACTGGTGCATGATTCACCTGCTATAGATGACACTGTTTTATCGTGTCTGACTGGTGCATGATTCACCTGGCTATAGATGACACTGTTTTATCGTGTCTGACTGGTGCATGATTCACCTGGCTATAGATGACACTGTTTTATCGTGTCTGACTGGTGCATGATTCCCCTGACTATAGATGACACTGTTTTATCGTGTCTGACTGGAGCATGATTCCCCTGACTATAGATGACACTGTTTTATCGTGTCTGGCTGGTACATGATTCCCCTGACTATAGATGACACTGTTTTATCGTGTCTGACTGGTGCATGATTCACCTGATTATAGATGAAACTGTTTTATCGTGTCTGACTGGTGCATGATTCACCTGATTATAGATGACACTGTTTTATCGTGTCTGACTGGTGCATGATTCACCTGATTATAGATGACACTGTTTTATCGTGTCTGACTGGTGCATGATTCACCTGATTATAGATGACACTGTTTTATCGTGTCTGACTGGTGCATGATTCACCTGGCTATAGATGACACTGTTTTATCGTGTCTTACTGGTACAGAATTCACCTGACTATTGATAACACTGTTTTATCGTTCTGGCTGGTGCACGATTCGCCTGACGACTGATGACACTGTTTTATCGTATCTGACTGGTGCATGATTCGCCTGGCTATAGATGACACTGTTTTATCGTGTCTGACTGGTGCATGATTCACCTGATTATAGATGACACTGTTTTATCGTGTCTGACTGGTGCATGATTCACCTGATTATAGATGACACTGTTTTATCGTGTCTGACTGGTGCATGATTCACCTGATTATAGATGACATTGTCTTATCGTGTCTGACTGGTGCATGATTCACCTGATTATAGATGACACTGTTTTATCGTGTCTGACTGGTGCATGATTCACCTGGCTATAGATGACACTGTTTTATCGTGTCTTACTGGTGCAGAATTCACCTGACTATTGATAACACTGTTTTATCGTGTCTGACTGGTGCATGATTCACCTGATTATAGATGACACTGTTTTATCGTGTCTGACTGGTGCATGATTCACCTGATTATAGATGACACTGTTTTATCGTGTCTGACTGGTGCATGATTCACCTGATTATAGATGACATTGTCTTATTGTGTCTGACTGGTGCTGATTCACCCTGATTATAGATGACACTGTTTATCGTGTCTGACTGTGCATGATTCACCTGGCTATAGATGACACTGTTTTATCGTGTCTTACTGTGCAGATCACCTGACTATTGATAACACTGTTTTAATCGTGTCTGACTGTGCATGATGTTCCCTGATTATAGATGACACTGTTTTATCGTGTCTGACTGGTGCATGATTCACCTGATTATAGATGACACTGTTTTATCGTGTCTGACTAGTGCATGATTTACCTGATTATAGATGACACTGTTTTATCGTGTCTGACTTTTGCATGATTCACCTGATTATAGATGACACTGTTTTATCGTGTTCTGACTGGTGCTGATTCACCTGATTTATAGATGACACTGTTTTATCGTGTCTGACTGGTGCATGATTCACCTGATTATAGATGACACTGTTTTATCGTGTCTGACTGTTGCATGATTCACCTGGCTATAGATGACACTGTTTTATCGTGTCTTACTGGTGCAGAAATCACCTGACTATTGATAACACTGTTTTATCGTTCTGGCTGGTGCACGATTCGCCTGACGATTGATGACACTGTTTTATCGTGTCTGACTGGTGCATGATTCACCTGGCTATAGATGACACTGTTTTATCGTGTCTGACTGGTGCATGATTCACCTGATTATAGATGACACTGTTTTATCGTGTCTGACTGGTGCATGATTCACCTGATTATATATGACACTGTTTTTTCGTGTCTGTCTGGTGCATGATTTACCTGGCTATAGATGACACTATTGTATCGTGTCTGGCTGGTTTATGATTCACCTGACGATTGATGACATTGTTTTATCGTGTCTGACTGGTGCATGATTCACCTGGCTAGAGATGACACTGTTTTATCGTGTCTGACTGGTGCATGATTCACCTGGCTAGAGATGACACTGTTTTATCGTGTATGACTGGTGCATGATTCACCTGATTATAGATGACACTGTTTTATCGTGTCTGACTGGTGCATGATTCACCTGGCTATAGATGACACTGTTTTATCGTGTCTGACTGGTGCATGATTCACCTGGCTATAGATGACACTGTTTTATCGTGTCTGACTGGTGCATGATTCACCTGATGATAGATGACACTGTTTTATCGTGTCTGACTGGTGCATGATTCACCTGGCTATAGATGACACTGTTTTATCGTGTCTGACTGGTGCATGATTCACCTGGCTATAGATGACGCTGTTTTATCGTGTCTTACTGGTGCAGAATTCACCTGACTATTGATAACACTGTTTTATCGTTCTGGCTGGTGCACGATTCGCCTGACTATTGATGACACTGTTGTATCGTGTCTGGCTGGTGCATGATTCGTCTGACGATTGATGACACTGTTTTATCGTGTCTGACTGGTGCATGATTCACCTGGCTATAGATGACACTGTTTTATCGTGTCTGACTGGTGCATGATTCACCTGGCTATAGATGACACTGTTTTATCATCTGTCTTACTGGTGCAGAATTCACCTGACTATTGATAATACTGTTTTATCGTTCTGGCTAGTGCACGATTCACCTGACTATTGATAACACTGTTTTATCGTTCTGGCTGGTGCACGATTCACCTGACTATTGATGAATGAGCCCAATAGCTTTTCTTATGCGACTCATTTCTCATACCTCGGATTCATTGCCCCTCCTTCCCCCGTTACATGTAGGCTATTGTTGCAGTCATGACTTGTGAGTTTATTACGTGTTGGAGTGTTGTTGAGTGTACTATCGATCATCGATATGTTGAGCACGAAGTATATGCCGCATATGTATGTGTGGACAACAGTTAGGTCACCACAGTAAAATATGCATGGTATTTTGGTATCCTTGCATAGTCTCAAAAGATTCAAAGAAATAAGACGAACACTGCTAACTCTAAAAACTTCAAGGAAAACTAGAATTTTCTGGAGGTGGCACACTCCCAGAGTCTACTGGGAAGAAACTCTAAACCCTAGTAGATGAAGCAATCGTACAGACACTTCTGGCAGAGACATCCCTCCCTAGGATACGACCGATGCTGGGTCTACCGGCGCAAAAGCACACGCCGAACCACGTGTTTGTGAATTCTAAGTTCCAGGGGTCCGTTGTGTTCATTTGCTGTATTGCTTCTAGCGTAGCTGCCACGTGGATCTGCCATGTCCCCAGTGCTCTTTAATGTCTACAATTGAGACACCAGGAATTGGTAGAATCTTGACATTTCCAGATGATATGCTGGTGGACAGATAGGGAAGAGACAGGGACAGTTTGGCTGTGGATTTATAGGTGGCAGTCAAAGACCCAGACAGAAGAAGAAACATCAGAAGAAGAAATAGTAATTGAACTGGATGAGGACGGCTACCCAGATCAAGACCAATTCTCCAAATTCCCCCCACCAAGATCGAACTATCGAGAAGACACACAAAACCACAGACGAACAAGAAGATTCGACGAAATCCCAAGCCGTGGAAGGAGGAGAAATAACAGGTGGAACGACGAATGGTAAAGCTCCCTGAAGGAAACAGCATCATATGGCGGGGTGGGTACACAATAACTCCAGGCCTCAGCAAGTGCGCGACTCTGTCCAGACATGAAGTACCCAATCAAGACAGGAACGAACAAAATCAACCAATCAGAAGCCAGGAAGCTGAAAACAAGCAGTACAATTTACGAAACGACTCAACATAAGCTACACAATAAAGGCCCCAAATACAGCCAAGCCGAATAGTAAGCGGTTAAACGGGACCATTCATATCCGAAGATGAGATGAGATGAGATCGGTGATGTAACATTCCCTGGATAACCGAATTGTGAAGGCAGATCTCCCATGTATTATATTGAATGTATGCCCTCTTAGTAGAGAGAGTAAATTGAAGTAATTGGGGATGACCTTTGACAGGTGTATGTCTTTTGAGGAACATGTGGAGGCTTTGGTGGTGAACTCTGGTAAGGAGCTTAATGCATTGAGTGAGATGGAAGCAATTGGGGTAGAGCATAGGATACATTACAGCACTCATTCAGCAGGTAATATTTGAGTCATTGAGTATGGTCTGGGGCTCCTGGCAGTATCAAAGAGCCATCTTGAAGGATTGGAACCCATACAGAATGCGGCCATGTGGGTGATCCTGTGGTGCAATTAAGACACACCAAGTATATGCATGAGGCATATCCTGGCACTACCAACAATGGCAGACAGGCGCATGGTCCTTGAAGGCAAATGGTACATGAGAGTTGCTGCAGCCAGGGATCACCCCCTGCATGAAGCCATGGATATGTTCAAGGGTCATAGACTGAGACGAGGCAGGTCCTGGATGGCACAGGCAGAAATATCTATACGCCAAGTAGTGTGGTCTAGAGACTGTCAGTTGTGAAAAAGTGGGATTAAGTACCTGAAGACATGACGGACTGAACACAATGTAATAGTGACACTGGGGGGTCGTCACTGGAACTACGCAGTTCCGTGTTGTGTGTGACACTTTGGGCAGGCTGCGCTGCGGCAAGTAGCCAATCTTATGGGATAAAACCCGAGTTGACCCAAGATAGCCAATCTTATAGGATAAAACCTGAGTTGACCCAAGATAGCTAATCTTATGGGATAAAATCCGAGTTGACCCAAGATAGCCAATCTTATGGGATAAAACCCGAGTTGACCCACTTGCCTCTATACCCCTGACTTAAACTGTTCGTTTTCTGAACGTGACTGAATACATGTTCAATCAATCAGGTGCCGTCTCTACAATGAAGGTTGGCTGCAATGGATCTCCAACACTGTCTGTCTCTTGCCTTGACTGTACATTCTGTCAGGCTGATATTCGTCCATCTCTTGATGTTATCTTTCCACTTGTATCGTTGTCTACCTCTTGCTCGCTTGCCCTCAACCTTGCCCTCCAGTATGGTTTTTATAAGAGTATCATGTCTTTTAACGTGGCCGAAATATTTCACTTGCCTCCTCTTTATTTCTTTCATCAACTCTCTCTTCATTCCCAGTTTTTCTAGAACCTCTGCATTTGATTGTGTTTGTTTCCATGAAATACGACCTATCCGTCTGTATATCCACAACTCCAGGCCTTCTTTTCAATGTCCAGGCTTCCGCGCCATACAAGCGTTGAATATGCGTAACAGTTGACAATTCTCATTTTTAATGCGTTGTTCATTTCTCTAGATGTTAATACTGATCTCATGCTGTTGAAAACATTTTTGGCCATTCCTAATCTCTTTTTGATTTCTATTTCACTACTGCCATCATCTATTTAGAACAAGTCCTTCAAGAAACAAATGAAGATCGTTAAAAAAAAAAAAAAAACTGATTAGAGACATCAGACGTAGACTGTCAAAACGTTTTGGGCATGTTATGAGAATAAATGAAATGGAGAACTTGGTGACGACTGGCAAGATCGCAGGGAAGAGACCAAGGGGAAGACTGAGAAGTAAATACCTGGATGGCTTGGCCTACATGGCATGGTCGAGACATGAACACGGAACAGATCCACGACTCTGGTGATCGAATGAGATAGCAAACCATGGCCGCCCTCGCTTATCAGCATGGCACATGGTGGATGGATCATCTGTTATTATATGTCCAAGATAGGAGAAACTTGTTACTTATTCTAGTATCTCCCTGTTTACTGTGGTGTTCATTGATGACCTTTCCTTTTCACTTCTAATTACCATAGTTTTTGTTTTGTTTTTTGGATGTTAATATCTAACCGCATTGTGCGCTATGCCTGTTTACTTTTTCCATTAGGTCTTGTAACTCTTGCTCACTTTCTGCTAGTAACACGGTATCGTCAGCATACCTAAGATTATTTATGATTCTTCCATAAATGTTAATTCCAGGCAGTTCAACTGCATCAAATCCATCCATTCATCCATCATGTGTCATGCCGGTAAGCGTGGGCGGTCATGTTCTGCCATCTCACTCGATCACCAGAGTCATGGATCAGCTCCGTGTTTCTGTCTCGACCATGCCACAAGGCCAAGCCATCCAGGTACTTGCTTCTAGGTCTTCCCCTTGGTCTGTTCCCCTCGATCTTACCAGTTGTCACCAAGTTCTCCAAATAATTTCTTCTCATAACATGCCCAAAAAATTGTGACTGTCTACGTCTAATGTCTCTAATCAGTTTACGATCTTCATTTGTTTATTGAAGGACTTGTTCATTGGTCTTTCTGGCTGTCCATGGTATTCTTTGCATTTTCCTCAGAAACCACATTTCTACAGCCATCAGATGTTTTTCAGCCTGACTGCTCATTGTCCAAGCTTCACATCCGTATAAAAGTACAGGTTCTATGTAGCATCTCAACACTCTTTTTCTCGTTTCAGTTGACATCTTTTTATTGGTCAGTATGTTTTTCATCTTGCTAAAGGCTACTTTTGCCATGGCGATTCTTGTTCTAATCTCTTCAAGGCATCTCCCATCAGATGTTATTACTGTTCCGAGATAATTGTACCTATTCACTTGTTGAAGAATACTCCCATTTACTTGTATATTACATTGTGGTATTTCGTTCTTCCTAGTGACGACCATAACCTGTGTCTTTTTACAATTTAATTCTAACCCTAGTTGTTCACTGTGTGAAACAACCGCATCTACTAAATTTTGCAGGTCCTGTTCATTGTCTGCAATCAAGACTGTATCATCTGCATATCTAATGTTATTGATGCATCGTCCCCCCAATGTTGATTCCTTCCATATCTTCAATATTTCTGAAAATACTTTCACTGTATAGGGAAAACAGATCTGGAGTCATTACACATCCCTGTCTCACACCTCTCTTAATAGGCTGATATTGGCTTACTTCATTATCAACTCTTATGGCAGCTTGTTGTTTCCAATATATGTTTTTTACAAGTCTAAGGTCTTTTCTCATCAATTTGTAGATCAAATACATGTTGTAAAATCAACAAAAGTCGAACTTGGAAATGGTCAGCTTTACAAGAACGAAATCACAAGTGATAAAATGGTCATTCGGGTACGGCTTGAAAGCCTTCGTCAGCACACGAAAACAAAAAAGTTAAAGATACAGCTACATTAAAGATGTACACTACTAGGCAAGCAAGAAGAGACGGTGGTGTTCAATGACGCATTTATGCATTCATACACCACTTATTTAAAATACGTGAATCCATACTTGAGAATTACTGCAGCAACCCCACACACTGGGGTGGGGAACAAAGGCGTGTTCATTCTAGGGGATGATTTTGGACTTAATGGGGAGATGGGATCAGACTAATGTGACCGTAGACTTGTATAAACCGTCATTACATAGCCTTGCGCAGAACAGGGAATTACAAGTAGCCGTAAAATACCGTCATGAAACAAGGTATGGGTAACTGCGTCACGGTTCACTGGAGCAGTCAGTGCAACGCTGCAGTGACAGAGCTACTGCTATTATCTGGTGTCATGACTGGATTGTGGCTGTATGGGTTTATGAATGAACAGAAGTCTAGCTGAAATGTAGAAGTATTTTTACAGCATGGTGTAAGCCTGTAAGCTGTCTTTGGTATATGACGTAGTGGGACAGTCAATCCTTCATTACTACAGAAACGCCGCCCATTATGTGTCTATTTCAATTGGTATGGCTCTTTAGGGGAACCAGTATGATAGGCAGCAACGATTTCTATGGTAAAGTGCATGGGAGCGGCGTGATACTAACCTGTCACCCCTCAATGTTGTTTGTTGGAGACCAAGATAGGGATCTCACACTATACCCCCCAGCAGGTCTCACGGTATACGACCGGGGTTATAAAAAGCAAGCTTGCTTACAAGATGAAGCAAAACAGACCTATCCCTCAGTGGGTTCGTATGAAGACAGGAAACACATTCAGATACCATGCCAAGAGGGGACACTGGAGGCGTACTGAGCTCAAGTTGTACTCTCTTAAATTCTAGAGTTTGGCCTCTAAAAGTTTAGTGCTGCAATATTGTGTACTGCTTCATCTAGTTTCGTTGCAATAAAATCGTCATTCTGAAAAATAAAAAAAAATACAACTGCGGTGTGTATAAACACATGAACATGTAAATAACAGTAGTAAACCTCGGGGGATTGCGGTGAAGAATAGGAAAATAAAGAGTTGTAAAGCGTCAGCTTTATTACACAATCACAATAACAGGCATAGGACACTAGCAGCGACAAATCTTCATCGTCAACCAAAACTACAGCAAACAAAGCTAGCACACGTCATGGCTGTTCACTGGTATGTGTAGGAGCTCTCGGCGGCCATGTGTTCTAACACACGTCGAGGCGTGGTTTACTTTAACAATTGTCATGGTTCCCAGGTCCACCCAGCCTAAACTAAACTAGGTACCGGGAGATATTCTCAGAAGTCAAGACGGCCGACGTGAAATAGAGCGCATCATCTACCCAGTTCCATGTGTTCTACAAACGTATGGGGCTAGAACAGTATACCCATGCGTCTCATGCTAGCGGTGGCTATATGTTAAAATTCTCATCGAGGCAGATTTCTTTTTTTTTTTTAAATTGACCTCAGCTCCCAGGTCAAACCATCCTAAAATAGGTACTAAGCAATCTACTGGGAAGTAAAGACGGTGCTCATGAGTTGGAATCCTTTCGTAGAGGCGGAGATTCTCAACAAAATGACGAGGTCGACCCCGCCAAAAATATTATCAGATATATTCTGGGAAGTAAAGGTTAACTGTGTGATATTGAACACATTGAGTGACGATTGGTCTATAAAAAACTGGACCCAGTACACGTGTAGCCCTACCATTTCATAACCCGACTTCTTTATATGTCGGGGATTTTCCTTGACATATTTGTGCCAGCCGAGGTGACATCGTGGGGCAGTGCCATGACTTGTGGAGCACATAATCAACCTAGGATTACTCCCACCCAGCCCATATATTCTGTGCTGAACCACGACCTGGTTACACCCGAACATGCATCCCCGATGATGTGAAGTTTCAGTACTTGTCTTTCACACGTCGCTGGTGTCTGTTCTTGGCGAGGGCAAGGAGGGCCGTCTCTCACAGCTTCCATGCAGATGCTACCTTCTTACCTGGTCGAGAGTAGTCTTTTCATCAACATCACTCCGACACCAAGCCATTTCCGCGACGTACACGACCAGAACACCAGTACACCGAAGTTCACGGTCTAGAGGAGTTAAGGCAACCAAGCAATCAACACCGACCGCAAGTGGGTCTAAGCCTATCCAGTCTCGTGAAAGGAATACAAGCGACATCTCTGAAAAAGAAAGACAACCAAGACAGGAGCTGATTATCTTATTATGGTCTGAGGTATGACACGGCGTTGCTCTCAGATAGTGCTAAGGGATTAGAAGAGTTGGCTCTGTTTGTCAAGAAACACAGTGGCAATCAAAATCTTTTTCTGAACTTTTAAGAAATGTCCACTGACAAAACAACTTGCCAATCATAAGTAATAATCAACAATACTGAAAATGTCACAAACTGTGAAAATATTGACCCAATAATTAACAAAATTAGGGTTTGTTGTAAAGATGTTAGGCACAGGCTGGTCAAAGCAATACACATGTTATACAGAATTCAGACTCAAGCGCACAAAACCAGCAAACACATTCAAGTACAATTATCCAGAACATGCATCTTCCCTGTGGCAGCACATGGATGTGAGTTGAGGACCATTTCGCAATCACTACAGAAGCACATTGTAGTTTTTTTGTTTTTGTTTTTTTTTTGGTTTAAACAAACAAACAAACAAACAAACAAGCAAAGCTTAAAAATGTTTTAGAAAAATTCTCAGAGTATCGTGGATCAAGAAGAAGAACAATACTGACATTCTACAACAGTGGTTCTCAACCGGTGGGGGGGGGGGGGGGGGGGGGGGGGGGGGGGGGTGGGGGGGGGGGTGGGGGGGGGGGGGGGGATTTTAGGGTTTCCCAGGGGGGGGGGGGGGGGGGGGGGGAATGAAGACCATTTCAAGATCGCGTTAATACAAGAACGATTACTTGATATTGTTTTTCCCTTCATACTTTACAGTTATGTACGTCTCATCCTTCTAAAATTCATTTTATAAAGTAAGGAGACCCACAAATCATGTGTTATGTGGATGTCTAGACTTGTTTTAGTATATGCTATTAAATTTACCTTCCATTTTTACGTATACTGTGTAGGGGTGGGGGGATTTTTAGATAGGAAATATGAAAAAAGGAGGGGGGGGGGGGAGAGAATGATGTTCTGAAAATACGGTGAAGGGGGACACGGGCCAAATTTTTGATAGGAAGGGGGGGGGGGGGGGGGGGGGGGGGGGGGGGGGGGGGGAATGACGTTCTGAAAATATGGTGAAGGGGGCCACGGGCCAAAAAAGGTTGAGAACCACTGTTCTACAATATCTGAACATCGAAGACAACAACATCATGTCTCTGACACTGATACACTTTGGCCTGATTAAACGTCCTAGTGGCTTGGAAAGAGCAGCAATGGAAGAAGAAGCACGGTGTGGACCAGCACGAAGATGGACACAGGAGAAACACCGTTTGCATGAGGATGTTTGAGATGAGACTGTGAAATCCCACAACTGGATACCGCTCCGGTAACATTTGCTGCTGTTGCCTTTGCCTCTGTACATGATGGTTGTGGAACGCTAGGAAAGTTGACCATGTGACTGCAACTTTGACTTATGTCTGTACAGGATGGTTGTGGTGTGCTAGGAGAGTTGACCACGTGACTCTGTATAGAGTCTGTATTATCAGCAGATAACAATCCCAGCAGACCAAACTTGGTGAATCTCTTTCTTTATGTTCCCTTTGAGCCCATAAGTGTCCGCGTCTCAACGCGTCACCAGTGTGAACTTGGTCGGGGCAAGACTTCAGCCATTCATTCCTTTCCTCTTCCTTGCATCTCTCCATTTATTCCTTCTTTCTCTCCCCCTCCCCCACCTTTCCATTTTACCTCTCCACCTTCCTTCTATCATAACCTAGATGGTCATTGAGGCACCACTTTCACCGAGCCTTGGGGTGTCTCGTGCAGTTTGAACACCTGGTGGCACCCACATCTCCCCGGGGATCGGAACTTGCGTATCCAGTATATATAGTGTTTATTCTATCTGAGCTAGGCTTTCTGTTTACGTATTTTTCTTAAGGATAGCAGACATTTTCGCCTACACACATTGTCTGTCTGTCTGTCTCCTTCTGTCTGTCTGTCTGTCTGTCTCCTTCTGTCTGTCTGTCTCCCTCTATCTGTCTGTCGGTCTGCCTGCCTCCTTCTCTCTGTCTGTCTGTCTGTCTGTCTGTCTGTCTGTCTGTCTGTCTGTCTGTCTTCGACTTTCATTTTCCGAGACATATTTTACATTTGTAAAGTTCCTGCGGGATCTTCTATTGTTTTCGTACGTTTACACAAAGACTAGGCATCTAATACACTACCAAATTATCAGAAGAGAACATGACACTGGATTTCCCTGAACAGAAATTCTCCTGAACTTAAATAGAATTTGGCACTTTAGGAACTAGTAATGAATTCACACTTTGTAACCCCCCCCCCCCCCCCCCACCCCATGAATGTTGTCTGTGTATTTGTTTGTCTGCCTATATGTACGTGTCTGTGTGTGTATACGTGTTTCTCTGTCAATGTGCGTGTTTGTGTATACGTGTTTCTCTGACAGTGCGCTTGCCTGTTTGTCTTCATGTCTGCCTATATGTACGTGTCTGTGTGTGTATACGTGTTTCTCTGACAGTGCGCTTGCCTGTTTGTCTTCATGTCTGTCTGTGTGTACGTGTTTCTCTGTCAATGTGCGTGTTTGTGTATATCTGTATGTGTATATGTCTGTGTGTGACTGTTCGGGTGTGTCTTTGTATGCATGCATGTTTTATCTCTGGGTGTTTGTGTCCGTGTGTGTATGTGTATGTTGGTTGTGAAGCCACCACACGAAACCCTCGAAGTGCAGTATCTCCCGTGGGATTGTCTTTACCCACATAATCGTTCTTATTAAGGAAGGTATGCAGCGCTATTGAAACCCACAATAAGGTGATCAACCATGGGTGTGTATGCGTGCGTGCTTGCGTGTTGCCCGCACGTCTACATTGTGGCAGCTATTCCGGCTTGACTCCGAACCTTGTGTACCGTGACTTAACGTCGCTGCAGTCACTTTGACAAGGGCAATGTCGCCACAACCGCGCAGCCTGATTAATGACTTTTCCCCTGTTCTTGTTTCATGTTCTCATTACAACTGGAACGCTTACACTCTAGTTCCTTGTAGGGGCGGCAAACTTGCAGAAAGCTACTCGGCGGGGGAAAAACTGGTTGCGCCAGTTGTTTCTAACTGCATGTATGATGATGGTGTTTTTGTCCTTGTTGGATGACTTGTTGCTAGTTGCAGTTTGGTGAATGCCGATTTGACTGTTAGCCTACTCGCCTTTTTACTGCACGACCAAAGAGAAATGAACTTTTTTCTGGTGTCTTGTTTGGCTCCAGGTTTGGGTTAGTGCTTTACTTTCTGTACGCCGCAGACCAGGTAACGTTAGAATAAACATAACATTGTCTCATATACTGTACTATTTAACGTTTACATTACATTTGTCCCGGAGTAGTTTCTTGCTATGGGCTGTGATGTGATAGCGCCATGACATTTTGCAGGCGTTAAGGCACGGAGGAATAAGGGGACGTCTGTCTCTCACTTTCACAGACGACGAGCCCTGGCTTCAAATACGCGTCCGACCATGCTCGTGATATCAGTTCAGTTGGATATATCAGCTTCACCAACACCGGCGCTATTGCGTTATTTAGTAGACTCGATGTCATCTTGCCTTGTTCATACTAAAGTTGCTGTTGTTCTTGTTAATTTCTTCCTTTCGTCACCGTTTTGCTTTCTTTCTTTCTTTCTTTCTTTCTTTCTTTCTTTCTTCTTTTCTTTTCTCTTTTCTTTTCTTTTCTTCTCTTTTCTTTCTTTCCCCGTTCCTTTCTTTTCCTTTCTTTCCTTTCTTTTCTTCTCTTTCTTCTCCTTTCTTTCTTTCTTTCTTTCTTTCTTTCTTTCTTTCTTTCTTTCTTTCTGTTTTATCTGTCTGTCTTTCTGTCTGATTATCCGTCGGTCTGTCAGGTTGAATGCATACATGTCCATATGTTCGTCTACGTGCACATCTGTCTGCCTGTTTGCCCATCTTTTTGTCTATCTGGCCTCCCGCTTGTCTATCTATATGGCTTCTGTTCTACCTATGATGTAGAAGAGGATTGGCCCATGCTGTCTTGCGTGTGACATAAACACACATGATCATCAGATGTCTTGCTTACTGGTGTGGGCGATCATGTTTCTCCACATCTCGCCATCTCCAGCATAATGTATATGTTAGTGTGCTGACAACTTTTTTATGTCATGACGAAAGACTACAAGAATCTCCTCTCACGGTCTTTCTCTACCCCTATTCCCATCAAGTTTACCAGTTGTCACTAAATTTTCTCATTGCATGCTTAAAAAATATAACCAATTTACAGTGTTAATGTGTTTCTTGAAGGCCAGTCTCATTTCGTTTTTTTTTTTTTTTGGTCCGTCCACTGTATTCTTTGCATTGTCTTCAGGTACCGCATACCCCCTGGTGTCACGTGTCTCTCAGCTCGTCTGCTTATCGTCGGCGTTTAACATGTAAAGTCAGGATGGCCAAATGGATAAGAGCGCTCGTTCTTAAACATCCGGTTATTTTATGCTGAGGTAGGGGGTTCAACTCCCTACACCGGAAAGTTAGACTAAAATGTTGATTTAGCGTCCTTGACTTGGGGACGTAATAATCCTGAAGACGGAGTCATGGCCTGATGGCGAGGGACACTGGTAATATGGAATGCTATTCCACATGCAAAAATCAGCCCATAGCTACTAGAAGTAGCGTGTATGAACAACGCCGAGTTCAAAGTCAGGAAGCGCAAATTAAAAAAATACCACAGTCAGTCTTGGTCGGTTAACTCCCTCCGTGATGTGTGGGACAGCCGATGAATGTTTACTAGATACCTGTCGACTGGGTTTTGTTTTTGTTGTCATTGACCAATGCATGATATGTCTGCTACAGTATTTGTTAGTACATTATCTAGTTATCTTTTGTCGAGTGTGTGTAAAAACTGTAAACATGTTGTTGCACATATCCACAGACGCGAGTTCCAGGCGCTAAGAAATGGCATCATTCTTGCCCAAGCCCAGTACCGCATGCATAGTCAGAGACGCAGTTATCTCAGGGTGAGTTGTTCCTTCTATTTTTGCCAACCTCCTCCCTCTATGTATTAACTCTTAGTATACTCCGCATCCTATAGATAAGGCCACAGACTGATATGACGAAAATCACAGATGGCTCGGGCAGAAGACACAATCAGAGAAGTGTGTATGCTCGGAATTATTGGGTGAGAGTTGATGAAAGGGGCAAATTGCCATAGGAAATGTCAGACCTATGCAGGGTCATGGTCACACTGGATCGGGAATGTGGGAATTGGCCAGCAGACAGCGCTGAATGGGAGCTGCAACAATTCATGCATGACAATATCGTGCCAAGGATGATGTAATTATCTACATGGATGGCTTTGTGCTCAAGGGGCAAACGAAGTTCCTGAGGGTTCATAATGACGGTTAATAGACGGTGCAGGAGAACCTAGCATATGATACCACAACATCCTGTCTGAGAATGGAGGTGGAGGCAGTAACCGCGGCGTTCCGCTGGCTGGATCACATAATAGTACATCCATGTCTTGATTCTACATAGCATTTCAGCACTCTCTTTCTTACATTCAGTGACAGTGACTTATTGCATAAGATACTCTTCATTTTCTGAAATGTGGCTTTTGCTTGCCCTATTCTGCTCTTAATCTCTGTTTTACATCTTCCATCTGATGTTATAAATGCCCCTAGGTATTTAAAATTATCCACTTGGTTAAGAATTTCCCCTTCTATTTCTATTTCACATTTTGGTGTCACCATTTTCTTTGAAATCACCATTGTTACTGTTTCTTGATATTCAAGGAGAGTCCTTTCCTAATGAAACTAGAACATCATATACAACAATAAGAAAGAGATAAACAGCTTTCTTCGGTCATGTGGTGAGAAGAGGGGCACTGAAGAACAAGTGACAACTGGAAAGATCGAGGGGAAGAGAGGCAGTGGCAGACCAAGAGAAACGATACTGGATGGATTGAGACAGTGGCATGGAGGAATACCATCAGCAGAGTTGAGTTGTTGAGTTGAGTTGAGTTGAGTCAAGAACCGACATCACTGCACTCAGGACATTCCCATACATGCTCAGTCCCCTCTTTCAACAGCCAGCGAAGAGTCATACTACTAATCGTTCCCACCGCTATCTGATTAAATGTTCTCCTGGTCTTCCCTCTCAGTTTTGAGATTCTTCCAGAACCCCTGCCGATCCCCCGCAATCCCATTCTTTCACATATGGGTTCTCAATCTGTTCCTCCGCCTTCTCCACCTGGTCCCACAAGCGCACGACCACCTCCCCCTTGTCCATAGGCAAGATACCACCAAGAGGTGCATTCCCGGCTAGCCTATCAACCTGTTCATTCCCCCGTACACCCGCATGGCCAGGGCAAAATATCCATACAATTCTCACAATCTGTGACCTCTGAAGCGACGAGAGCCATTCCACACGAAACATTCCTTTCTCCACCTTGCTAAGCATATTCTTTGGTGTTCCGGATCAGCAGAGTTGATCCAGAACACCAAAGACCGAGATCTGTGGAGAGCCATGAACGCCTAAGCAGGGCACTTGATGATGATGTCTTGATTGTAACGGATTCACCGAGCATGCTGCGAAAGGTGAAGCCATGCATGCTTCAGTTAAAAATAAAAGATAGGGAGCATCCGTTGGATTGTTTTCCCAGGGCATGCTGGTGTGTTGGAAAACGAGCAGGCGGACAAATTGGCTGGGTCCGCACCCCTGTGTAGGTTATTGGTGTAAGATAAGGCAGATGTGGTCAGGGTTCTTTGGGCATAGTGTGCTAGAACAGATCATTGCCTGGAGAGAATGGCGCGACAGAGAGTGAGCAGAGGATCTGGCCGACAATCAGTTCTTCGACAAAAGACAACACGGACACATAATCCAATTGCAACTGGTGCCGTTAGTATTGGAACTCTTCGCTGGCTGTGGAAGATGAGGGTGGAGAGTTTAGGGGAATGTCTCGAGTGCTGTGATACTTAAAACATATAGTGACTAATATTGTTAGAATGGAAGCGTATGCTGTCCCTACGGTTATTGCAAATTAAACAATAAATCTTATTGCTTGCACAAAACCGGCTGGAAACGCCTAATTGCTGATTGCTGCCTACTTCAGCCAAAGTGTAATTCCTTTATTAACTTCATATGATGTATAACTGCAGTATGCACCTGGCGAGATGCAGCGAAATATGCCAGGCAATAAATTATGCAACGTATATTTTTGTATCCTCTGTGTTTAAATTCCCTAAAAGAATACATAAAAAAAAAATAAATAATACATTTCTCACCGCAATAGTTTCTGCAGTGACTGCGCTTCTCTGAAACCGAACACCCACGCTATATACCCCACACATTTAATTGTCTCCTATGTGCTTACAAATGTGCTGTATCTTCCAGCGTTTTTCTAGTTTCACTGTGTTGTACCCGATTGCCTTAACCCATAGTTAGTTAATATTTTCAACCAAACTGGAAATGGGATTTATACCTGTACATTCAGCAGGCACTCAGATTAAACGCTTATAGTATCGCATTCAGAAACAAGACCAGACATCAGCAATAGCACTAAAGTGCAGGGATGTAACGTACACTTATGACTTTTTTCATCCCAGCTGTCTGCTCTTTTGGCTTTGGTATGAAATGATTAATGCTTTAGAAAAATATGGAATAGATCAAGTCACCAGACGGCTGAACACAATATATGATACTGGAGATTTACCTCATGAATTGTGTAATTCTGTATTTATTGCAATCCCAAAGAAATCAGGAGCCTTGGAATGTAATCAACATAGAACAATTAGTATAATGAGCCACACCATGAAGATTTAGCTAAGAATTATCATGCAAAGAGTTAAGAAGAAAATGCAACCCGAAATAGGGGAAGAACAGTGTGGTTTTGTAGAAAGCAAGGGTACAGTCATCTCCCTGGCCAAAGGGTTAAAGACGTTGTTCGTAATCCCGTATATTCACGTGGTGATAACAACTGCGCGAGATTCGGCAGCGGATCGCGCCGCGCTGGTAACTTACGGGGGTATGTGAGCCGGTCGTTCAGAAAACAATGGCAAACTACTGAACGTAAAACTTGTCTAACACATCAACAGCAGCGGAAAAATGCTGGTGTTGACTGCAACGTCATGTAAGGGATACGCAACATTTAAAAATATGATACAGTAAAATGCTGTGTACATGCTGAGAATAGTGATTGAACGTTCAATAGAAGTAAAGATATACATCTTTGCTTTATTGACTACCCAAAGGCCTTCGATAGAGTAAGAAATGTCAACATGATAGAGATGGTCACAGATCTACAAATTGATGGGGAATATATTAGACTTGTAAAAAACATATATTGGAAACAGCAAGCTGCCATCAGAATTGATAATGAAGTAGGTTAATATCAGCCTAATAAGAGAGATGTGAGGCAGGGATGTGTAATGTCTCCAGATCTGTTTTCCCTGTATAGAGAGAAAGAGAAAATCTGCGACATTTAGTAGATGCGGTTGTTGCACACAGTGACCAACTAGGGTTAGAATTAAATTGTAAGAAGATACAGATTATGGTCGTCACTAGGAAGAACGAAACACCACAATGTAATTAATATACAGGTACATGGTAATATAACAAGTGCATCGGTGCAATTATCTTGGAACAGTCATAACATCTGGTGGGAGATGTCTAAGAGATTAGAACAAGAATCGCAATGGCGAAGGTAGCCTTTTGCAAGATGAAAAACATACTGACCAATAAAAAGATGTCAATTGCTACGAGAAAAAGAGTTTTGAGGTGCTATATAGAGCTTGTACTTTTGTATGGATGTGAAGCGTGGACAATGAGAAATCAAGCTGAAAAACATCTGATGGCTCTGGAAATGTGGTTTCTGAGAAGAATGCAAAGAATACCATGGACAGACAGAAAAACCAGCGACCAAGTCCTACAAGAAAATCGTAAACTGATTAGAGAAATTAGACGTAGATAGTCAAAATGTTTTGGACATGTTATGAGAAGAAATAAATTGAAGAACATGGTGACAACTGGCAAGATCGAGGGAAAGAGAACAAGGGGAAGACAGAGAAGTAAATATCTGGATGGCTTGACCATGTGGCATGGTCGAGACAAGAACACCGAGCTGATCCACGACTCTGGTGATCGAGTGAGATGGCGAACCGTGACCGCCCACGCTTACCGGCATGGCACATGATGGGTGGTTGGATTTGTTATGATAGGCACAGCCTTCATCTTCTTCCTATTTCTTGGTGTCAGATTGTCGCTGAGCTGAAATCTCTAGTGTTTATCCTGCAGATTGGGGGTTAGTGAATGTCTGACACGGAGAAATAGCGGCCTCAAATTCTCGCCTTCTGACCTTTCAGTGAAGAGCCCAGTGTAGTATGTTCAGGTCGTCTGAGTCCGGATGTCGGTCAAGAGACTTTCTCCCCACCCGGTACCGAGGTACCATGTCCAGGAAGATTGTTTTAGAGCTCTCATTCCCCTATTATAGCTCGGAACCCATCGGGGAGTGAAAGACTGTTACTGGGACTTAGCATCTGAGGAGAGACATAACTTTCCTTGGAAGGTTGGTTTAGGCATCCGGCCTTTGGATAGGTCGCATCACGTAGAGGTGCTCAAAAGTCTCGGCCAGCGCTATACTGACCACACTGCCTATCGAGTGCTGATTGTTCAGTGACGGTTATGGGGCATATACTATACTCAGTGGGCTTCAGGGCGTGAACACCGGTCCTTGGCCTTGTTGATTGATGTTGAACACAGCCTGAGAACTATCGTTGGTGTCATTGGCAGGACCGTGAAGAGATCCAGTACAGACTAGCGGAACAGAGGGCTGCACGCAAGAAACAGGAGGTTCACGAGAGGGCTGAGAGGGAGCACAGGGTTCGTACTCGTGGTGTCCACTGCTCGTTCTTATTGTGTGTTAGAGGGTATGTTTTGTTGGTTTGTTTGAGAGTGTGAGCGACTAGGAGAGACACGGGGAGAGTCAGAAAGAGACTGGGAGAAACAGGGACACGTTCGTTATGATGGCCAGTGCTCGATCTTATTGTATGTTGGAGGTTATGTTTTATTTGAGAGACAGATAGACAGACAGACAGACAGACCGACCGACCGACCGACAGACAGACACACATACAGACAGACAGACAGAGGCACTTAGACAGACATGTTCTGTATTGGATGTGTCCAGTTCTCGTTCTTACTGTATATTAGAGGGTATGTTTTGTTTGATAGACGGACAGACAGATAGAGAGTACTTGTATGTTTCAGTGATAGAGGAGGATGGAGAGAGCGCTAATATTGATAGTGAATATAGTGTATAGAAGATAGAATGTGTGCAAGGCAAGAGAGTATTGTTTTAGAGAATGAGTGAGAGAGAGAGAGAGAGAGAGAGAGAGAGAGAGAGAGAGAGAGAGAGAGAGAGAGAGAGAGAGAGAGAGAGAGAGAGAGGTGCTCTGTGTATGTTAACGTGAGAAAGATTTCTATCACGTGATTATACTAAATCGATTACATGTAAACAATGATGTGACCTATACAAGAGAATTGTTAACGGGGACACAACCTGTGAGACGGTGTGACCAAACCTCACTTGTTTCTGTTGTGTTGAACATGTGCTGTAACTAGGTGAACATTGATTGTGAATGTTAGTTGTTTAGTTTCATAGACTTTGTTAGAACCAGTTTGTGTTGTACAGTTTGTGTTGTACAGTTTGTGTTGCACAGTTTGTGTTGCACAGTTTGTGTTGTACAGTTTGTGTTGTACAGTTTGTGTTGTACAGTTTGTGTTGTACAGTTTGTGTTGTACAGTTTGTGTTGTACAGTTTGTGTTGCACAGTTTGTGTTGTACAGTTTGTGTTGCACAGTTTGTGTTGCACAGTTTGTGTTGTACAGTTTGTGTTGTACAGTTTGTGTTGTACAGTTTGTGTTGTACAGTTTGTGTTGTACAGTTTGTGTTGCACAGTTTGTGTTGTACAGTTTGTGTTGCACAGTTTGTGTTGCACAGTTTGTGTTGCACAGTTTGTGTTGTACAGTTTGTGTTGTACAGTTTGTGTTGTACAGTTTGTGTTGCACAGTTTGTGTTGCACAGTTTGTGTTGTACAGTTTGTGTTGTACAGTTTGTGTTGTACAGTTTGTGTTGCACAGTTTGTGTTGCACAGTTTGTGTTGTACAGTTTGTGTTGCACAGTTTGTGTTGCACAGTTTGTGTTGTACAGTTTGTGTTGCACAGTTTGTGTTGTACAGTTTGTGTTGTACAGTTTGTGTTGTACAGTTTGTGTTGTACAGTTTGTGTTGCACAGTTTGTGTTGCACAGTTTGTGTTGTACAGTTTGTGTTGTACAGTTTGTGTCGTCAGAACGATAGGGCTTGTGCTCTATCTGTCGTTCTCTGTGTTATTTTTGGGGCGGTAACCTTGACGACGATTGACACATGGGTAGGTAGATGAGAAGTTGTGTGTCCTGCACTGCTGTGGGAACACGTGATTTGTAGTAAGTATCGTATGTATAAGAGCTTTAGTCACACACAAAAGCAAAAGATAAATGAAATATTGGGCCTATCAACAGAAGTGGTGAAATAGAGAAATCAACAGAAGTGGTGAAATAGAGAAATTAACAGAAGTGATGGAATAGAGAAAGCAAAAGAAGTGGTAGAAAAGAGAAATCAACCGAAGTGGTGGAATAGAGAAATCAACAGAAAAGATGAAATGGAGAAATTAAAAGAAGTGGTGGAATCGTGAAGTTAACAGAACAGATGGAATAGAGAAATCAACGAAAGAGGTTGGAATAGAGAAATCAACAGAAGTGGTGGAATGGAGAAATCAACAGAAGTGGTAGAAAAGAGAAATCAACAGAAGTGGTGGAATAGAGAAATCAATAAACGTGTTGGAATAGAGAAATCAACAGAAGTGGCGGAATAGAGAAATCAACGAAAGATGGAATAGAGAAATCAACAGGAGTGGTAGAATAGATGAATTCGCCTTATGATGGGAGAAATACTAGGCAAGAAGAGGAGAAGAAGACACTGAATGCTGTATGTAGACACAGAAAGATGTCTGTAGACACAGAAAGATGTCTGTAGACACAGAAAGATTATGTAGACACGGAATGATGCGTGTAGACATAGAAAGGTGTGTGTAAACATAGAAAAGATGTATGTAGACATAGACATATGTATGTAAACATAGAAAGATGTATGTAGAAAACCAGAACAGGTGGGCATAAAATAATAATATAAGTAACAACAACTTGCTCAAAATAACAGACGAGAGAGAGAGAGAGAGAGAGAGAGAGAGAGAGAGAGAGAGAGAGAGAGAGAGAGAGAGAGAGAGAGAGAGAAAGAGAGAGAGAGAGATGGGATTCGTGATCGCCGATGTCTTCTCCAGGCCAGGCATCCCTGTTTGTGTTAAATATGTGTGTTCTGTTGAGGGGAAGAGACTGCGTATCTAGCAGATTGTCACTTCGTGCGTGTGAAAAAAGAAGCTGTAAATTTGTGTATTTGAAGGTGTGAGTGCACGTTTGTAAAATAAAGTTTGTGAATATGACAGCGCGATGGTTCTCTTATGCGTGGGATAGACAGACAGACCGACCGACAGATAAGACTGACAGACCAGACAAACCAGACAGACAGACCAGACAAACCAGTCAGACCAGACAGACAGACCAACGACTAGGCAGACCAGACAGACTAGACAGGCGGGTGGGCGGACAGACAGACAGACAATTTACCTTGTGAGAAATTATGAGTGGTTATATGTGATATAAAAGTTTGTGTGTATTCAAGTATCCAAGAGAGAGAGAGAGAGAGAGAGAGAGAGAGAGAGAGAGAGAGAGAGAGAGAGAGAGAGAGACGAAAGAAAGATAGAGAAAGTATTATACAAGAGTGAATGTGTGCGTGTATATGTGTGAAAGATAGGCGTTTGGGGGTTATGTGCGAACGATAGACAGGAGCAATGTTCTTCGTGCGTGTGTAAAAGCTTCTATACTGCTTTATTAGTAAACATCGCATAGAGACGATGACCAGGTGAAACAAGAAACGTCCTAAAGGCAAGAGAATCGAATTCATTGCACCGGGGTTTATCCATATGGCTCGGTCTTTTTCCGCAATAGTCCTGCCGAAAGCGTCACACAAAGCTCAATCTCCGTAGCTCCAGCGACGACCCCGGGAGTCTCCGATAACACTGCACTCGTGAACACAACGAAGTAGGCCAGAATCGAACCCAAACCTTCGGAGCGCAAGGCAGGTGCCACGGAGACTAGCTTGTTAAACAAGTGGAATCTCAGTCTGCGGTGCCTTGTCCTGGGTCTGGAGATTGATGGTTGTTTACTTCTGTTGTTGTTGTTGCTGCTGTTATTGTCTTCCACTTATGCGGTTAGGCGTCATGGGGAACAGTAATTGGAGTTCCAGCGCCTGTAACTAGCTCCTTTCCTCAATATCTTCGTGAGCAGTATTGTCTAGGATCAAGAAAATTCCCCACAGGTTTGCTGGACCTGTCAAGTTGATAATATGCGTGGTCTATCAAACTGGTCTATGTGTTTAACGTCTTTCTCCGTAATCCCATATACTCTCGTGAGTAACATGACGTGTGCGAGAATCAGTAGCGGTTCTCATTGCGTCGGTAACTTACGGGGTATGTGAGCCGGTCGCTCAGAAAGCAGTGGCAAATTACTGAGCGTAATCTTGCCAAGAAATCAACAATCAGCTGACAGATGCTGATGTTGACAGCGATATCATGTAAAGGATATGCGAACAAAACAAAACAAACAAAAATCAAACGGTGTAGATGCTGTGATCCCCGTGAATATAGCACGGAGACGATGGCCAGGTAAAACTGACGACTTGCAGATAGCCGTTAGCAAGAGGTTTCAGCTGGCATGTATCTGTGGGTTCTCTTCCGCTGTTCTTGACTGTTTTATAATTTACCCTTGATGTCTGTTCTATCAATTAGTGGATGTGTGATTGTTGTTAATGGTACTAAGGGAGAGTGAGAAGAGAGAGAGAGAGAGAGAGAGAGAGAGAGAGAGAGAGAGAGAGAGAGAGAGAGAGAGACAGACAGACAGTGTAGGGGTGTGAGAAAAAGTGAGAGAAGAGAGAGAGAGAGAGTCAGGTAGGCAGGCAGAAAGTAAGAGAGAGAGAGTCAGGTAGGCAGGCAGAAAGTAAGAGAGAGAGGGTCAGGTAGGCAGGCAGAAAGTAAGAGAGAGAGAGAGAGAGAGTCAGGTAGGCAGGCAGAAAGTAAGAGAGAGAGGGTCAGGTAGGCAGGCATAAAGTGAGAGAGAGAGAGAGAGAGAGAGAGAGAGAGAGAGAGAGAGAGAGAGAGAGAGAGAGAGAGAGAGAAATTGAAAATGTACCAGAACATTAATAGTAAAACTCTTGGTATAACCTGTCATCTAAAGTGGCACGCGTCTAACCAAAAACAACAACACTGTAGATAGATGAGGACGGACGCATGTCATTAAGCTCTGTTATGTTAGTTCTCTGTCTGTTATACCTTGTTCGCGTGTTATGTATTTCACCGGTATCCTCTGTGTCCCACGCCATTGTGTGCATATTGAAACGTGCATTCTGTCTTGTGCATTGCCTACAGGACAAACAGGTGCAGATGATGGCCAATGTTGCAAATCTGGACGTGCCGGGAGAACTGGCTCTCGTCTACAGCAAAATTGATGGTTAGTGCTCTCCACTACTTGTTGATTTTTTGTTAGATCGCTAACATTGTTCATATTAACGCCGGTGTTACTGTGAACATTCAGATGTCTTCTTCTTCTTCTTCTTCTTCTTCTTCTTCTTCTTCTTCTTCTTCTTCTTCTTCTTCTTCTTCTGCTTCTTCTTCTACTTCTTCTTCTTCTTCTGCTGCTGCTGCTGCTGCTCTTCCTCCTGCTCCTGCTGCTGCTGCTGCTGCTCCTCCTCCTCCTCCTCCTCCTCTTCTTCTTCTTCTTCTTCTTCTTCTTCTTCTTCTTCTTACCCCTTCACTTCCTCCTTATTCTCCACTTCTTCAGCTCCTATTCCTCATCGCCCTCATCTTCCTCCTTTCCTGTATTTCCGATTGTAGTATAGACCCCCCCCCCCACCCCCCAGTCAACTGGCGTTAAGCCCACCTTTTGTGTGTAGAATCTTGCAACTCCCGCCATGTCCTTCCCCGTACTATTCATCATAGTCTGTAATTTTCTTCTCCATCTGTTTTTAGGTGTCCATTTCTTTTGCCCTGGTTCCAGACGAAAGACCTTCTAGTTATCTTATTGTCAGACTTCCTCATCGTGTTCTATTCCAGCTCCAGTATCTGTTTCTGACCTCTTGAATCACTGCGATCTGTTCAGTTCATTCCGTGACCTCCACATCCGTGATGTGGAGATTTTTTTTTTTTCGCATATCCTTTACAGGACATCGCTGTCAACAGCAGCATCTTTCAGCTGTCTGTTGATTTCTTGGCAAGATTACGCTCAGTAGTTTGTAGAGATATTAGACCTGTTATATTCAGCTGTATTATTGCATTATCATCATCATCAAGTGTCAATGCCACATCGATGATTTAGAGATAAGACTTGTTATATTCAACTGTTTTATTGCATTATCATTATCATCAAGTGACATTTCCACATCGGTGATTTAGAGAAAGTAAACTTGTTATATTCAACTGTATTATTGCATCATCATCATCATCATCATCATCATTATCATCATCATCATCACCAAATTCTGGACTTGTACGGTAGGGGGTTATACTATTCCACAACCACTGAGGTGATGATGGAGTGATTACAGTTTTTATCAATCCCCTTCCATTATCTGTACTAAACATCTATACACTCCATCCATCCATCATGTGCCATGCCGGTAAGCGTGGGCGGTCATGTTCTGCCATCTCACTCGATCAACAGAGTCGTGGATCAGTTCCGTGTTTCTGTCTCGACCATGCCACAAGGCCAAGCCATCCAGATAATTGTTTCTAGGTCTTCCCCTTGGTCTGTTCCCCTCGATCTTACCAGTTGTCACCAAGTTCTCCAAATCATTTCTTCTCATAACATGCCCAAAAAATTGTGACTGTCTACGTCTAATGTCTCTGATCAGTTTACGATCTTCATTTGTTTCTTGAAGGACTTGTTCATTGGTCTTTCTGGCTGTCCATGGTATTCTTTGCATTTTCCTCAGAAACCACATTTCTACAGCCATCAGATGTTTTTCAGCCTGGCTGCTCATTGTCCAAGTTTCACATCCATATAAAAGTACACTTTTTCTCGTTTCAATTGACATCTTTTTATTGGTCAGTATGTTTTTCATCTTGCTAAAGGCTACTTTTGCCATGGCGATCCTTGTTCTAATCTCTTCAAGGCATCTCCCATCAGATGTTATTACTGTTCCGAGATAATTGTACCTATTCACCTTGTTGAAGAATATTCCCATTTACTTGTATATTACACTGTGGTATTTCGTTCTTCCTAGTGACGACCATAATCTGTGTCTTTTTACAATTTAATTCTAACCCTTGTTGTTCACTGTGTGTAACAACCGCATCTACTAAATTTTGCAGATCCTGTTCATTGTCTGCAATCAAGACTGTATCATCTGCATATCTAATGTTATTGATGCATCGTCCCCCAATGTTGATTCCTTCCATATTTTCAATATTTCTGAAAATATTTTCACTGTACAGGGAAAACATATCTGGAGACATTACACATCCCTGTCTCACACCTCTCTTAATAGGCTGATATTGGCTTACTTCATTATCAACTCTTATGGCAGCTTGTTGTTTCCAATATATGTTTTTTACAAGTCTAAGGTCTTTCCCATCAATTTGTAGATCTTCAAGCATCCTTATCATGTTGACATGTCTCACTTTATCAAAAGCCTTTGTGTAGTCAATAAAGCAAAGGTGTAGATCTTTGTTTACTTCTATAGAACGTTCGATTACGGTTCTCAGTATATACACAGCATTTACTGTACCCTTGCCTACTACAAACCCACATTGTTCTTCTCCTATTTCAGGTTGTATTTTCCTCCTAACTCTTTGCATGATAATTCTTAGCAAAATCTTCGTGATGTGACTCATTATACTAATTGTTCGATGTTGATCACATTCCAAGGCTCCTGATTTCTTTGAGATTGCAATAAATACAGAATTACATAACTCATGAGGTATATTTCCAGTATCATATATTGTATTAAGCAGACTAGTAACTTGATCTATTCCATATTCTTCTAAAGCATTAATTAATCATTTCTGTTGTGACGCTGTCTGGACCGGGGGTCTTGCCAGATTTCATATGATTAAGAGCATTCTGAACCTCCGTCTTCAAAATTGCTGGCCCTTCATTGTTATTTTGAACAATATATTGTTCGTCTCTGTTATCGTCATAAAGGTTTTTCACGTAATCTGACCATACATGTAAAATCTGATCTTTTTCTATTACGACTCTTCCATCTTTTGTCTTTAGGCAGCCTGCTGATGTACGTGTTCTTTGATTAGTAATCTCCTGAATTCTTTTGTGCATTAGTTTCGCATTTTTACTGTTGTGTTGTTTTTCAATTTCTCTGCAATTTTTCTCAAGCCATCTATACACTGCTGAACAATATGAGCATCATTCTCTGCCATGTCTTCATCTGTGTCCATAGAATGGGAGTTCTACCACAGCGGGCAGCACATCATCACGGCCCCTGGGGATGTCCAGCCAATGGACATGGGCTACAAGCTGCCGGTGGACATCAACTCTCACGTCTTCAGCAAATACACCAGTGTATACTTCAAGGTCAGTGTCAAGGTCGTTCTTGTTGTTTTTAGCACTGCTGGGATGTCTGCGTTTGAGAATTGACTTCAATGCACTGAGTTTTATCCCTGGTTTGGTCTCTCTGTCTGTAGAGTGGCTAGCTGCCTGCCTAAAGTGTCACACAGAACACGAACTCCAGAGTTCCAGTGACACTCATGGGGATCTCTGAAATAGTACACCCGTGAACAGGAGCATGGAATCTGAAAATAAACCCTGGATCTTTGGACCATGAGGCACATGGCTTGACCACTGCACCACAGAGAACCCCCCACCCCCCATACACACACCTCCAGCTACCCAGTTGTTAGACCAGGCTATTAGTATGAAGATGTTGGTATACTGTGTGCCATGACCGGGTTTTATAGAGTTATTGTCTATTGTACCAGGATTTGATCTGCTGACAATACCTATACATATAGAGCCACCTTTTGGTTGACATTTTGGATATATGTAAGAGTGGTTGTCAGATTATTAGATTGTGCATGCTTGTAGAAGCAATTGTCAGATAAATATCACATTTATTAGATTGTGCATGATTGTAGAAAAAAAATTGTCAGATATAAGTCACAATTATTATATAGCCCACAATTGTAGAAGCTGTTGTGAGATAGATGTCACATTGATTCAAGTGTAGATCCTTGTCAGAGTATTTGTCAGATAGATTTCATAATTATTTACAGCAGACAGTCATGAAGATGAGTAAACTAGTTTACATAGATTGATTTGTGAATTCATTCAGTCTTCTTATCCTTCCTTCCTTCCTTCCTTCCTTCCTTCCTTCCTTCCTTCCTTCCTTCCTTCCTTCCTTCCTTCCTTCCTTCCTTCCTTCCTTCCTTCCTTCCTTCCTTCCCTCCCTTTATTCCTTCCTTCCTTCCCTCCCTCCCTCCTCTCATTGTGCCTTGCCTGGAGCAGACATCAGTGATCAAGACTCTCCAGTCCTCTGTGTCATTCAGTATTTTAATGAAGCTGGTGATGAGGTTCTTTTAACAGTACTCATGGTAGGTCACAATTACTTTTCTGTGAGGGCAGTTCCCATGCAGGACAGGTTGTCCCAGACACAGCACCTCAAAGGCGTCCTCTAATAGAGACTTGTCCATTTGTTAGCATCAGAGATTGACTAGTTGTAAACATAAAGCCAGACAACTCAAAACACAGATTGACTAGTTGTAAACATAAAGCCAGAAAACTCAAAACAGAGATTGACTAGCTGTGAAACATAAGTCCAGAAAACACAAAACAGAGATTGACTAGCTGTGAAACATAAGGCCAGAAAACACAAAACAGAGATTGACTAGCTGTGAAACATAAGGCCAGAAAACACAAAACACAGAGTGTAGCTTCAATTTTCAGAATCCTAACTGGGGAATTCAGCTGGAGCCAATCAAGAGTCCTATAACATCGGTGCATGGAGAGGTCAATGTGTCCAGAGCTTTAGCAGTCTTCAAGTTGGTGAGTGGATTTTGTTTGCTGTTACAGGGGGTTTCATATAATATACTGTTATAATGGGTTTAGTATGCTGTTACAGGGGGTGTAGTATAGTATGCTGTTACAGGGGGTTTAGTATAGTATACTGTTACAGGGGGTTTAGAATAGTATACTGTTACAGTGGGTTTAGTATAGTATGCTGTTAAAGTGGATTTAGTACAGTATACTGTTACAAGGGGTTTAGAATAGTATACTGTTACAGGGGGTTTAGTATAGTATACTGTTACCGGGGGTTTAGTATAGTAAGCTGTTACACGGGGTTTAGTATAGTATCCTGTTAAAGTGGATTTAGTATAGTATACTGTTACAGGGGTTTTGTATGCTGTTTTAGTGGGTTTAGTATAGTATTCTGTTATAGTGGGTTTAGTATAGTATGATGTTATAGTGGATTTAGTATAGTATACTGTTATAGGGGGTTTAGTATAGTATGCTGTTATAAGGGGTTTAGTATAGTATGCTGTTATAAGGTGTTTTCTATGCTGTTTTAGAGGGTTTGCCATTGTATGCTATTTCAGGTGGTTTTGTATGCTGTTTTAGTCAGTTCATGCTGTTATAGTGTGTTTAATATAGTATGCTTTTATAGTGGGATTAGTACAGTATGCTGTTATAGTGGGTTTAGTATACTATAACAATGGAGTGAAGCAAGGATGTGTCCTGGCACCAACACTGTTCAGCCTCATGTTTTCAGCTATGCTGACGAATGCCTTCGAGAACAACGACATTGGAATAGACATAAACTACCGCATGGATGGAAAGTTGTTCAATTTCAGAAAACTGAAAGCCAAAACCAAAACTAGCAGCGACCCCGTCAGAGAACTGCTGTTTGCTGATGATTGCGCTCTGTATGCCAACTCAGCAGACATGCAACAAAATTTTTCATCTTTGTCACATGCCCGTGCCAACTTTGGGCTCAATATCAACTTGGAGAAGATTGTAATTATGTACCAGCCAGCTCCAGGGAATAATCACGCTGTGCTGAATATCAAGGTGAATGGTAATAGACTAAGTGTTGTGGACAAATTCACCTATCTTGGCAGCACTGTATCACAAGCTGCCACAATTGATGATGAAGTGAATGCAAGAATCTCCAAGGCCAGCACGGCCTTTGGCACACTGTACAAGAATGTATGGGACAGAAATGGAATAAGCCTGCAAACAAAGCTGAAAGTCGACAAAGCAGTTGTATTATCGACACTGCTATATGCTTGTGAAACCTGGATTGTTTATCAGCGACATGCTAGGCAATTAAAGTACTTCCACACAGTCTGCTTGAGGAAGCTATTGAAGATTAAATGGCAAGACAAGATCCCAGACACTGAAGTTCTAGAAAGAGCGTCCATGCCCAGTATCCATACTCTACTATTTAAAAATCAGATTCGCTGGGCTGGTCACTTAACTTGTATGCCAGATCACAGGCTCCCTAAAAATATTTTTTACAGCGAGCTGCGTTGTGGTAAATGCTCCCAAGGCGGCCAGAGGAAATGCTTTAACGACACTCTAAAAATCTCACTGAAAGCTTCTGGAATTCATCATGACACCTGGGAGACTGATGCTAAAGACCGTAATTCATGGCGTACATCATTACATAAGGGTGCAGTCACTTGTGAAGCAACCAGGACTGCAAGAGCTGTGAAGAAAAGGCTGGACAGGAAAACCACTGCAGGAAATCCTCCTCCTGGATCGTCAAGCATTCTTTGCCCACATTGTCAAAGAACATTTCGAGCCAAAATAAGCCTTATCGGCCATCTTAGAACTCACGGCTCCAAACTTTCAACCTCACTGGATGAAATGAATGGTCATCATCATTCTTGATGGACAAACAACACACAACACAGTACTCTTATAGTGGCGTTTGTATGTTGTTACCTTTGGTTTAGTATGGTGTTAAGTGAGTCTAGTATGCTGACAAGTAGATTTAGTGTGCTGTTAAAATGGGTTTACTTTGTTGGCAAGAGGGTCTAATATGCTAACGAGTGTGTTTAAAACGCTGTTACAGTGGGCTTTGCATACTGGTTAGTGGATGTAGTAGATGGTAGATGGGTGAACAGTTTGACTACAGTGGATTAAACATACAGTGGATTTGTCTTGCTAGTTATTGGATAAAGTGACATTTAAGAGTGGGTTTAACATTCTTTTACGGTGGGTTTAATAAATACACACACACTTACATTATGCATGTTTGCGTGTGAGAGCATGCGTAGATACAATTTCTTATATTTGTATAAATAGATTATTCCTTCCTTTTTTAACCAGCTGATTTCCTTATGCCTATCTCTCAAGTTGTTCCTGTTTTTCCCTGCTCATTACTTTATTGTATGTCCCTCTGATTGTTCTGTTTCACTTTAGATATTAAAAGCCGCTTTACTGCCTCAGATACTGTGTCAATTTGTGTACATTTTCTTCTTTCACTCATTATTCACCTTCGTGACATAGACCGTCAAAACTCAGCCTAAGCCCTGCTGTCCTGATCTATCCCATGCAGTGTACTGGCTAGTTTGGCTTATTGGCTTCATCACTACTCTTTCGCCAAGGAACAGAGGGATCATATAGAGACTTTTCAAACAACCCCATCAATGATAATCACAACCTGATACTTCTCCTTCTCCTCTGTTGATAATCAAATATCAGTGTGCAGGTCCGCATGGCAGAATGGATAAGAACGGTGTTCTTAAACATCCGGTGTGCTGATGCCAAGGTTAGCGGTTCAACCCCTACACCGGACAGCTGGACTAAAATGTTGACCTGTTGTCCTTGACTTGGGGACGTAAATTGCAAGTACCTCTGAAGTCGGAGTGGGTTCGCCTGATGGCGAGGGACACTGTTAATAGGGAAGACTAACCCACATGCAAAATTCAGTCCATGACTCTATAAAAATAGTGTGCATGGACTACGCTTGAGTTCAAAGCGAGTGAGCGCCAAAAAAAAAGTCAATGTAAAGAGATGTACAGAAAACAACAAAGGATTTGATGTTCTCAGACATCTCATCTCATGGGTGTTGATTCTGCGTATGTGTGATTTGGATCATGTATTGTTTCTGTGGCTGTATAAAACCATTATTTGTAATTATAGTGTTCCACTGTAATTTTCCTTCCTAAAAAATTCTAATTTCAGATTCTGCGGTTCATGTGTGACGCACATATTAATGAAAAAAGAGAGAAAATTCTTTCAGATTTCATTGTTCAAATGGTAAGTGTCATGCCTATACTTATTACTTATTCACATATACTTACTTATTCAGATATACTTACTTACTTATGAGTTTAAATCCACTAAGGGATTACATTGTTTTGAATATAAACATTGTATTCAGATAATCAGTACTGAGAATTGAATGTGTCTGTGTATATGTCACCCTCCAGGCATTGAAGCATGAGGGGATCAGGGATGAGATCTTGTGTCAGCTGGCCAACCAGACATGGCTCAACCAAAATGCAGAGAGAATAGAACGGACATGGAGACTTCTAGCAAACTGTCTGTGCTGCTTCAACCCAAGTCCTTCTCTCTTTAAATATCTCCTCAAGTAAGTGGCAGTGTTTGACAGTTTCATTTGTTTATTCAAGTAAGTGGCAGTGTTTGAGTTTCATTTGTTTCTTTCATTAAGTCACTTTGTTTATTCAAGTAAGTGGCAGTGTTTGAGTTTTATTTGTTTCTTTCATTAAGTGGCAGTGTTTGAGTTTCATTTGATTATTCAAATAAGTGGCAGTGTTTGACAGTTTCATTTGTTTATTCAAGTAAGTGGCAGTGTTTGAGCTTCATTTGCCTCTTCGGATTATAACTAGAAGTTGAAGACTTCTTTCCCCATCCTTTTTAAATTCTCTGTTTACTTGTAAACAATATACAATAACATGGAGTAATGCAGCTTTAAAAAACACAATTATGGAAACACTGTATTCACTTTTTAGTTTTGAACTCCCTGGACAGTGATCAGACAATCTGAGGTACATCTAATGGCAGAGGAAATGTGCTGTCTGAGGAAAATGCAAAGAATACTATAGACGGACAGAAAAACAAATGAGACAGTTACGCAAGAAGCAAATTAAAACTGTAAATTTATTAGAGAAATTAGCGAAGACAGTGACAATCTTTTGGGCGTGTTATGAGGAGAAATAAATAGACTTGAAAACTTAATGACAGTTAGCAACATTTATGGGAAAAGAGCAAGGGGAAGTCTGAGAGATTACTATCTGGATGGCTTGACCACATAGCGGACCTGATCCAGAATCTGGTGTTTGTGTGTGATGGAAAACCATGAATGCTTGTGCGTATTGTCATGGCACATGATGATGATGATGTATGTTTTTTTAAAGACTAATCTTTAATTGCCGGCTTCGTGGCTAAGAGGTTAGCGGCTTTTCTCCGTAATCTCGTATACTCTCGTGGGTAACGTGATGACGGTGAGAATCAGCAGTGGTTCGAATCGCATCTGTAACTTACGGGGTATGTGAGCTGGCCGCTCAGAAAGCAATGGCAAACTACTGAGTGTAATCTTGCCAAGAAATCAACATACAGCTGTAAGAAGCTGGTGTTGACAGCGATGTCCTGTAAAGGATATGCAAAAAAAAATAATCTTTAATTGTAGACTTCCTGATCCATTCTTTGTCTTCTGCTTCGTTTGTTTTTTTTCATCATTTGTTCAATAATTTTAGTTGTGGATATAATTGCCGTGTGCCTGTTTACTGCAAAGCTACAATATTTGTGTCTTTAGCCGACACACCTGATTTCTTCATGCATTTGTTGACTGACTTAGCTTTTCCAAGTCCTAACCCCGTCTGTATTCTATTTTAATTGTGCTCTCTTTTCTTGTGAGCTCCAATATCTTGTCTTGTTAAAAATAATCTTTTATTTCAGACCACATCACCATGTTTTTAGACCTCATCATCATCATCATCATCATCATCATCATCATCATCATCATCATCATCATCATGTGCCATGCCGGTAAGTGTGGGCGGTCATGTTTTGCCAACTCACTTGATCTCCAGAGTCGTGGATCAGCTCAGTGTTCTTGTCTCGACCATACAACGTGGCCAAGCCATCCAGGTATTTACTTCTCTGCCTCTCCCTTGTTCTCTTCCCCTCGATCTTGCCAGTTGTCACCAAGTTCTCCAATTTATTTCTTCTCATAACGTGACCAAAAAATTGTGACTGTCTACGTCTAATTTCTCTAATCAGTTTACGGTTTTCATTTGTTTCTTGTAGGACTTGGTCATTGGTTTTTCTGTCTGTCCATGGTATTCTTTGCATTTTCCTCAGAAACCACATTTCCACAGCCATCAGATGTTTTTCAGCTTGTCTGCTCATTGTCCACGCTTCACATCCATACAAAAGCACAGGTTCTATGTAGCACCTCAACACTCTTTTTCTCATTGCAAATGACATCTTTTTATTGGTCAGTATGTTTTTCATCTTGCAAAAGGCTGCTTTCGCCATGGCGATTCTTGTTCTAATCTCTTCAAGGCATCTCCCATCAGATGTTATGACTGTTCCGAGATAATTGTACCGATTCACTTGTTTAAGAATATTCCCATTTACTTGTAAATTACACTGTGGTATTTCCTTACTTCTTAGTGACAACCATAATCTGTGTCTTCTTACAATTTAATTCTAACTCAAGTTGTTCACTGTGTGCAACAACCGCATCTACTAATTGTTGCAGATCCTGCTCATTGTCTGCAACCAATACTGTTACTTATGGGTTACACCCGTGTGTCGTGATGTTGATCCGTCGACTAAACTAAACTAAACTAAACTAAACTAATCAACACTGTATCATCCACATATCTAATGTTATTGATGTTATGTCCCCCTATGATAATTCCTTTCATATCGTCAACATTTCTGAAAATATTTTCACCGTACGGGAAAAAGAGATCTGAAGACATTACACATCCCTGTCTCACACCTCTCTTAATAGGCTTATATATATCTACTTCATTATCATTCTTTATGGCAGCTTGTTATTTCCAATATATGTTTTTTATGTGTAGTCAATAAAGCAAAGATGTAAGTCTTTGTTTACTTCTATAGAACATTGAGTTAATGTTCTCAGCATATAAACAGCATTTACTGTACCCTTGCCTTCTACAAACCCACATTGTTCTTCTCCTAATTCGGGTTGTATTTTCTTTCTAACTCTTTACTTGTTAATTGTTAGCAAAAGCTTTGTGATGTGGCTCATTATACTAATTGTTTGATGTTGATCACACTCCAAGGGTCTTGATTTCTTCAGTATTGCAATAAATATAGAATTACATAGTTCAGGAGGTATATCTCCAGTATCATATATTGCGTTCAACAGTCTTGGTCTATTCCCTATTCTTCTAATACATTAATCATTCCTGTTGAGAATTTGTCTGGAAGGATTCTTGCCAGATTTCAAAAGGTTAAGAGCATTCTAAACTTCTATCTTCAGAATTGATGGTCCTTCATTATTACTCTGAATATCATTTTGTTCTTCTCCTGTATCATTTTTAGATCTACTTTAAATTGTAACCTAATACTACTGCATGATTTGTTTTCATGTTTGCAGTGTATAGTAGTTGAGGTAGAAGTGAAACCAGACACAATGGACAAAGCTTTCAAGCAAATGTTTACTTTCTAAAATCTAATCACTCTCATTTTGGGTGACCTATATCTCCAGGTATGTTTCTGATGTGGGTCAGAGCGGGTACAACCATGTATGTCAACACAAAATTCTCCAGAGTGCTTACATGGACCCATTACTCAGTCGAGTGTACCCGCCGACTTTCTTGGAGTGGAAGGCCATACAGAGGAAGGCTAACATGGCCTTAGAAGTCAGGTACCCTGATGGTGAGTCATGCATGCTAGTATGTGTCTGAGTGTGCAATCATCTTGTTGTGACTGAGTCTGTGCTGTTGTGTTGTTATTATGTGAATTGCCAATCGCTAGATCAGGAAATCAACATCAGGATTGGTAAGGCAGCAACATTAATGAACAGGTTAACAAAAAAAAGTCTGGGAGAACAGGAAGCTTACTGCCAAAATAAAAGTCCTTGTCTATCAAGCCTGTGTCCTTAGTACTCTTCTTTATGGCAGTGAAGTCTGGACAACCTTCTCACACCAAGAGAATCGTTTAAACAGCTTTCATTTGTGGTGTCTGTGAAGAATACTTCATATCAAGTGGCAAGACAAAATCACAAATACTGAAGTATTGGAAAGATCAAGTTGTGTGACGGTTTATTCCATGCTCAGTCTTCGTAGACTTAGATGGATAGGACATCTTAGGAGGATGGATGATGGTAGAATACCAAAGGACATCTTTTTTGGTGAATTACAGGTGGGTAAGAGATCTCAGGGTCGGCCTTTACTAAGATACAAAGATGTGTGTAAGCGGGACATGATTGATACAGGCATTGATAATGCACATTGGGAGCAAGTCACAGCTGAACGTTTGCATGGAAGGCAAAAATAAAAAATGGAATAAAGACAAATGAGAAAATGATTGCAGATAAGTCACACATGAGTGTGCAAGACGTAAGATGCTGCATGATTGTAGAAATGACCATATGTTCACATGCATCCACCATGGACGAACATTTACAGCGCAAATTGGCTTTATCAGTCACATTCGCTACCGCCATGGGTTGTAGTTATTATGCCTTTTTAAAGCACAATGTAACAAACTATTGTCTGTCAAGATGGCAAGGTGCATTCAATTTGTTGAGGTTATTAAATGTGTCTGAGGTTGTGCATTCATGTTGTTGATGTGTTAAATGTGTCTGAGTCTCTGCATACATGTTGTTGATGTGTTAAATGTGTCCTAGTCTGTGCAGTCCTGTTGTTGATGTGTTAAATGTGTCCTAGTCTGTGCATTTATGTTGTTGATGTGTTAAATATCTCCTAGTCTGTGCATTCATGTTGTTGATGTGTTAAATGTGTCCTAGTCTGTGCATTCATGTTGTTGATGTGTTAAATATGTCTGAGTCTCTGCATACATGTTGTTGATGTGTTAAATATGTCTGAGTCTGTGTATTCGTGTTGTTGATGTGTTAAATATGTCCGGGTCTCTGCATTCATGTTGTTGATGTGTTAAATATGTCTGAGTCTCTGCATACATGTTGTTGATGTGTTAAATATCTCCTAGTCTGTGCTTTCATGTTGTTGATGTGTTAAATGTGTCCTAGTCTGTGCTGTCATGTTGTTGATGTGTTAAATATCTCTTAGTTTGTGCATTCATGTTGTTGATGTGTTAAATGTGTCTGAGTCTCTGCATTCATGTTGTTGATGTGTTAAATATGTCTGAGTCTCTGCATACATGTTGTTGATGTGTTAATGTGTCTGAGTTGGTGCATTCATGTTGTTGATGTGTTAAATGTGTCCTGAGTTTGTGCATCATGTTGTTGATGTGTTAAATGTGTCCGAGTCTCTGCATTCATGTTGTTGAGGTGTTAAATGTGTCTGAGTTTGTGCATTCATGTTGTTGATGTGTTAAATGTGTCCTAGTCTGTGCATTCATGTTGTTGATGTGTTAAATATGTCAGAGTCTCTGCATTTATGTTGTTGATGTGTTAAATGTGTCTGAGTCTCTGCATTCATGTTGTTGATGTGTTAAATGTGTCTGAGTCTCTGCATTCATGTTGTTGATGTGTTAAATGTGTCTGAGTCTCTGCATTCATGTTGTTGATGTGTTAAATGTGTCCAAGTCTCTGCATTCATGTTGTTGATGTGGTAAATGTGTCTGAGTCTCTGCATTCATGTTGTTGATGTGGTAAATGTGTCTGAGTCTCTGCATTCATGTTGTTGATGTGGTAAATGTGTCTGAGTCTCTGCATTCATGTTGTTGATGTGGTAAATGTGTCTGAGTCTCTGCATTCATGTTGTTGATGTGGTAAATGTGTCTGAGTCTCTGCATTCATGTTGTTGATGTGGTAAATGTGTCAGAGTTTGTGCATTCATGTTGTTGATGTGTTAAATGTGTCCGAGTTTGTGCATTCATGTTGTTGATGTGTTAAATATGTCTGAGTCTCTGCATTAATGTTGTTGATGTGGTAAATGTGTCTGAGTCTCTGCATTCATGTTGTTGATGTGGTAAATGTGTCCGAGTCTCTGCATTCATGTTTTTGATGTGTTAAATGTGTCCGAGTTTGTGCATTCATGTTGTTGATGTGTTAAATATGTCTGAGTCTCTGCATACATGTTGTTGATGTGTTAAATGTGTCCGAGTTTATGCATTCATGTTGTTGATGTGTTAAATGTGTCCGAGTCTCTGCATTCATGTTGTTGATGTGTTAAATATGTCTGAGTCTCTGCATACATGTTGTTGATGTGTTAAATGTGTCTGAGTTTGTGCATTCATGTTGTTGATGTGTTAAATATGTCTGAGTCTCTGCATACATGTTGTTGATGTGTTAAATATCTCTTAGTCTGTGCATTCGTGTTGTTGATGTGTTAAATATGTCCGAGTCTCTGCATTCATGTTGTTGATGTGTTAAATATGTCTGAGTCTCTGCATACATGTTGTTGATGTGTTAAATATGTCTGAGTCTCTGCATTCATGTTGATGATGTGTTAAATGTGTCCGAGTTTGTGCATTCATGTTGTTGATGTGTTAAATGTGTCCGAGTTTGTGCATTCATGTTGTTGATGTGTTAAATATGTCTGAGTCTCTGCATTAATGTTGTTGATGTGTTAAATGTGTCTGAGTCTCTGCATTCATGTTGTTGATGTGTTAAATGTGTCTGAGTCTCTGCATTCATGTTGTTGATGTGTTAAATGTGTCTGAGTCTCTGCATTCATGTTGTTGATGTGTTAAATGTGTCTGAGTTTGTGCATTCATGTTGTTGATGTGTTAAATGTGTCCTAGTCTGTGCATTCATGTTGTTGATGTGTTAAATATGTCAGAGTCTCTGCATTTATGTTGTTGATGTGTTAAATGTGTCTGAGTCTCTGCATTCATGTTGTTGATGTGTTAAATGTGTCTGAGTCTCTGCATTCATGTTGTTGATGTGTTAAATGTGTCTGAGTCTCTGCATTTATGTTGTTGATGTGTTAAATGTGTCCAAGTCTCTGCATTCATGTTGTTGATGTGGTAAATGTGTCTGAGTCTCTGCATTCATGTTGTTGATGTGGTAAATGTGTCTGAGTCTCTGCATTCATGTTGTTGATGTGGTAAATGTGTCTGAGTCTCTGCATTCATGTTGTTGATGTGGTAAATGTGTCTGAGTCTCTGCATTCATGTTGTTGATGTGGTAAATGTGTCTGAGTCTCTGCATTCATGTTGTTGATGTGGTAAATGTGTCAGAGTTTGTGCATTCATGTTGTTGATGTGTTAAATGTGTCCGAGTTTGTGCATTCATGTTGTTGATGTGTTAAATATGTCTGAGTCTCTGCATTAATGTTGTTGATGTGGTAAATGTGTCTGAGTCTCTGCATTCATGTTGTTGATGTGGTAAATGTGTCCGAGTCTCTGCATTCATGTTTTTGATGTGTTAAATGTGTCCGAGTTTGTGCATTCATGTTGTTGATGTGTTAAATATGTCTGAGTCTCTGCATACATGTTGTTGATGTGTTAAATGTGTCCGAGTTTATGCATTCATGTTGTTGATGTGTTAAATGTGTCCGAGTCTCTGCATTCATGTTGTTGATGTGTTAAATATGTCTGAGTCTCTGCATACATGTTGTTGATGTGTTAAATATGTCTGAGTCTGTGTATTCGTGTTGTTGATGTGTTAAATATGTCCGGGTCTCTGCATTCATGTTGTTGATGTGTTAAATATGTCTGAGTCTCTGCATACATGTTGTTGATGTGTTAAATATCTCCTAGTCTGTGCTTTCATGTTGTTGATGTGTTAAATGTGTCCTAGTCTGTGCTGTCATGTTGTTGATGTGTTAAATATCTCTTAGTTTGTGCATTCATGTTGTTGATGTGTTAAATGTGTCTGAGTCTCTGCATTCATGTTGTTGATGTGTTAAATATGTCTGAGTCTCTGCATACATGTTGTTGATGTGTTAAATGTGTCTGAGTTGGTGCATTCATGTTGTTGATGTGTTAAATGTGTCTGAGTTTGTGCATTCATGTTGTTGATGTGTTAAATGTGTCCGAGTCTCTGCATTCATGTTGTTGATGTGTTAAATGTGTCTGAGTTTGTGCATTCATGTTGTTGATGTGTTAAATGTGTCCTAGTCTGTGCATTCATGTTGTTGATGTGTTAAATATGTCAGAGTCTCTGCATTTATGTTGTTGATGTGTTAAATGTGTCTGAGTCTCTGCATTCATGTTGTTGATGTGTTAAATGTGTCTGAGTCTCTGCATTCATGTTGTTGATGTGTTAAATGTGTCTGAGTCTCTGCATTCATGTTGTTGATGTGTTAAATGTGTCCAAGTCTCTGCATTCATGTTGTTGATGTGGTAAATGTGTCTGAGTCTCTGCATTCATGTTGTTGATGTGGTAAATGTGTCTGAGTCTCTGCATTCATGTTGTTGATGTGGTAAATGTGTCTGAGTCTCTGCATACATGTTGTTGATGTGTTAAATATCTCTTAGTCTGTGCATTCGTGTTGTTGATGTGTTAAATATGTCCGAGTCTCTGCATTCATGTTGTTGATGTGTTAAATATGTCTGAGTCTCTGCATACATGTTGTTGATGTGTTAAATATGTCTGAGTCTCTGCATTCATGTTGATGATGTGTTAAATGTGTCCGAGTTTGTGCATTCATGTTGTTGATGTGTTAAATGTGTCCGAGTTTGTGCATTCATGTTGTTGATGTGTTAAATATGTCTGAGTCTCTGCATTAATGTTGTTGATGTGTTAAATGTGTCCGACTTTGTGCATTCATGTTGTTGATGTGTTAAATATGTCTGAGTCTCTGCACTCATGTTGTTGATGTGTTAAATGTGTCTGAGTCTCTGCATTCATATTGTTAATGTGTTAAATGTGTCTGAGTCTCTGCATTCATGTTGTTGATGTGTTAAATGTGTCTGAGTCTCTGCATTCATACTGTTGATGTGTTAAATGTGTCCTAATCTGTGCATTCATGTTGTTGATGTGTTAAATGTGTCCTAGTCTGTACATTTATGTTGTTGATGTGTTCAATGTGTCCTAGTCTGTGCATTCATGTTGTTGATGTGTTAAATGTGTCCTAGTCTGTGCAGTCATGTTGTTGATGTGTTAAATGTGTCCTAGTCTGTGCAGTCATGTTGTTGATGTATTCAATGTGTCCTAGTCTGTGCATTTATGTTGTTGATGTGTTAAATGTGTCTGAGTTTGTGCATTCATGTTGTTGATGTGTTAAATGTGTCCTAGTCTGTGCATTTATGTTGTTGATGTGTTAAATGTGTCTGAGTTTGTGCATTCATGTTGTTGATGTGTTAAATATCTCTTAGTCTGTGCATTCGTGTTGTTGATGTGTGAGTTGTTAACAAAATCACACTGTGGTCAAACCGATAAGTTCGGGGCAGCCATGGTGGAGAAGCTACCTTATCCACCTCAGGCTCAGAAGGTATCAGCACAGGGCTGGGCATTTTCCCAAGAACCTTTGGTATCTAATGATATCATACGTTGTTGATCTCTTGGGTAGTGTGATCGGAAACCCAGCCTTCTCTGATAAGTGTGAAAAACTGGAGGTCCTATGTGCAAATTATCCACATAAAAAGTACCATAGCAGCTAGAAATTACAAAGAGAAGGTTGTAAAGCCACCACTCTGGCAAAAGTGCTAGGAAGGTATTTGTACTCGATTGAAAACAAAGATTATTCTCAGAGTCATGAAAGTGGAACTCTAAAACTCCAGTTACAGCTTTGACTGCAGCTCTCAGAGATTTTCTTTCCTGTTGACCAATCACCCAGGCTTTATAAGCATATGTTGAATTTTGTTCCGTGAAGCATTTAAGAATTCTTTATCTGATTTCTGGTGATACATTAAATTGGACATTCAATCACAATTATCAATCACAATTTAAAATTTTAAAAAAGCTATAAATGTTATAAATTGTTTTGCAGAACATTAATACTGCCATGTGGAGTTTTGTTTTTATTTTACTACTGATAAGACATTGATGTGGCCGAAAGGGTAAGAGCGCTTGCTCTTAAACTTCCAATGTGCTGATGGCAGGGAAGGTGGTTCAACATCTATACTAGCATTAAGTTGGAACATGAAATTGAACATAAAATGGAACTGAACATAAAATTGCTAGAAAATCAGCATGAGGTTGATTGCAGTGTTCTGTAAAAGACATGCAACATGTTCAAACTGATAAGAATATTATTTGACCTTACAGTTGCCAAGTATTTATACACCCTGGTGTAAATGTAAGAGACTATGTGTTTTAAGTAAACAATCAAAGTTTACACAAACTAGGACTGAGGAAAATATTATTTAATGGGATCAAGATCAGACAGTAAAGGTACTTCAGCCAAATGAAGAGGCATGGCTCCTAGTTAAGGGTTTTGCTGGAAAGGAAGTTTGAGGGAAATATGCAAAAGAAAGACAATGTGAAAAACATCCAGAGGTGGATTGGGAAAATGTCTGTTTCATTGCACTGTACAGATTCTTCCTCTTCTTCTTCCTTCTTCTACTTTCATCCAAAGAGTTTTTTCGGACATGATTGCATTGTGCCTGTTTAAAACAGAGCTTTTCGTTTTTGCGCCGTTAGACCGAAACATTCCACTTCTGTGGACTGTAAAGATACAAGACTATGGAAAACATCAAGAGATGAACTAGAAAAATGTCTTTATGGTTGCATCGTAAAGATACAAAAGTGTGGAAAACATCAAGATGCACAGGAAAAATGTCTGGATGATTGCACAGAGTGTTGGAAATATATTATAGCTGATATTCATTACGGAGATTGAATTTGATGATGGTGGTGATTATAACCCATGGGTCACTAACTTCCTGGTGTTTTTGAATTACAACTGCATTCACTTCCTGCTGGTGAGATGAGTACAGTCAGTAAACAGTGAAACTCAAGGACTAGTTTACGTGCCTTGAAGCGAACTGGGCATACAGTGCTAGAATTCATGGACCATTTGGAAGTTGGCGATATGGTCAGTATCATGTCTTAATTTTTAATCTCACATACATATTGGAAACACAGCTGCAGGTGATTTGGCAGCATACCACCTTGTGTTGGTTTTCATACAATGGTGTGAGTGCCAGTTGTTTAGAAAGAAATAGCAAACTATTGAATGTAAACTTGCAGAGAAATCAGTCCAAAAATACTGGGGTTGACTACAATGTCCTGTAAAGGATATGCAACTAACTCACTCCCTGTCTTGTTCCCTTTACTTCCTGTTTCCTGGTACTCATTTTAGGCTGGCTCGACCTGGAAGCCAGATTCATTAAAAAAATGTTTGAATCTGCACTCGTGCGATGAGATAATGATTAATTCCTGTTAATTGATATCTACATTAGTGAGTATTCTGTATACAGAAATGTTATAAACTGTATAATTTCAGATGTGAATGTAATTGGCCATGTAGAGTCATGGACTTCAGGGGAACTTTTCACATCTCACCTGCTCAAACTCAGGTATAGTTGCATGTTTGTGTTCTACACTGGGTCATAGGTTAGTTGTTTTATATATGAACTCTTTCACTCCTGAGTTGAGTTGATACACGAACTGACATTACAGCACTGGGGACATTCCCATTATTGTATTCCATTCTCATCATCAACAACCAGTGAAGAGTTCCAATACTAATGGCACCAGTTGCACTCTGATTATGTGTTCATGTGACCTGTCCTTGGAGAACTAAGTGTCGGCCAGCTCCTCTGGTCACTCCCTGTTGTACCATTCTCTCTAGGATGTGATGGTTTATCCGTTCTTCTTCACTATAAATGAGATCTTAAAGGGCCCTGACTATGTCTGCCTTATGGTGCAGACCCAGCCAATCTGTCCACCTACTCATTTCCCACATCTATAGCACTAGAGTAACTATAGCACATTGGCTTGCTGGCCTCATGATCATGAGTTCAAAATCACTTTTTTGTGACCTCATGACTTTGGTGTATCGTCATCGTGTGCCACGCTGTTAAGTGTGGTCAATCAGGGGATTGCAGAGGATGCATGTTGGCTCTTGATAAAGTTTAAAATTACTGATATCTAAAATGTGCTGCCGGTTTCATATGAAGATATGATTATAGCAGTGGTTCTCAACCTTTTTTTTTAAATCCCATGCACCCCTTCATCATATGTTCAGAATGTCATTCCTCCCTCTCCCCTCGTATTTCCTACCTATAAATCACCCCCCCCCCCTCTCACACATACACAGTATACATAAAAATGGAAGCTAAATTTAATAACACATACTAGAAGAAGTCTAGACGTCAACATAAAACGTGATTTGTTGATTTTCAGGTCTACTTACGTATGAATTTCAGAAGGGCGAGAAGTACAGAACCATAAAGTATGGAGGGAAAAACATAAAGTAATCGGTTCTTGTATTAACGCGATCTTGGAATCATCTTAATTCCCCCCCCCCCCCCCCCCCCCCCCCCCCCTTCCCCCAGAAACCTTAAAAGTCCCCCCTGGGGACTAGAATTTGTTGCCAGTTTCACGTGAAGAAGATGTGGTTAGAGCATACAGTTGATGCTAAATGTTTCAGAGGTTTGAGTGAGAACAGCCAAGGCTGGACCTTGCAGCTACAGGAGGATGTGGACTACTATGAGCTGATGGGATATGACTACGTCCTGGACCTGGTCAGTGAGATTGAGATAGCCCCAAGCTTCCCTGCGGGGACTGCCTACCTCCTTGTCTCCGTGGATCGCAGCAAAGAAAGGGTGCATCACAGAAGACATGGCCATGCTGAAGGGTGAGTATTTTGTTGGATCCATGCTCACTTTTAGAATACTGCATGCCACTTGAGGTGACACTGGTAATCTTCATCATTATGTGCCTTGCCTTAAAGCCTAGGTATTCATGTCTCTCCACAGATCTCAGTTCCTGATCAATTCAGTCGATGATATTCTTCCATGCCACTGTCTTAGTCTAACCAGCCATGCTCACTCTTAGAATACTGCATGCCACTTGAGGTGACACTGATAATCATCATCATCATTATGTGCCTTGCCTTAAGGCTTAGGCTTTCCATTCACCAGAATGTTCTCTAATGTTTTCTTTCCATTCACCACAATGTTCTCTAATGTTTTCTTTCCATTCACCACAGTGTTCTCTAGTTTTCTTTCCATTCACCACAGTGTTTTCTAATGTTTTATTTCCATTCAACACAATGTTTGCTAATGCCACCCACATGAAACATCCTCATTTTGCACACTTCCCCTCTATTTTCCCCTCCAGAATATTGTTTAACAACACACTGTCTCTCTTTATGTGGTCAGAGTACCTTAATTGTCTGACTTTGGTCTCATTTCATTCAGTCATGTTTTATTCAATCCCACTTATTATCATTCTTCATTGTTTTCTTCTCCTCTCATGATACCCAGGGTTTACCTATATGCCCACATCCGGACAGCTTCAGTGTGACCTTCACTATGTTATTCATTGTCCTTATTTCCGGCTCTGTGGCGAAGGGCTTGCAGACGCAATTCGTAATCCCACATACTATAATCGAAACACAACTGAGGGAGATTTAGCAGCACACCACCTTGCACTGGTTTTCACACAATGGTGTGGGTGCCAGTCGTTCAGAAAGCAATGGCAAAGTACTGAACGTAAACTTGCCAAGAAATCACAAACAGCCAAAAATTGCTGGGGTTGACTGCCACATCCTTTAAAGGATATGCAACTAACTATTTTTATTTGTGTACCAAACAATAACTGTAATTCGTGAGTTAGCTATTATGATGTGAGTAGCCGCTTCATGTTTTTTAATGCTATTTCAGCCATTCCTGTTCAATTTGTTATTAATGTCACACATGTTCTATCATCTGTTATCAAGTGTTCTAAGTAAGAAAAACTATTGATCTGTTCAAGTATTATTTCCACTCACTAATAATGTTCACAGTTATACATGTCTGTAATTAGACGTTGGTACTGTGGTGGCCAAGTATTCAGGTGCTTGCTTCCAGCCTGGTGGTCTTGGGCTCAAATCCACATCAGGACAGATTTAAAAAATTAACCTGGACGCCCAGGTTGACCCAGCCTTAAATGCATACCATGGCATGTCTGGGGAATGAAAGGTGGGAGATGTGTACCAACCACCTCACTCAACCAGTGCTAACCACCTCACTCAACCAGTGCTAACCACCTCACTCAACCAGTGCTGACAGGTCTGGGTCTAGGACTACCTCACTCATCCAGTGCTGACAGTCCTGGGTCTAGCACCACCTCACTCAACCAGCTGCTGACCAGGTCTGGGTCTCGCCACCACCCCACTTCAAACAGTTGCTGACAGGTCTGGGCTTAGCAACACCTCACTCAACCAGTGCTGACAGGTCTGGGTCTAGCAACACCTCACTGCAAACAGTGCTGACAGGTCTGGGTCTAGCACAACCTCACTCAACCAGTGCTGGACAGGTCTGGGTTCTAGCAACCAACTCACTCAACAGTGCTGACAGGTCTGCGGTCTAGCAACCACCTCACTCCAACAGTGCTTGGACAGGTCTCGGGGTCTAGCAACACCTCACTTCAACCAGTTGCTGACAGGTCTGGTTCTAGCCCACCTCACTCAAACAGTGCCTGACAGGTCTGTCGTCTAGCACCACCTCACTCAACCAAGTGCTGACAGGTCTGGGTCTAGCACCACCTCACTCAACCAGTGCTGACAGGTCTGGGTCTAGCACCACCTCACTCAACCAGTGCTGACAGGTCTGGGTCTAGCAACACCTCACTCAACCAGTGCTGACAGGTCTGGGTCTAGCAACACCTCACTCAACCAGTGCTGACAGGTCTGGGTCTAGCACCACCCCACTCAACCAGTGCTGACTGGCCTGGGTCTGGCACCACCTCACTCAACCAGTGCTGACCACCTCACTCAACCAGTGCTGACAGTCCTGGGTCTGGCACCACCTCACTCAACCAGTGCTGACAGTCCTGGGTCTAGCACCACCTCACTCAACCAGTGCTGACAGGTCTGGGTCTAGCACCACCTCACTCAACCAGTGCTGACAGGTCTGGGTCTAGCACCACCTCACTCAACCAGTGATGATAGGTCTGGGACTGGCACCACCTCACTCAACCAGTGCTGACAGTCCTGGGTCTGGCACTACCTCACTCAACCAGTGCTGACTGGCCTGGGTCTGGCACCACCTCACTCAACCAGTGCGACCACCTCACTCATCCAGTGCTGACAGTCCTGGGTCTGGCACCACCTCACTCAACCAGTGCTGACAGTCCTGGGTCTGGCACCACCTCACTCAACCAGTGTTGACAGGCCTGGGTCTGGCACTACCTCACTCAACCAGTGTTGACAGGCCTGGGTCTGGCACCACCTCACTCAACCAGTGTTGACAGGCCTGGGTCTGGCACCACCTCACTCAACCAGTGTTGACAGGCCTGGGTCTGGCACTACCTCACTCAACCAGTGCTGACAGTCCTGGGTCTGGCACCACCTCACTCAACCAGTGTTGACAGGCCTGGGTCTGGCACTACCTCACTCAACCAGTGCTGATAGGTCTGGACTGGCACCACCTCACTCAACCAGTGTTGACAGGCCTGGGTCTGGCACTACCTCACTCAACCAGTGCTGACTGGCCTGGGTCTGGCACCACCTCACTCAACCAGTGCTGACCACCTCACTCAACCAGTGCTGACAGTCCTGGGTCTGGCACCACCTCACTCAACCAGTGCTGACAGTCCTGGGTCTGGCACCACCTCACTCAACCAGTGCTGATAGGTCTGGGACTGGCACCACCTCACTCAACCAGTGTTGACAGGCCTGGGTCTGGCACCACCTCACTCAACCAGTGCTGATAGGTCTGGGTAGGCACCACCTCACTCAACCAGTGCTGACAGTCCTGGGTCTGGCACCACCTCACTCAAACAGTGCTGACAGGTCTGGGTCTAGCACCACCTCACTCAACCAGTGCTGACAGGTCTGGGTCTAGTACCATGTGCTCTATGTACTTTCTTCTTGTTCTCTTTCTCCATTAACCCCATTAAAGTGTTGGGGGAAGATGTCAAGATCTGTGATTCATGCTTTCCAATACTCTTAGTAAGTTGGTATTCATTTATCTAAGGTTGTTCTTGATACCATCACTCCATCATTTATTTGGCCTTCCCCTTGGTCTTTATCCATTATATTTTTTCAGTGTAGCTCTTTGTGGCAGAATGGTACCAGGGCATTCTTGTGAAGTGGCCAAACCATATAATCTGTTGTTCTTTAATGAGGTGCATGGCTGGTTCCAGACCTAGTCATCTTCTAATTTCCTAATTCTGTCTCTCACAGTTACTTCCACAGCTCTTCCTGCGCCTGTGACATCTCATCTGTGTTGTTATGATTTTGCACTCATTAGTTGTAGTAAGCATCCATGTTTGACATTGATAGCATATTTTCAGCCCAAAAATAGTTCTTATAAGATGTGCTTTAGTACTTATAGGTATCTTTCTATGCAACAGAAGTAGCAATAGTTGTCACCAGTTATTAATTTGCCTTTGCACAAAGTATGTTGATTTCCAAAGAAACAGGTGATACCCAAATGTGAAATGGAGATAGAAGGGAGAATTCTTCACCAAGTGGATAGTTTTAAATAACTAGGGACATTTATAACATCAGATGGAGGATGCACAATAGAGATTAAGAGCAGAATAGGGCAAGCAAAGGCTGCATTTCAAAAAATGAAAAATATCTTCACAACAGAGATTAAAAGTGAATAGGGCAAGCAAAGGTTGCATTTAAAAAAATGAAGAATATCTTATGCAATAAGTCGCTATCATTGAATGTAAGAAAGAGAGTGCTAAAAAGCTATATAAAACTTGTTTTGCTGTATGGCTGTGAATCTTGGAATATAAATGAACAAATTAGGAAGAGATTGGAAGCAACAGAGATATGGTTCCTTAGACAAATGTTGTGAATTCCTTGGACTGCCAAAGTAACTAACGTCGAATGCCTTAAAGAGGCTGGTGAAACTAGAACATTATATACAACAATAAGAAAGAGACAAACAGCTTTTTTTGGTCATGTGATGAGAAGAGAGGTACTGGAGAACATCGTGACAACTGGAAAGATCGAGGGGAAGAGAGGCAGAGGCAGACCATGAGAAATGATGCTGGATGGATTGTGATGGTGGCATGGAGGAATATCAATGGCAGAGTTGATCCAGAAAACCAAAGACTGAGATATGTGGAGAGTCATGAACGCCTACGCCAGTCGGCATGGCACTTGATGATGATGATGTTGATTTCTCTACCCATTCCCCCATCTGAAGTGAACATTGTGCCTTGAGGTGTAAAAGGATTCTTTATTTACTTTACTTAATGGCTTCATGTATTTGATGAATGTCTGTCTCGTCTACTCTAGGCCCCACAATCCAGAGAAGGAAAGGATTTTACTACTGTCAGGACCACTGCCTGAACTGCTCAAACGAGATATTCCGGTCACATCTCCATCAGAAACAGGGCTCCAGAACCTATCAGGAAGCAGAAAGAACAAGGTCATTGGCATGGAAGATGATCTTGGCTTTTCCATGACCAGCGTACTCAATCAGAGACCTACAGAAATCCTTCCTGCCGGATTGTCAGAAAACAGCAAAATGAATCTACGTTACACAAAACGCTCCAAAGCTCCTGCTGTCCCGGCCACAAATGGCCATGTGCCAAATGGAATCGGCAATGGTAATGATTATGCAGATGATGATGATGATGACCCAGATTTATCTGATCTGTCTAAAAATATTCTGAACACTCGTTACTTCCCAAATGGTTTCAAAGTGGACACCAAGGATCTGTCATCCAGCAAATTAAATCACAGGTACAACAAGAAAAGCAGACAGCAGAACAGAATCTCCACGGCAGGTGTGTCTGCTCAGGTTACCCGCAGGGTCTCTTCTCGAGAGGAGTTCCAGTCCGCCAACTCTGACAACACCGACTGGTCGCATCTGGTGGAGGATATTTTCAGCAATGCCTTGGATGAACATGATGAGCAGGATGGGAGAACCCTGGGCAGTCGCATCAAAGGTGGAGGCCAGGGCATACCTGGTTTGCAGACCCAACAGGTGAGATTTCTTGTGTTTGTTGTGTGCCCCACTTCTCTCTCTCTCTCTCTCTCTCTCTCTCTCTCTCTCTCTCTCTCTCTCTCTCTCTCTCTCTCTCTCTCTCTCTCCTCTCTCTCTCTCTCTCTCTTCTCTCTCTCTCTCTCTCTCTCTCTCTCTCTCTCTCTCTCTCTCTCTCTCTCTCTCTCTCTCTCTCTCTCTCTCTCTCTCTCTCTCTCTCTCTCTCTCTCTCTCTCTCTCTCTCTCTCTCTCTCTCTCTCTCTCTCTCTCTCTCTCTCTCTCTCTCTCTCTCTCTCTCTCTCTCTCTCTCTCTCTCTCTCTCTCTCTCTCTCTCTCTCTCTCTCTCTCTCTCTCTCTCTCTCTCTCTCTCTCTCTCTCTCTCTCTCCTCTCTCTCTCTCTCTCTCTCTCTCTCTCTCTCTCTCTCTCTCTCTCTCTCTCTCCTCTCTCTCTCTCTCTCTCTCTCTCTCTCTCTCTCTCTCTCTCTCTCTCTCTCTCTCTCTCTCTCTCTCTCTCTCTCTCTCTCTCTCTCTCTCTCTCTCCTCTCTCTCTCTCTCTCTCTCTCTCTCTCTCTCTCTCTCTCTCTCTCTCTCTCTCTCTCTCTCTCTCTCTCTCTCCTCTCTCTCTCTCTCTCTCTCTCTCTCTCTCTCTCTCTCTCTCTCTCTCTCTCTCTCTCTCTCTCTCTCTCTCTCTCTCTCTCTCTCTCTCTCTCATCTCTCCACACACACACACACACACACACACACACACACACACACACACACACACACACACACACACACACACACACACACACACACACACACACACACACACACACACACACACACACACACACACACACACACACACACACACACACACACACACACACACACACACACACACACACACACACACACACACACACACACACCACACACACACACACACACACACACACACACACACACACACACACACACACACACACACACACACACACACACCACACACACACACACACACACACACCACACACACACACACACACACACACACACACACACACACACACACACACACACACACACACACACAACACACACACACACACACACACACACACACACACACACACACACACACACACACACACACACACACACACACACACACACACACACACACACACACACACACACACACACACACACACACACCACACACACACACACACACACACACACACACACACACACACACACACACACACACACACACACACACACACACACACACACACACACACACACACACACACACACACACACACACACACACACACACACACACACACACACACACACACACACACACACACACACACACACACACACACACACACACACACACACACACACACACACACACACACACACACACACACACACACACACACACACACACACACATTTGTAAATGTGTACGGATGATTATATGTACATGAGTATCTATGTATATACATATGTGTGGTGCATGCAAGAGAGAGTTAGAGGAAGAGAATGAGCAAACTGTATAAATTATTTTACAAAGGTTGATAAATAATTTGTCAGTTAATGCATGCATTTTAGAGATTGTAGAATGTACACCTAATTTAATTAACTGTAGTCATGCTTTGTCTGGACACTTTCTGGACTTTTATTGTTTGCAGCCAATGTCACAGCCCATGAGCTTCAACTATGGGATCACGAACCCAATCCTGGGTGTTGGCCAACCTATCATGCCTCCCTTGACGAGTCCCACAGGCTTGCCAACAGTGGGGCTTGTGAATACTGGTATAATAGGTATGTCAATTGTATATAATCTATGTGGTATGTCCAGTGCACGTATTCTATGTGGTATGTCCAGTGTATATGTGAATGTTCTGTGTCGTACGTCCAGTGTATGTATTCTATGTGATATGTCCAGTATATACATTCTATGTGGTATGTCCATTTTATGTATATATATATATTCACTCTCAGAAGGCTGAAAGCTAAAACCAAAATTAACAGCGACACCGTCAGAGAGCTCCTGTTTGCTGATGATTGCGCTCTATACGCCAACTCAGAGGCGGACATGCAACATAATGTCTCAGCTTTCTCACATGCCTGTGCCAACTTTGGGCTCAATATCAACTTGGAGAAGACTGTAGTTATGTACCAGCCAGCTCCAGGGAATAATCACACTGTGCCGAATATCAAAGTGAATGAGCATAGACTAAGTGTTGTAGACAAATTCACCTATCTTGGCAGCACTGTGCCACAAGCTGCCACAATTGATGACGAAATGAATGCAAGAATCTCCAAGGCCAGTGCGGCCTTTGGCAGACTGTACAAGAATGTATGGGACAGAACTGGAATAAGCCTGCAAACAAAGCTAAAAGTCTACAAAGCAGTTGTATTATCCACACTGCTATATGCTTGTGAAACCTGGACTGTTTATCAGCGACACACCAGGAAATTAAACCACTTCCACACAGTCTGCCTAAGGAAGCTACTGAAGATTAAATGGCAAAACAAGATTCCAGACACTGAAGTCCTAGAAAGAGCATCCATGCCCAGTATCCACACTATACTGATGAAGAATCAGATTCGTTGGGCTGGTCACTTGACTAGCATGCCAGATCACAGGCTCCCTAAACGAATTTTTTTACAGCGAACTGCGTTGTGGTAAACGCTCCCAAGGTGGCCAGAGGAAACGCTTTAAAGACACTCTGAAAATTTCACTGAATGCTTTTGGAATTCATCATGGCACCTGGGAGGCTGCAGCCAGAGACCGAAATTTGTGGCGTGCATCATTACGCAAAGGTGCAGTCATATGTGAGGAAACCAGGACTGCAAGAGCTGTGAAGAAAAGGCAGGACAGAAAAACCACTGCAGGAAATCCTCCTCCAGAGACGTCAAGCATTCTTTGCCCACATTGTCAAAGAACATTTCGAGCCAAAATAGGCCTTATCAGCCATCTTACAACCCACGGCTCCATACCTTCAACCCCACTGGATGAAATGAATGGTCATCATCATTCTTGATGGACAAACAACAACAACACAACATATATATATATATATATATATATATATATATATATATATATATATATATATATATATATATATATATATATATATATATATATTGGCACCTTGCCGTCTTGACAGACGATAGTTTGTGCTTCAAAAAGGCATAATAACTTTTACCCTTGGCGGTAGCGATTGTAACTGGTAAGGCCAATATATATATATATTAGGGACGTTCATTTGAAACCCGTTCCAATGGCTTTATTACAAAAGCATGAAAGAAACATTAACATGTGTGGTAGAATTAAACAAAGCATTCATTTTGAATGAATTATGCACCATGGGTTGGTCAGAAGAAGTCGCCGTAGGCATTCAGGCAAGCCTCCCATTGCTTAGGTAGGCGGCGAATGCCGTCCACAAAAAAGGATTGTGGTTGCTTGTTGAACCAAGTGTTTACCTCATTCATTACATCTGCATCTATGTGAAATAGTTGCCCCTTGGGAGCTTTTTTTGGAGATCCGAACAAATGAAAATCACATGGTGACAAATCAGAACTATAGGCTGGATGTTGCAGAATTTCCCACTTCTTTCTTGCTAATGCTTCAAGCACAATCTTTGCGACATGCGGACGAGCATTATCATGCTAACAAAATCACACTGCGAGGAAGCATGCTGGGTCATTTATTCTTGATGGCTTTTTGCAGTTTGTCTAGTGTTTGCAAGTAGTGGTTAGAGTTGACGTTGACACCAGGTTCTTTAAAGTCAGCCAAAAATAGCCCTTCATGGTCAAAACATGCGCTCAGCATTAACCTTACCAACGGAAACCTGTAACTTTAAGTTTTTGGCTTTTGGTGATCCAGCATGCTTCCATGATTCATCGCCTACCACTATGCGGAAAAGAAATGCATCACCCTCCACTCTGTAATGCAGCAAGTGGTTCAAACACCATCCCATGCGTTCCTCTTTTTGGTGGTAGGTCAACATCCATGGTACCCACTGTGAACACACCTTCTGATACTGCAGTTTCTTACGAAGGACCTTTTGAATTGTCTCAATTGACACATCAAATTCTTTCGCTAGTGAACGTATGCTTCGACAACGGTTCATCTGTACTGCTGCATCAATTTTGGCGATGGTTTTTTCTGTTGCAACAATATCCGTCGAAGATCTGTCGTGAACTGACATCCTTTCCAAAACATTTGTGCCCAGTCTGTCACTGTTGTCTTGGACACACATTTGTTACCATATGCTGCCTGCATTCTTCGATGAATGTCCACTGTACTTATAGGTACTTTGGACTGATTTTGGATCAACCTGACCATTTTCTCAATGGTCTGAAACAGAACCTATGCATCAAGGGACGATAAGCACATGCTCTTTTATTCATTGATCAGTACTTATCACATGACTATGACATGATCATGTTCAACGTATGCAATTACGCGTGGTGCAGCACAAACGGATTTCATTATATATATATATATATATATATATATATATATATATATATATATATATATATATATGGTATGTCCAGTGTATATATTATATGTGGTATGTCCAGTGTATATACTATATGTGGTATGTCCAGTGTTTATATATATTCTATGATACGACTGAGCTACCGAATGACATTAGACAGTACTACCTGCTTTCTGTTAGCGCTGAATGTTGGACGGCACTCACCAAACCCGACACCCCACATTGTGACAACAGCTTCGGGCGGAGGAGTGTAATTGGGAGTGTGCAAGCCTGATCCTAATGTGAGGAAATGCAACCTAAAGACAAAATATCATGGCAGGGCAGACCAGGCCCTAAGCCTTAGTTGGCAACTGGTCCTTGATGAAAGCTCCGACAGGCAGACAGAGCATTGCTTTTCTGATCCACCAGCTTCTGCAGCTTGTCTTGTTCCAGATGTATTGATATTACCTTTCCTCTGGAGTAAAATAGGCAGCCCGAGAGAGGGATCATGCTGCATGGGCAACACATAATCTCTACATCCAGCCCAGGCTTTGTGTTATGGAGAGGTATAACTCCAATTTACAAACTATCGTCTATCAAGATGGCAAGCTGCCAGTGATGTCCATTATATTTATATTCCATGTAATATGTTCACTATATTTATATTCTATCTGGTATTTCCAGCGTCTGTATTGTGTGTCGTATGTCCAGTGTGTACAAGGGAAAGTTATTCTGTAACAGGAATTTGGACAATGGAAAATCTTTATTTCAGGACACAAACTGGCTTTTAAGAAATACCCCATGTAGGGATTGTGAGGATAAAGCAGTTTGTCTATGGAAAATAGTGATTACAAAATGGATGTCCCACTATAGACTTGCACTGTCAAAGAATGAGGTGTTATTAGTTTTTTTTGTGGTCAGAGGTGTGAAACCTTGTGAAATTTACAGAAGAATTATGATGGTTCAGTATGGAGACAGTTGTTTGAGTCAGGGAACAGTGTATGAATGGGTAAACATATTTCAAAATGGAAGACAACACATCATTGATGAATCTGCTAGGAAAGTCATGAGGATTATCTTTTGTGATATCAAGGGTCCTTAATTGGTGCATTACATGTAAGGGGTGAAATTGTGACTTGTGCTCAATGCAATGACATGCTACTGAACAAACTGTGACTAGTGCTCAATGCAATGACATGTTAGTGAACAAACTGTGACTAGTGCTCAATGCAATGACATGCTAGTGAAAAAGCTGTGACTAGTGCTTGACACAGTGACATGCTAGTGAATGTCACATGACACTGTGACATGTTAGTGAACAAACTGTGACTAGTGCTTGACACTGTGACATGCTAGTGAACAAACTGTGACCAGTGCTCGACACAGTGACATGTTAGTGAACAAGCTGTGACTAGTACTTGGCACAGTGACATGCTAGTGAACAAACTGTGACTAGTGCTTGGCACAGTGACATGTTAGTGAACAAACTGTGACTAGTGCTCTATACAATGACATGCTAGTGAACAAACTGTGACTAGTTCTTGATACAGTGACATGCTAGTGAACAAACTGTGACTGGTGCTCAATACAGTGGCATGCTAGTGAACAAACTGTGACTAGTGCTTAACACATTGTGACATGCTAGTGAACAAACTGTGACTAGTGCTTGATACAGTGACATACTAGTGAACAAACTGTGACTAGTGCTTGATACAGTGACATGCTAATGAACAAACTGACTAGTGCTTGATACAGTGACATGAACAAACTGTGACTAGTGCTTGATACAGTGACATGCTAGTGAACAAACTGTGACTAGTGTTTGATACAGTGACATGCTAGTGAACAAACTGTGACTAGTGCTTGACACAGTGACATGCTAGTGAACAAATTGTGACTAGTGCTTGACACAGTGACATGCTAGTGAAAAATCTGTGACTAGTGCTTGACACAGTGACATGCTAGTGAACAAACTGTGACTAGTGCTTGACACAGTGACATGCTAGTGAACAAACTGTGACTGGTGCTCAATACAGTGACATGCTAGTGAACAAACTGTGTCTGGAGCTTGACACAGTGACATGTTAGTTAACAAACTGTGACTGGTGCTCAATACAGTAGCATGCTAGTGAACAAACTGTGACTAGTGCTTGACACATTGTGACATGCTAGTGAAAAAACTGTGACTAGTGCTTGACACATTGTGACATGCTAGTGAACAAACTGTGACTAGTGCTTGACACATTGTGACATGCTAGTGAACAAACTGTGACTAGTGCTTGACACATTGTGACATGCTAGTGAACAAACTGTGACTAGTGTTTGACACATTGTGACATGCTAGTGAACAAACTGTGACTAGTGCTTGACACATTGTGACATGCTAGTGAACAAACTGTGACTAGTGCTTGACACATTGTGACATGCTAGTGAACAAACTGTGACTAGTGCTTGACACAGTGACATGTTAGTGAACAAACTGTGACTGGTGCTCAATACAGTGACATGCTAGTGAACAAACTGTGACTGGTGCTCAATACAGTGACATGCTAGTGAACAAACTGTGACTGGTGCTCAACACAGTGACATGCTAGTGAACAAACTGTGACTAGTGCTTGATACAGTGACATGTTAGTGAACAAACTGTGACTGGTACTCAATACAGTGACATGCTAGTGAACAAACTGTGACTAGTGATTGACACAGTGACATGCTAGTGAACAAACTGTGACTGGTGCTCAATACAGTGACATGCTAGTGAACAAACTGTGACTGGAGCTTGACACAGTGACATGCTAGTGAACAAACTGTGACTGGTGCTCAATACAGTGGCATGCTAGTGAACAAACTGTGACTAGTGCTTGACACAGTAACATGTTAGTGAACAAACTGTGACTGGAGCTTGACACAGTGACATGCTAGTGAACAAACTGTGACTGGAGCTTGACACAGTGACATGCTAGTGAACAAACTGTGACTGGTGCTCAATACAGTGACATGCTAGTGAACAAACTGTGACTGGAGCTTGACACAGTGACATGCTAGTGAACAAACTGTGACAGGTGCTCAATACAGTGACATGCTAGTGAACAAACTGTGACTAGTGCTTGACACAGTGACATGTTAGTGAACAAACTGTGACTGGAGCTTGACACAGTGACATGTTAGTGAACAAACTGTGACTTGTGCTCAATACAGTGACATGCTAGTGAACAAACTGTGACTGGTGCTCAATACAGTGGCATGCTAGTGAATAAACTGTGACTGGTGCTCAATACAGTGGCATGCTAGTGAACAAACTGTGACTAGTGCTTGACACAGTGACATGTTAGTGAACAAACTGTGACTAGTGCTTGATACAGTGGCATGCTAGTGAACAAACTGTGACTGGTGCTTGATACAGTGACATGTTAGTGAACAAACTGTGACTGGTGGTCCATACAGTGACATGCTAGTGAAAAAACTGTGACTAGTGCTCTATACAGTGGCATGCTAGTGAACAAACTGTGACTAGTGTTCAATACAGTGACATGTTAGTGAACAAACTGTGACTAGTGCTCCATACAGTGACATGTTAGTGAATAAACTGTGACTAGTGCTTGATACAGTGACATGCTAGTGAACAAACTGTGACTAGTGCTTGATACAGTGACATGCTAGTGAACAAACTGTGACTAGTGCTTGATACAGTGACATGCTAGTGAACAAACTGTGACTAGTGCTTGATACAGTGACATGCTAGTGAACAAACTGTGACTAGTGCTTGATACAGTGACATGCTAGTGAACAAACTGTGACTAGTGCTCCATACAGTGACATGCTAGTGAACAAACTGTGACTAGTGCTCCATACAGTGACATGCTAGTGAACAAACTGTGACTAGTGCTCCATACAGTGACATGCTAGTGAACAAACTGTGACTAGTGCTCCATACAGTGACATGCTAGTGAACAAACTGTGACTAGTGCTCCATACAGTGACATGCTAGTGAACAAACTGTGACTAGTGCTCCATACAGTGACATGCTAGTGAACAAACTGTGACTAGTGCTCCATACAGTGACATGTAGTGAACAAACTGTGACTAGTGCTCCATACAGTGACATGTAGTGAACAAACTGTGACTGGTGCTCAATACAGTGACATGCTAGTGAACAAACTGTGACTGGAGCTTGACACAGTAACATGTTAGTGAACAAACTGTGACTGGTGCTTGATACAGTGACATGCTAGTGAACAAACTGTGACTAGTGCTTGACACAGTGACATGCTAGTGAACAAACTGTGACTAGTGCTTGATACAGTGACATGCTAGTGAACAAACTGTGACTGGTGCTTGACACAGTGACATGCTAGTGAACAAACTGTGACTAGTGCTTGACACAGTGACATGCTAGTGAACAAACTGTGACTAGTGCTCAATAAAGTGACATGCTAGTGAACAAACTGTGACTAGTGCTTGATACAGTGTCATGTTTGTGAACAAACTGTGACTAGTGCTTGATACAGTGATAGAACAAACTGTGACTAGTGCTTGATACAATGACATGCTAGTGAACAAACTGTGACTAGTGCTCAATAAAGTGACATGCTAGTGAACAAACTGTGACTAGTGCTTGACACAGTGACATGCTAGTGAACAAACTGTGACTAGTGCTCAATACAGTGACATGCTAGTGAACAAACTGTGACTAGTGCTCCATACAGTGACATGCTAGTGAACAAACTGTGACTAGTGCTTGATACAGTGACATGCTAGTGAACAAACTGTGACTAGTGCTCAATACAGTGACATGCTAGTGAACAAACTGTGACTAGTGCTCGATACAGTGTCATGTTAGTGAACAAACTGTGACTAGTGCTTCGATACAGTGACATGCTAGTGAACAAACTGTGACTAGTGCTTCGATACAGTGACATGCTAGTGAACAAACTGTGACTAGTGCTCCATACAGTGACATGCTAGTGAACAAACTGTGACTTGTGCTCCATACAGTGACATGCTAGTGAACAAACTGTGACTTGTGCTCCATACAGTGACATGCTTAGTGAACAAACTGTGACTAGTGCTCCATACAGTGACATGCTAGTGAACAAACTGTGACTAGTGCTTCATACAGTGACATGCTAGTGAACAAACTGTGACTAGTGCTCGATACAGTGACATGCTAGTGAACAAACTGTGACTAGTGCTCGATACAGTGACATGCTAGTGAACAAACTGTGACTAGTGCTTCGATACAGTGACATGCTAGTGAACAAACTGTGACTTGTGCTCCATACAGTGACATGCTAGTGAACAAACTGTGACTAGTGCTCTATACAGTGACATGCTAGTGAACAAACTGTGACTAGTGCTCCATACAGTGACATGCTAGTGAACAAACTGTGACTAGTGCTCCATACAGTGACATGCTAGTGAACAAACTGTGACTAGTGCTCGATACAGTGACATGCTAGTGAACAAACTGTGACTAGTGCTCTATACCGTCACAAGCTAGTGAACAAACTGTGACTAGTGCTCGATACAGTGACATGCTAGTGAACAAACTGTGACTAGTGCTCGATACAGTGACATGCTAGTGAACAAACTGTGACTAGTGCTCCATACAGTGACATGCTAGTGAACAAACTGTGACTAGTGCTCCATACAGTGACATGCTAGTGAACAAACTGTGACTAGTGCTCATACAGTGACATGCTAGTGAACAAACTGTGACTAGTGCTCCATACAGTGACATGCTAGTGAACAAACTGTGACTAGTGCTCATACAGTGACATGCTAGTGAACAAACTGTGACTAGTGCTCGATACAGTGACATGCTAGTGAACAAACTGTGACTAGTGCTCGATACAGTGACATGCTAGTGAACAAACTGTGACTAGTGCTCGATACAGTGACATGCTAGTGAACAAACTGTGACTAGTGCTCCATACAGTGACATGCTAGTGAACAAACTGTGACTAGTGCTCATACAGTGACATGCTAGTGAACAAACTGTGACTAGTGCTCCATACAGTGACATGCTAGTGAACAAACTGTGACTAGTGCTCCATACAGTGACATGCTAGTGAACAAACTGTGACTAGTGCTCGATACAGTGACATGCTAGTGAACAAACTGTGACTAGTGCTCGATACAGTGACATGCTAGTGAACAAACTGTGACTAGTGCTCGATACAGTGACATGCTAGTGAACAAACTGTGACTAGTGCTCCATACAGTGACATGCTAGTGAACAAACTGTGACTAGTGCTCGATACAGTGACATGCTAGTGAACAAACTGTGACTAGTGCTCGATACAGTGACATGCTAGTGAACAAACTGTGACTAGTGCTCGATACAGTGACATGCTAGTGAACAAACTGTGACTAGTGCTCCATACAGTGACATGCTAGTGAACAAACTGTGACTAGTGCTCGATACAGTGACATGCTAGTGAACAAACTGTGACTAGTGCTCGATACAGTGACATGCTAGTGAACAAACTGTGACTAGTGCTCGATACAGTGACATGCTAGTGAACAAACTGTGACTAGTGCTCATACAGTGACATGCTAGTGAACAAACTGTGACTAGTGCTCGATACAGTGACATGCTAGTGAACAAACTGTGACTAGTGCTCGATACAGTGACATGCTAGTGAACAAACTGTGACTAGTGCTCGATACAGTGACATGCTAGTGAACAAACTGTGACTAGTGCTCCATACAGTGACATGCTAGTGAACAAACTGTGACTAGTGCTCGATACAGTGACATGCTAGTGAACAAACTGTGACTAGTGCTACATACAGTGACATGCTAGTGAACAAACTGTGACTAGTGCTCGATACAGTGACATGCTAGTGAACAAACTGTGACTAGTGCTCGATACAGTGACATGCTAGTGAACAAACTGTGACTAGTGCTCCATACAGTGACATGCTAGTGAACAAACTGTGACTAGTGCTCGATACAGTGACATGCTAGTGAACAAACTGTGACTAGTGCTCATACAGTGACATGCTAGTGAACAAACTGTGACTAGTGCTCGATACAGTGACATGCTAGTGAACAAACTGTGACTAGTGCTCGATACAGTGACATGCTAGTGAACAAACTGTGACTAGTGCTCCATACAGTGACATGCTAGTGAACAAACTGTGACTAGTGCTCATACAGTGACATGCTTAGTGAACAAACTGTGACTAGTGCTCGATACAGTGACATGCTAGTGAACAAACTGTGACTAGTGCTCGATACAGTGACATGCTAGTGAACAAACTGTGACTAGTGCTCCATACAGTGACATGCTAGTGAACAAACTGTGACTAGTGCTCATATAGTGACATGCTAGTGAACAAACTGTGACTAGTGCTCCATACAGTGACATGCTAGTGAACAAACTGTGACTAGTGCTCCATACAGTGACATGCTAGTGAACAAACTGTGACTAGTGCTCCATACAGTGACATGCTAGTGAACAAACTGTGACTAGTGCTCCATACAGTGACATGCTAGTGAACAAACTGTGACTAGTGCTCCATACAGTGACATGCTAGTGAACAAACTGTGACTAGTGCTCGATACAGTGACATGCTAGTGAACAAACTGTGACTAGTGCTCCATACAGTGACATGCTAGTGAACAAACTGTGACTAGTGCTCCATACAGTGACATGCTAGTGAACAAACTGTGACTAGTGCTCATACAGTGACATGCTAGTGAACAAACTGTGACTAGTGCTCATACAGTGACATGCTAGTGAACAAACTGTGACTAGTGCTCCATACAGTGACATGCTAGTGAACAAACTGTGACTAGTGCTCGATACAGTGACATGCTAGTGAACAAACTGTGACTAGTGCTCGATACAGTGACATGCTAGTGAACAAACTGTGACTAGTGCTCGATACAGTGACATGCTAGTGAACAAACTGTGACTAGTGCTCGATACAGTGACATGCTAGTGAACAAACTGTGACTAGTGCTCCATACAGTGACATGCTAGTGAACAAACTGTGACTAGTGCTCATACAGTGACATGCTAGTGAACAAACTGTGACTAGTGCTCCATACAGTGACATGCTAGTGAACAAACTGTGACTAGTGCTCCATACAGTGACATGCTAGTGAACAAACTGTGACTAGTGCTCGATACAGTGACATGCTAGTGAACAAACTGTGACTAGTGCTCATACAGTGACATGCTAGTGAACAAACTGTGACTAGTGCTCGATACAGTGACATGCTAGTGAACAAACTGTGACTAGTGCTCGATACAGTGACATGCTTAGTGAACAAACTGTGACTAGTGCTCCATACAGTGACATGCTAGTGAACAAACTGTGACTAGTGCTCCATACAGTGACATGCTAGTGAACAAACTGTGACTAGTGCTCCATACAGTGACATGCTTAGTGAACAAACTGTGACTAGTGCTCCATACAGTGACATGCTAGTGAACAAACTGTGACTAGTGCTCGATACAGTGACATGCTAGTGAACAAACTGTGACTAGTGCTCGATACAGTGACATGCTAGTGAACAAACTGTGACTAGTGCTCGATACAGTGACATGCTAGTGAACAAACTGTGACTAGTGCTGACATACAGTGACATGTTAGTGAACAAACTGTGACTAGTGCTCCATACAGTGACATGCAAGTGAACAAACTGTGACTAGTGCTCCATACAGTGACATGCTAGTGAACAAACTGTGACTAGTGCTCATACAGTGACATGCTAGTGAACAAACTGTGACTAGTGCTCATACAGTGACATGCTAGTGAACAAACTGTGACTAGTGCTCATACAGTGACATGCTAGTGAACAAACTGTGACTAGTGCTCCATACAGTGACATGCTAGTGAACAAACTGTGACTAGTGCTCCATACAGTGACATGCTAGTGAACAAACTGTGACTAGTGCTCCATACAGTGACATGCTAGTGAACAAACTGTGACTAGTGCTCCATACAGTGACATGCTAGTGAACAAACTGTGACTAGTGCTCCATACAGTGACATGCTAGTGAACAAACTGTGACTAGTGCTCCATACAGTGACATGCTAGTGAACAAACTGTGACTAGTGCTACATACAGTGACATGCTAGTGAACAAACTGTGACTAGTGCTCCATACAGTGACATGCTAGTGAACAAACTGTGACTAGTGCTCGATACAGTGACATGCTAGTGAACAAACTGTGACTAGTGCTCCATACAGTGACATGCTAGTGAACAAACTGTGACTAGTGCTCCATACAGTGACATGCTAGTGAACAAACTGTGACTAGTGCTTCATACAGTGACATGCTAGTGAACAAACTGTGACTAGTGCTACATACAGTGACATGCTAGTGAACAAACTGTGACTAGTGCTCCATACAGTGACATGCTAGTGAACAAACTGTGACTAGTGCTCCATACAGTGACATGCTAGTGAACAAACTGTGACTAGTGCTTCATACAGTGACATGCTAGTGAACAAACTGTGACTAGTGCTCCATACAGTGACATGCTAGTGAACAAACTGTGACTAGTGTTCCATACAGTGACATGCTAGTGAACAAACTGTGACTAGTGCTCCATACAGTGACATGATAGTGAACAAACTGTGACTAGTGCTTCGATACAGTGACATGCTAGTGAACAAACTGTGACTAGTGCTCAATACAGTGACATGCTAGTGAACAAACTGTGACTAGTGCTTGACACAGTGACATGCTAGTGAACAAACTGTGACTAGTGCTTGACACTGTGACATGCTAGTGAACAAAATGTGACTAGTGCTTGACACTGTGACATGTTAGTGAACAAACTGTGACTAGTGCTTGACACAGTGACATGTTGGTGAACAAACTGTGACCAGTGCTTGACACAGTGACATGCTAGTGAACAAACTGTGACTAGTGCTTGACACAGTGACATGCTAGTGAACAATCTGTGACTAGTGCTTGACACTGTGACATGCTAGTGAACAAACTGTGACTAGTGCTTGACACTGTGACATGTTAGTGAACAAACTGTGACTAGTGCTTGACACAGTGACATGCTAGTGAACAAACTGTGACTAGTGCTCAAGGCAATGACATGTTAGTGAACAAACTGTGACTAGTGCTCCATACAGTGACATGTTAGTGAACAAACTGTGACTAGTGCTTGACACTGTGACATGCTAGTGAACAAACTGTGACTAGTGCTTGACACTGTGACATGTTAGTGAACAAACTGTGACTAGTGCTTGACATAGTGACATGCTAGTGAACAAACTGTGACCAGTGCTTGATATAGTGACAGAACAAACTGACTAATTCTTGACACAGTGACATGCTAGTGAACAAACTGAATCCCACCGTACAATCAAAATGCCATGGACGTCCTTAAAAATGACGCCATGTAGCTGTGCGACAACACCAACCCTTACATAGCCGCGCACACTGTGGATACACTCTGTGCTCTGAAATTTGAGGTTGAAACACCCAGCAAACTGTCTAGTCTTGGCAACATCAGACTTTCACTTGTTTATACAGAAATGATGTGTTTTTAATATATACTTGTGTTTGTTTTCCACAGGTGATCCCCTGCAACAGATTACAGCACAGCATTTGGCCCAGCAGCAAGCAGTCTTACAGTCATATCTGGTAGATGACTTTGTGTTTTGTTGCATTTTATTATGTACCTGACTGTGCTCGGTGCTGTCATTGTGCGTTTTTGTGTAGAACACATTTATATAGTTAGTTTATATAGTAAAAATGTAGTAAAAGCCATGGTGAATCTTATAGTAGATACTGGCTTGGACTGTAAGGTACTGAGTTCACATATATTAGGTTATGGTTTCATAAAGTGGGGTAACCTGCTCCCCTTTCTCTCAGCCTGTTCGTTTCTAAGTGAGGTTCCTGGTTTGTGACTCAGTGTATGGGGATGATGCTATTGTTCACCATGTTAGTCACAAAACAAACTCCCCCAATGTTGCATTACATAAGCAATGATATGGAGTAATTTATCACCAGCATGTACTCGTAGGAGGTCCTTTGCAGGATGTCACACTCATGACATCATCATCTTCCACTGTGATCAGGTGCTGTGGGGAGGAATAGTTGGTGTTCCATTGCCCAATGGGTGGCACTGGATAGTGTCATTTCATGTGATTGTACAATGTCTTTGATGTTGTCAATCTGTTTTCTTCTTGGGCATCCTCTTGCTCTCGTAGCAGATCTTCTTTGATGTTGTTGTATTCTAACAAGATGGCCAAACCGTTTGATCTTCTGTCTTTCAATATATGTGGCACAAGGTGTTGATCCCACTATCTGTCTGATACTATCGTTTCTTATTCGGTCTTGGATTGTTAAGTTGGTAGGTCACTTCAAGCATCTCATCTCACTGGTATTTATTTTGGGTAAGTGTGAGTTGGATAATATCCAAGTTTGACAGTGATAGCATCATTTTTATCACAGCCCACCAAAATGTGTCTTGAAAAATTGCCAGTTCCCCTGCCCCCTGCACCCTCATGTCCCAGGTGTCTGCAATGTCCTGTGTCCATCATTGTGCTGGTGGACCACTGCTCCATGCACCCTCATGCCCCAGGTGTCTGCAATGTCCTGTGTCCATCATTGTGCTGGTTTACCACTGCCCCATGCACCCTCATGCCCCAGGTGTCTGCAATGTCCTGTGTCCACAGTTGTGCTGGTGGACCCAGCCTCTTCTATCAGGAACCCTGCCTTCCATCACTTTTCTGTCCAAACGACGGCAGCCTTTCATGTGGCCAATGTATTTCAGTTTCCAAGACACGCTGCTGTTTGTGAGTCAGCATTCTTCAATATTCAGATCTTGAAGCATGTCAGTATTTGTCTTCTTCTTGGCACACAATATCCTAAGAATGTTTCTGTAACATTTAAGTTCAAAAGCCTTGATTTTCTTCATTAGTGATATTGAAATGGTCCATGACCCAGATATCACCGCAGGAAAGACTGGAAAGGGGTCACTTAAATGTGTGTTATTTTTTTTTAAATAATATGTATAGCATAAGCATTTTATAGGTTACAAATCGTAATATTTGAGAAGTTGTATTTTCATCTTCATTGTAATAATCAAGAGTTGTTCTAACTGGCATAGGCAGTCATGCCTGTTCACTTGTTTTATTCTCTAACACTGTTTATCAGTTCACATACTAATATCTTTTCATAAATTATGACTGTCCAGCCAGTTCTTTCTGACTTCCTCTGTCTCTTTAGATATTTTATAATTGGTACAAAACTAACATTGAAGCATAAATATGTTAAAAGTAATACATAATAAAATTGCAGTAAAAGCATATTATAAATGGTACATAAATGGCATTAGAGTAGTAATGTTTTATAAATGGTACAAACATATCATTGGAGTAGAAGTATTTTATAAATGGTACAAACATATCATTGGAGTAGAAGTATTGTATAAATGGTACAAACATATCATTGGAGTAGAAGTATTGTATAAATGGTACAAACATATCATTGGAGTAGAAGTATTGTATAAATGGTACAAACATATCATTGGAGTAGAAGTATTGTATAAATGGTACAAACATAGCATTGGAGTAGAAGTATTGTATAAATGGTACAAACATATCATTGGAGTAGAAGTATTGTATAAATGGTACAAACATATCATTGGAGTAGAAGTATTGTATAAATGGTACAAACATATCATTGGAGTAGAAGTATTGTATAAATGGTACAAACATATCATTGGAGTAGAAGTATTGTATAAATGGTACAAACATATCATTGGAGTAGAAGTATTGTATAAATGGTACAAACATATCATTGGAGTAGAAGTATTGTATAAATGGTACAAACATAGCATTGGAGTAGAAGTATTGTATAAATGGTACAAACATAGCATTGGAGTAGAAGTATTGTATAAATGGTACAAACATAGCATTGGAGTAGAAGTATTGTATAAATGGTACAAAAAGAACATTGGGGTAGAAGTATTTTATAAATAACACCAAAATAATATTAAGTAGAAGTATGTTGTAAATAAATGTTTTAAAAATAATTTGCCTGAAATCTATTTCCTGCTATGTGTCTGTGACGTGACAGCACCATGACATTTTGGATGTCTGAATGCACAGAGTAATAGGTGGCCAATCTTTCCCTCCCTTAGCAGGCGACAATCCCAGGCGTCAACCCTTGTCCAACCAGAACATTGTCAACGCTGTGTACCCAAATATTTTTTAGTAGAAGTATGTTATAAATGGTACAAAATGACATTGGAGTACAAGTAATGTGTAAATGGTAAAAACTAACATTAGCATCAAGGTATTTAACAGTGTAAAAACATTGTTTTCAGGCACAACAGCAACAGCAACAGCAACAGCAGCAGGTGCAGCAGGCTGTACTAGCCCAACAGCAAGCACAGGCATTACAGGTGCAACAGCAACAGGCCCTGCAAGCACAACAGCAGCAGGCGCAGCAGGCTGTACTAGCCCAACAGCAAGCACAGGCATTACAGGCGCAACAGCAACAGGCCCTGCAAGCACAACAGCAGCAAGCACAAAAGGTCATGCTAGCACAGCAACAGCAGGCATCAGCAGCACTCAAAGTTGCCCTTCAAGAACAGGAGCTGCAGAACAAGTTCCTGAAACAGTCCATTGAACAGGAGGCCCTGAAACAGCAGCTGCGGCAGATCCAGTCTTATCAGGTATGCTCGACATGCAGTGCTATCTCTGTGTTGAACGTTGGCTGTAATCAGTCTCCAATATCTTTTTTTCTGTGTTTACACTGTACACACAGTCAGGCTTCTTACACCATACACACAGACATCCTAAACACAGAGAATCTACACACAGACATTCTACACATGGACATTCTGCACACAGACATTCTACACACAGACACTCTGCACACAGACATTCTATGCACAAACATTTTACGCGCAGACATTCTACACACAGACAGACTTCTTTCCTGTACATTCAGACAGGCTTCTTATACCATACACACAGACATTCTACAGACATTCTACACACAGACATTCTATGCACAGACATTCTACACACAAACATTCTACACACAGACATTCTACACACAGATTTCTACACACAGACATTCTACACACAGATATTCTACACACAGACATTCTACACACGGACATTCTACACATGGACATTCTACACACAGACATTCTACACACAGACATTCCACACAGACATTCCACACACAGACATTCTACACATAGACATGCTCTTTCACATTCATCCACTATGGCCAATCTGTATATTGTGTAATTCTGTTATGTACAGCTGCATGACTTGTGTTATTTTATATTGTCTACTTTGTTACCAGGACGTGACTCCTGTTGTGCCCCTGCCACCTGTGGTACCACTAGCTCGGACAGTGCCCGTGGTGCAGCCAGTACCAGTCATGGCCCAGTATACCTCTCTCAGCCCAAACTCCAGCTTCAGTGGAAGCCATCTGACTATGGCAGCCAGCAGTGTAGGTGTGCGAGGCAACACTGTTACAGCCACATCGGTGCCTCCACTGCCACCAGCAACTGCCCCTGCTTCACCCCCTCCTCCTCCTCCAACTGCTTCATTTGTAAATGGGATTGGACAAACAAAGGTTTGGATGGCTTCTTTTTCTGTATATTAACTATTCAGTGCAAAATAAAAAGTAGGTTTGGATAAAATCAAAATGGATGTTGGTATAATGGGAGCAGGGGTGTGTCTCAGTTATGATTTAAAAGTTGTTATTATGGTAGCAGACATGTTGTATTATATATCAAATTAAAGGGGATTGTAAAGGGAAAACTACTGTATTTATATTTTAACTATATTTTGAAAAATAAATCATTAAAATAATGTTAAATTAAATTATCTAATACATATTGAAAAAAGGGACAAATTATTTAACATTTTCACTTACCAAGGTATATTTCCTTCATGGTATAAAGATAATCCAATTAAATTTAGTGAATAATGAATAATAAATACTCCACTTTTCTTCACAACATTCCGACGATTTATAAACTCATAGCAGTTACGGGATGTTCGAATAAGACAATTTATCAGCCCATGGAACTTAATTTGTTAAATATTTTATGCAACATTTATTTCTTACGGGCAGTGATACAAGTTCTTAAGCCTATAGAGTTATATATAATGGTTTCTAAAGAAAATGCAAAGAATACCATGGACAGACACATGAAAAAAAATGAGCAAGTACTATAAGACACAATTGGAAATCGTAAACTGATTAGAGAAATTAGACGTAGAAAATATAGATTATTTGGACACGCTGGAGGAGGAATAAACTAGAAAACTTAGTGACAACTGGCAGAATTTATGAGAAAAGAGCAAGGGGAAGACAAAGAGATAAATACCTGGCTGGCTCGGCCACATGTAATAATTGGACAAGAATATGGGTCTGATCCAAAACTGGTGATTGTGTGAGGTGGCCACCCTGACTGCACATGCTATGGTGGCAGCTGATCATAGTGTCAGTTTTTTTTATAGAAAAAAAAATGTTAGTTGCATATCCTTTACTGGATGTTGCAGTTAACCCCAGAATGTTTGACTGTTTGTTATTTCTTGGCAAGTTTATGTTCAGTAGTTTGCCATTGCTTTCTGAATGACTGGCACTCATACCAAAATCACCCGCAGCTGTGTTTTGAATCCTGTATGTGGGATTAAGAACTGCATTTGTAAGTCCTGCCACATCTTGTAATTATTCAGCCTTATATTACCTAATGGAAGATAGGCCATCATACCAAGCCGTCCTATTTTGTGTTTTCTCTTGTATTGCCTTTCATACTTTTATTATCTCAATCTCTGATTCTCTTCTCTGTGTGTTCATTTGGTCTCCCTGTATTTCTTTCAACTTGAAGATTCCAGAGAAATTATTTACTATTATGCTATTAAAACCAATTACTGTATAACATCTAATTATTTATTTCTATGTACCTAATCATCACTTTTTCAAGTTAATAACTCATGAACATTCCTGTCTAGATCACGTCTGCACAACCTAGCCCTCTAAAGAAAGTCAGCTTTATCCAGTCACAACAGGAGGAAACAGACCTGCAGAAGCCTAAAGTACCGCCACCAACTGCACCCAAGCAGCCCAGAACCAACTTCCAGTTCCAGCTTCCAAAGAGCATGAATCCCACATGTATGTGTTGATTTCATTCTCATCACCTCCAAGTAATCCCACATGTGTGTGCTGATTTCATTCTCATCACCTCCGAGTAATCCTACATGTATATTTTGCTGATTTCATTCTCATCACCTTTGAGTAATCTTCAGATTAACATGTTCCTTGTTCATCTGAGTTCTATTCTTCTCCTCTTCCTCTTCTTGTTCTTCTATTTCTTTCTCCACTTGTCATTTCTGTCTTTTTATGAGGTCTGAATGTCAGTGTCAGTTTTTTCTGTGTAAAATCTGTGACAAGTTTCTATTGTGTTTGGTCTCATTCAGAACATTGTTATTTCATTATAGTGTTATATCAGACATTGGTCGCTCTATAACAAAACTGAAACCAGAATCTGAAACAATGGAACAGTTTATTATGTGTGGTTGAGAGTTTACATTGTCTGGCTTACACAATGTAAGAGATTGTCATGTTATATCAGACATTGGTCGCTCTATAACAAAACTGAAACCAGAATCTGAAACAATGGAACAGTTTATTATGTGTGGCTGAGAGTTTACATTGTCTGGCTTACACAATGTAAGAGATTGTCATGTTATATCAGACATTGGTCGCTCTATAACAAAACTGAAACCAGAATCTGAAACAATGGAACAGTTTATTATGTGTGGTTGAGAGTTTACATTGTCTGGCTTACACAATGTAAGAGATTGTCATGTTATATCAGACATTGGTCGCTCTATAACAAAACTGAAACCAGAATCTGAAACAATGGAACAGTTTATTATGTGTGGTTGAGAGTTTACATTGTCTGGCTTACACAATGTTGGCTGTTCCTAGATAAGACTTGGAATCTTTGTCTATTGAAGTAAAAAGAGAGTTTACATTGCCTGGCTTACACAATGTTGGCTGTTCCTAGATAAGACTTGGAATCTTTGTCTATTGAAGTAAAAAGGTCAGTGGAAGTATAGCCAGAGGCAGACTGGGGGAAATTATACTTGATAGTTTAAGATGCCGGCTCAGTGGCCAAAGGCTTGGGAACATGGTTTGTGAGCTGGGTACGAGGGGTTCGAAACTCAGCCGCGACCGATTTGTGCAGCAGACCGTGTCGCATTGTGTTATAACGTGCTGGTATGGGAGCTGGTCGTTCAGAAAGGAATGGCAAACTACTCAACGTAAAAACTTGCCTAGTACATCAACAGTAGCTGAAAAATGCTGGTGTTGACTGCAATGTCCTGCAAGGAATATGCAAAATTTAAAAAAAAAGTTTAAGATGATAGCACGGAGGGATATTGCCAGTAGAATTGATCCAAGGACTGAGATTTGTGAAGAGATATAATGTCTACTCCATTTTCCAGGGCAAATGATGATGATGAGATTAAATAAACAATCAGGCTTTACTCCTCAGCCTGGAAACCTCTCCCTGCAACACTAGTAATGGTAGAAATGCTGTAATATAGTTTAGTTTGTGTGCATAATGCCATTGTCAAAGGTAGCATTGAAGTCACCATCTGCTGTGGAGATCATGAGAGATGCAGACACTTGTCCACAGCAGGGATCTGTGTGAGATTGTTCTTAGTGTACTTTGGCTGTGGAACAAGGGAAAGAAACGGAACACTCAATGTTCAATGTGTAACAAAATTTAGAGAAATTAACCCATTAAGTTCTTAAAGATTGATTGTTGACTGGATTCAATGGCCTGCTTCATTTCACAATGAAAGCATCAATTTGTGCTCTTTTGGATCACACTTGAAACAGAGCAGAGCCAAATGTGGCATGATTTCTGTTGAATAAGCACAAGTAGTGATATACTGTTTCTTTGTAGTTTTGTGCCTGATACAGAGTATAGAAATATCTTCAGAACATAAGTAACAGTGATTTTGATGTGGCTGAAAAGGCCAAAATTGTTTCCATGCATAGTGCATTAGTCACAGAGCCTCTATAGCCCAGTTTTGGCTGTACAATGTGGATATTCTTCTATACAAAAGAATGGTTATTATTCATGGAAATGAAAAAAGACAAACATAAGTCTTAGAGAAGTTGGAATGAAAAAAAATGCTGATCAAAGGAATTTAAAAAAAACTGTCATTATTGCCTATGGACCTTGCAGTGTAGGACTGGTGGGGGGGGGTCTTGAGCCTGAGGAATTAAAGCCGCTTGGCTAGTGCAGCCACCACAAACAGTCTCAGGTTAGGGTTTTCTTTTTTCCCCCAACAGAAAAAAAATCCATCACCTTATCGAGGATTTGAACCTGGGTCTCCCAAAATGGGAGCCTGGCATTCTAGCCTTTTGGCCAGACACTAAGAAATAAAACAAAGACAAATGACAAATCTTAGCCATATTAAAAGACAAGGATCCAATCTTGTTAAAGCCATACCATCGAGCAAAGTTGAAGGTAGGCGAGTGAGACAAGTGGGAAGATAACATCAAGAGATGGGCAAATAGCAGTCTGCTTGGGTGGACCAGAGCAAAAGACAGGAAGCGTTAGAGATCCTTGCAGCCAACCTTCAACAGTAGGAGACGGAACTAGATTGATTGATGATTTACTTGACTGAAGCAGGTATAAAATACAGAATCTAATAAAGTGATATTTGTTAGGATTTGTTGTGTAAACCTCAATTTGACACTCTCTCCTGCAGCTGGCATGATACGCACATTGAAAGTCACAAGCACCTCTACAGTTGATGCTGTACAAAGGCCACCAACTCCACCTCCTCCTGTTCCAACAAATTTTGAACATGTTCCTCCTCTACACACTCAGCCAGCAGTGCCTCCTGCTCCGCCCCCACCACCTCCACCTGCTCCGCCAGCCATTGAAATTGATAAAGACAGGGGCACTTTCACCATCCGAGACAGGACAGGCCGGGCTCGAACTGTTAGGATTGGCAAAGTGGTCTGGCCACCTCCAATTGAGAGACAGGAGAAGTACGATATTCAGGTAAGAAATTTGCAAGTAGACAGGTATATATTACGGTTCATGACAGATAATGCTTGAAGTGGTATCAATCAATCAATCATGTGCCATGCCGGAAAGCGTGGGCGGTCATGATTCGCCATTTCACTCGATCACCAGTGTCGTGGATCAGCTCAGTGTTCCTGTCTCGTCCATGCCATGTGGCCAAGCCATCCAGGTATTTTCCTCTCGGTCTTCCTCTTGGTCTGTTCCCTTCGATCTTGCCAGCTGTCACTAAGTTCTCCAGTCCATTTCTTCTCATAACATGTCCAAAAAATTTTGACTGTCTACGTCTAATTTCTCTAATCAATCTACGATTTTCATTTGTCTCTTGTAGTACTTGGTCATTGGTTTTTCTATCTGTCCATGGTATTCTTTGCATTTTCCTCAGAAACCACATTTCTGCAGCCATCAGATGTTTTTCAGCTTGACTGCACATTGTCCAAGTTTCACATCCATACAAAAGAACAGGCTCTATGTATCCCCTCAACACTCTTTTTCTCGTTTCAATTGACATCTTTTTATTGGTCAGAATGTTTTTCATCTTGCTAAAGGCTACTTTCGCAATGGCAATTCTTGTTCTAATCTCTTCAAGGCATCTGCCATCAGATGTTATGACTGTTCCGAGATAATTGAACCGATTCACTTGTTGAAGAATATTCCCATTTACTTGTATATTACATTGTGGTACTTCGTTCTTCCTAGTGACGACCATAACCTGTGTCTTCCTACAATTTAATTCCAACCCCAGCTGCTCACTGTGTACAACCACAGCGTCTACTAATTGTTGCAGATCCTGTGCATTGTCTGCAATCAATACTGTATCATCTGCATATCTAATGTTATTTATGTTTCGTCCTCCAATGCTGATTCCATTTAGGTCTTCTACATTTCTGAAAATATTTTCACTGTATAGGGAAAAAAGATCTGGAGACATTACACATCCCTGCCTAACACCTCTCTTAATAGGTTGGTATTGTCCTACTTCATTATCAATCCTTATGGCAGCTTGTTGTTTCCAATATATGTTTTTTATAGTCTAATGTCTTTCCCATCAATTTGTAGATCTGCAAGCATATCCACAATGTTGACATGTCTAACTCTATCAAAAGCCTTTGTGTAGTCAATAAAGCAAAGATGTATATCCTTGTTTACTTCTAAAGCACGTTCAATAACTGTTCGCAGCATATACACAGCATTTACTGTACCCTTTCCTTCTACAAAACCACATTGTTCTTCCCCTATTTCAGGTTGTATTTTCTTCCTCACTCTTTGCATGATAATTCGTAACAAAATCTTTGTGATGTGACTCATTATACTAATTGTTCTATGTTGATCACATTCTAAGGTTCCTGATTTCTTTGGGATTGCAATAAATACAGAATTACATAATTCAGAAGGTATATCTCCAGTATCATATAATGTGTTCAGCAGTCTAGTGACTTGCTCTAGTCCAAATTCTTCTAGAGCTTTAATCATTTCTGTTGTGATGTTATCTGCACCGGGGGCCTTGCCAGCTTTCATATGCTTAAGAACATTTTGAACCTCCATCTTTAAAATTGCTGGTCCTTCATTATTAAATCTAATAGCATACTGTTCCTCTCTGTTATCATTATACAGGTCTTTCACATAATCTGTCCATACATGTAGAATCTGATCTTTTTCTATTATGACTTTGCCATCTTTAGTTTTTAGACAGCCTGTTGATGTACTTGTTCTTTTATTAGTAAGTTCCTGAATTCTTTTGTGCACTAATTTGGTATTTTGACTGTTGTGTTGTTTTTCAATTTCTAGGCATTTTTCCTCAAGCCATGATTCTTTTGCCTTCCTACATAATATTCTGACTTGTCTGTGAATTTCTTCATATTTGGCAGGATTATTTTTGTTGAGTCGTCTTGTTTCCATTAAGTGTAAAATTTCCTCAGTCATCCATTTCTTACGACCCACCTTCTTTAATTTTGGAATAGTTGTTTCTGCAGCCACATTGATTGAATTCTTTAACATTTCCCATTGATCATCCACATCCTGGAATAGGATCTCTAGATCAGACAATATTTCAAATCTGTTCTGTACTTCTATGTTGAATTTGTTTTGTATTTCCTTGTCATTACTCAGTGTACACAAATCATATTTAGTGTTCCCTGTTGTATACTTGACTTTCTTCAACTTTATCCTCAATGTTCCTGTGAGTAATCTGTGGTCACTATAACAATCAGCACTGGGAACTGTTTGTGCTACTGTTAGCGCGTTTCTAAATCTTCTGCTAATCAGAATGTAGTCAATCTGGTTTCTAATCCTGCTATCAGGACTCCTCCAGGTCCATAATCTTCTAGGGTGTTGCTTGAACCAGGTGTTTCCTACAATCATTTCCTGTTCTTTTGCCCACTCTACTAGTCTGTATCCTCTTTCATTTCTCTCTCCTAAACCATAGTTTCCTACTGTGTATCTATCCCCTTGATTTCCTACTTTTGCATTGAAGTCCCCTATTATGATGTTTATTTCTGAATTTTTACATTTCTTTAAGGCAGACTCTATGTCATTATAAAATTCATTATAAAATGAAGTGGTATACCTTGATATAAAATAGGTCACATTATCATCAAGGCACCCAGATCCCTATCTCATGGCCTTTTCTTCCCAGAAAAGTCACTTGTATCTTCGTCAGAAATCAATATTTGCTGTACATCTATTCCAGTATGGATAATGAACAGGATGGAGAGACTTTGATTTCATTAGTTCCTCCACAATTTGTTGTTTAAGAACACGTTCCCCCGTGGGCCAGCTTTCTATTCTCTGTCCAGCAAATTATGAGCAGTCTTGTAAAATGTGCTCTGAAGTTTGTTTTTGCGCTGCACAGCTGCCAGTGGCAGAGTCTCTGAGATCCATTCGGTGAAGTTGTGCTCTGAGTCCACATTGTCCTGTAGATCCTGGTCTGCTGGTTTCTGCCTAGATTTGATGCTGTCATGCTATGGTCTGGATGTAATCTTCACGTGGTATCCAGTTTATGATACTGGTTGACCTAATAACCTTACACATCAAAACACAACCCTGCTGCCACACATCACCATCAAGTGTCATGTTGAGGGGTTTGAAGTTCATGTTCTTCCACAAACATTTGTCATCTGCTTCCTGATAAGTTTTGTCGCTGATCGTCATCCATGCCACTCTGCCAACATATCCAACATTTTCTCCCTCTGTCAATCTCTAATTCCCTTGATATGTTCCAAATGGCATAATAATCTCCTAACATTCTCGTCTGTTTTTGCTTCCAGTGCTTCAATGACAATCCAGCATTAACTGTAGCTCTTATTAATCCATGCAGGCACCATTGTATGCTACTTCATTTCTTTTACATAATAAATTATGGAAATGGGATGTTGTTTTTAGTTGTGACTTTTAGTATGACGTGGCAATGTTTATTTAATCTTTACAAGTAGTCAGATTAAAATATTGTAATAAAATTTCTGTATGAAATGGTCATATAGGACACTAAACAATTCAGTTATAATGACATTTTGTTAATTAGAAAATGTGTGTATTAATTATGAATTTGTGCATGTTAATTAAATATTAAAGTTTGGAAATGCATAGATAGTTTGTAAGGAATTATTGTGTCAAATTATAAAATAAGGCTTTTCAACTATGTTTTATTGCAAATATGGACAAGTTAGTGTCATTTGTGTACAGTGCAGGAGCAGGTTGTCCTTGTGTAAACAGATTTTCAGTGACTCATTTGTTCACCATGTTGTGAAAGGCAGCAGCTGTTTGATAAACACCGCAGATTTTACGCCTGGGGCTGTGGTTTTCACACAGTTGGTGCCCCACACAGGTGCAAGGTAGCAGGTGTGCTTCACAACGATCAAAGATAGCTGATGGATTCGGATACACCTCTTACTGAATTTGTGAATGAAACATGTTTTTATTTATCTTTCTTTTTTTAAAACATTTTTGGGCATCTTGTGATCATATTATAATTTATTTTTTTTCTGTTTTAGGAATAAAGCTCAGCTTACTGTTAGTTTAATTTTATTTTTCTTGAATGAAAACAAAATATGTGTGGAACAAGCAAATTTTTTTGTTTTCAAAGTGTGGTCCAGGAGGAGGTCAGCTTGGCTGAGAGGTGTAAAGCACTTAAGACTAAACTTTCTCTGGTTGTTGCGGCATTGTTGGTTTATTCCACACACCGGTCAGATGTCTCATCCTTGACTTTGGGACATAAATTACAAGTACCTTAGAAGTCGGAGTGGGTTCACCTAAAGGCGCGGGACACTGGTAATAGGGAAAGCCAGCCCTCAAGCAAAATCAGTCAGTGTACTCCCTAGTAGTGGCAACTACTAGTAGCAGTGGCACATGTGTGGACTACACTCATGTTCATAGTAAGAGAATTTAGCCCAAAACAGTGTCACCCAGAGAAACAAGTTTGGGAATCCCTGGCCTGGGGCATATGTACACACATAACAAGTAATATGTGAATGTGAAAAGAAGTTACGTACTCATATGCTGAAGCTCGGCAACTCAAGTAAAAAGTAGCTTATTCATTGTGAAGAATGTGCTCCATACAGTTGTGTATAAAAGTCAGTGCTTATCGTTGAACATGTTATTTGATGTAGGTGGGGAAGCTGGAAATTGATGAGAAAGTTGAACGTAATTTAGAGAACCGTATCTCTGGCAATAAAAAATGGCAGAAGCCAGAGCCACTCAAGCAAGAGGAAACAAGGCCAAAGTCAATCATCAAGAATAACGAGAAGGTTTGTAATTTCATATCATTAATCTTGTAATAAACTATTATAGTGTTGATTAGATGAATGTCATTCAATGACTGTGCCAGGAGCAGAAGTAAACACGACTTTAAAAGGTTACATGGCAAATTAAGCAAAAGATCACCTCCTTTTCTTATCCTTTTTTCTTCTTCTCTTCCTGCTCTCTCTTGTTCCACCTTCTCCTTCCTCCTCCTCTTTTTTCCCCACCTACTCCATCTTCTTCTCTTCCATTCTTCTTCATCCTCATTTTCCTTCTTTCTCCTTCTTCATTCTCTTCCTCATCTTTGTTCCATCTTCTTACACTACTTTTCCTTCTTCCTCCTTCTCCTTCCTATTCCATATCCTCCTCCTGTTTCTTCTTCTTTTTCTTTCCCTCATGAGATGCAGCAATCAGAGGCAAGTCCCAATTGCCACCATATCGTCTCTGTTCACAGATAACAACACAAAATCAGAAAAGATCACCTCATATTCTTCGTCATTCTTTTTTTTTTTCTACTTCTCTTCCTTCTCCCTACTGTTTCTCCTCCTCCTCCTCTCCTCCTCCTCCCCTCCTCCTCCTCCTCCAGTTTCTTCTTGTACTTCTTATTTTTTTCTTCCTCTTCTTTTTCTTCTTGTCCATTCTTCTAAATCTTTCTTATTCCTTCTTCATTCTCGTCCTTGTCTTCCTCCCTTCTTCTTTACCCTCTTCCCTTCTTCTTTAACCTCCTCCTTCTCTTCCTCCTCCTCCTTCTTAGAGGCATGTCTCAGTTGCAATTATGTCATCTCAGGGATAGGATGTTGACAACAAAATGTTAATGTTGTGGTGTAGGGATGGGGGGGGGGGGGGTGTTAATAATTAAAGAGGTAGACTGGAAAAATGTTAATGATTAAAGAGGGAGACTGGGAAAACATTAATGATTAAAGAGGGAGACTGGGAAAATGCTAATGATTAAAGAGGGAGACTGAGAAAATATTAAAATATTAATAATTAAAGATGGAGACTGGGACATATTAATGGTTAAAGCAGGAGGCTGGGACAATATTATTGATTCAAAAGGGATACTGGGAAAATATAATTGATTAAAGAGGGAGACTGGGGAAATATTAACAATTAAATAGGGAGACAGGGAAAATAGTAATGATTAAAGAGGGAGACTGGGAAAATATTAATGATTAAAGAGGGAGACTGGGAAAATATGGAAGTATTAGTGATTAAAGAGGGAGATTGGGAAAATATTAATGATTAAAGAGGGAGACTGGGAAAATATTAATGATTAAAGAGGGAGACTGGGAAAATATTAATGATTAAAGAGGGAGACTGGGAAAATATTAATGATTAAAGAGAGAGACTGGGAAAATATTAATGATTAAAGAGGGAGACTGGGAAAATATGGAAATATTAATGATTAAAGAGGGAGATTGGGAAAATATGGAAGTATTAGTGATTAAAGAGGGATATTGGGAAAATATTAATGATTGAAGAGGGAGACTGGGAAAATATGGAAATATTAATGATTAAAGAGGGAGATTGGGAAAATATTAATGATTGAAGAGGGAAACTGGGAAAACATTAAAATATTAATGATTAAAGAAGCCAGTGGAAAATATTAATGATTAAAGAGGGAGATAAAGGAATTTGTAATGAAAAGAGTGAGGCTGAGAAAGTCTTCTAAAAATGTTAATTTACATATTGATTGGAGAGAAAGATTACAGTTACTTCTGCAACTTATGACCTGACCTGTATATATTTAAAATGTGGAAACAAATGCCTTGGCTAATTAGTTGTCAACCTGTTATCATGCAGACGACGAGAAGCACCAGTGTGATTGCAAACTCCCATAAGGAAACTATTGAGAAGCTGGAGAAACATTTCACGGCTGTATCCCCAGCAGTTGTGTCACCAACAGTTCCAAAACCATTGAAGCACTTTGTGTCAGAATCTACAGAAACAGAAAACCAATATGCTATGACCATTGAAAAAGGTAAGGTGAATCTCAGGCCACTGCCTTGGCAAACATTTCAAAATTTGAACATTCTCACAACAGAAAGGTTATGGTGTAAGTGGGTTCTCGAATACATACATTGGAATCCAAGCTGGGCCAACAGAATTTGTGCACTGTTGAGGATCTCCTTATATGATCTTTGAGAAAGACAAGCATATATGGAAGTATCCACATGCAGAGAATCAATGCCGCCTTTGTGTGAAAGAGAGGAGATACCATAATACCATAATCAACTCCTCATGGAAACAGTGAGTAGGAATACTTTGCTGTATCGGTGGACTGAGTACACATGGGAATGCCTATGTGCAGTGACATCGTTCAACATAACATTTTGTTTTGAATTTTGAAATAGAAACTGTGGTGTGTTCTTATTGTGTCAGATATGTTTTAGATGTAATGTTTGTGTGTAGACATCATAGCTTAAAGATTTGCTACATTTACTCGTTTTATTCTGACTTCAATATTATCCTTACATAATTAAGAAGAAGAGCTGGTCATCTCAGCTCACTGTCAGGGTGCTAATGTTATTGTAACGTTGCCTGTTTGTCACATAGCAGGCCTGATAGTTATCCTTGTACTGTACACTCAATAAACACCAGTGATCAGCAATCATGTTACTAAGGACTAAATGCAATAACACTTTCAGACATCAGCTTATTGACCAATCATTGTAATAGACCCTTTGTTCTATAATGCACACATAATTTTGCTAGTAGTCAATAGCCAGCCCTTTATCTAAGTGGATAGGTGCATTCTACTACATCCAGTCTTTGTCTAAATGGATAGGTGCATTCTACTACACCCAGTCTTTGTCTAAATGGATAGGTACATTCTACTACATCCAGTCTTTGTCTAAATGGATAGGTGCATTCTACTACACCCAGTCTTTGTCTAAATGGATAGGTACATTCTACTACATCCAGTCTTTGTCTAAATGGATAGGTACATTCTACTACATCCAGTCTTTGTCTAAATGGATAGGTGCATTCTACTACACCCAGTCTTTGTCTAAATGGATAGGTGCATTCTACTACATCCAGTCTTTGTCTAAATGGATAGGTGTGTTCTACTACACCCAGTCTTTGTCTAAATGGATAGGTGCATTCTACTACACCCAGTCTTTGTCTAAGTGGATAGGTGCATTCTACTACACCCAGTCTTTGTCTAAATGGATAGGTGCATTCTACTACACCCAGTCTTTGTCTAAATGGATAGGTGCTTTCTACTACACCCAGTCTTTGTCTAAATGGATAGGTGCATTCTACTACACCCAGTCTTTGTCTAAATGGATAGGTACATTCTACTACATCCAGTCTTTGTCTAAATGGATAGGTGCATTCTACTACACCCAGTCTTTGTCTAAATGGATAGGTACATTCTACTACATCCAGTCTTTGTCTAAATGGATAGGTGCATTCTACTACACCCAGTCTTTGTCTAAATGGACAGGTGCATTCTACTACACCCAGTCTTTGTCTAAATGGATATAGCATTCTACTACATCCAGTCTTTGTCTAAATGGATATAGCATTCTACTACATCCAGTCTTTGTCTAAATGGATATAGCATTCTACTACATCCAGTCTTTGTCTAAATGGATAGGTGTGTTCTACTACACCCAGTCTTTGTCTAAATGGATAGGTGCATTCTACTACATCCAGTCTTTGTCTAAATGGATAGGTGCATTCTACTACACCCAGTCTTTGTCTAAATGGATATAGCATTCTACTACATCCAGTCTTTGTCTAAATGGATAGGTGTGTTCTACTACATCCAGTCTTTGTCTAAATGGATAGGTGCATTCTACTACATCCAGTCTTTGTCTAAATGGATATAGCATTCTACTACATCCAGTCTTTGTCTAAATGGATATAGCATTCTACTACATCCAGTCTTTGTCTAAATGGATATAGCATTCTACTACATCCAGTCTTTGTCTAAATGGATATAGATTCTACTACATCCAGTCTTTGTCTAAATGGATAGGTGCATTCTACTACATCCAGTCTTTGTCTAAATGGATAGGTGCATTCTACTACACCCAGTCTTTGTCTAAAATGGATATAGCATTCTACTACACCCAGTCTTTGTCTAAATGGATATAGCATTCTACTACATCCAGTCTTGTCTAAATGGATAGGTGCATTCTACTACACCCAGTCCTTTGTCTAAATGGATAGGTGCATTCTACTACACCAGTCTTTGTCTAAATGGATAGGTGTGTTCTACTACACCCAGTCTTTGTCTAAATGGATAGGTGTGTTCTACTACATCCAGTCTTTGTCTAAATGGATAGGTGCATTCTACTACACCCAGTCTTTGTCTAAATGGATATAGCATTCTACTACATCCAGTCTTTGTCTAAATGGATAGGTGCATTCTACTACACCCAGTCTTTGTCTAAATGGATATAGCATTCTACTACATCCAGTCTTTGTCTAAATGGATATAGCATTCTTCTTCATCTTCTGCGCTCATCCGGATTTTTTTTCCGGATGTGACTGCGTTGTGCCTGTTTACAGCAGAGCTGCGTTCTTGCGCTGTTAGGCCGACACATCCGACTTCTGCGGGCATTTGTTGACCGGGTTAACCTTCCTGAGGATATAGCATTCTACTACATCCAGTCTTTGTCTAAATGGATAGGTGCATTCTACTATATCCAGTCTTTGTCTAAATGGATAGGTGCATTCTACTATATCCAGCCTTTGTCTAAATGGATAGGTGCGTTCTACTACACCCAGTCTTTGTCTAAATGGATAGGTGCGTTCTACTACATCCAGTCTTTGTCTAAATGGATAGGTGCATTCTACTACATCCAGTCTTTGTCTAAATGGATAGGTGTGTTCTACTACATCCAGTCTTTGTCTAAATGGATAGGTGTGTTCTACTACATCCAGTCTTTGTCTAAATGGATATGGTGCATTCTACTACATCCCAGTCTTTGTCTAAATGGATAGGTGCATTCTACTACACCCAGTCTTTGTCTAAATGGATAGGTGCATTCTACTACACCCAGTCTTTGTCTAAATGGATAGGTGCATTCTACTACACCCAGTCTTTGTCTAAATGGATATAGCATTCTACTACATCCAGTCTTTGTCTAAATGGATAGGTGCATTCTACTACACCCAGTCTTTGTCTAAATGGATATAGCATTCTACTACATCCAGTCTTTGTCTAAATGGATAGGTGCATTCTACTACACCCAGTCTTTGTCTAAATGGATAGGTGTGTTCTACTACACCCAGTCTTTGTCTAAATGGATAGGTGCATTCTACTACACCCAGTCTTTGTCTAAATGGATATAGCATTCTACTACATCCAGTCTTTGTCTAAATGGATAGGATGCATTCTACTACACCCAGTCTTTGTCTAAATGGATATAGCATTCTACTACATCCAGTCTTTGTCTAAATGGATAGGTGCATTCTACTACACCCAGTCTTTGTCTAAATGGATATAGCATTCTACTACATCCAGTCTTTGTCTAAATGGATTGATGGATTCTGCTACACCCAGTCTTTGTCTAAATGGATATAGCATTCTACTACATCCAGTCTTTGTCTAAATGGATTGATGGATTCTGCTACACCCAGTCTTTGTCTAAATGGATAGGTGCATTCTACTACACCCAGTCTTTGTCTAAAAGGATAGGTGCATTCTACTACATCCAGTCTTTGTCTAAATGGATAGGTGCATTCTACTACATCCAGTCTTTGTCTAAATGGATAGGTGCGTTCTACTACACCCAGTCTTTGTCTAAATGGATAGGTGCATTCTACTACACCCAGTCTTTGTCTAAATGGATATAGCATTCTACTACATCCAGTCTTTGTCTAAATGGATAGGTGCATTCTACTACACCCAGTCTTGTGTCTAAATGGATATAGCATTCTACTACATCCAGTCTTTGTCTAAAAGGATAGGTGCATTCTACTACACCCAGTCTTTGTCTAAATGGATAGGTGCATTCTACTACATCCAGTCTTTGTCTAAATGGATATAGCATTCTACTACATCCAGTCTTTGTCTAAAAGGATAGGTGCATTCTACTACACCCAGTCTTTGTCTAAATGGATAGGTGCATTCTACTACATCCAGTCTTTGTCTAAAAGGATAGGTGTGTTCTACTACACCCAGTCTTTGTCTAAATGGATAGGTGCATTCTACTACACCCAGTCTTTGTCTAAATGGATATAGCATTCTACTACATCCAGTCTTTGTCTAAATGGATAGGTGCATTCTACTACACCCAGTCTTTGTCTAAATGGATATAGCATTCTACTACATCCAGTCTTTGTCTAAATGGATAGGTGCATTCTACTACATCCAGTCTTTGTCTAAATGGATAGGTGCGTTCTACTACATCCAGTCTTTGTCTAAATGGATAGGTGCATTCTACTACACCCAGTCTTTGTCTAAATGGATATAGCATTCTACTACATCCAGTCTTTGTCTAAATGGATAGGTGCATTCTACTACACCAGTCTTTGTCTAAATGGATATAGGCATTCTACTACATCCAGTCTTTGTCTAAAAGGATAGGTGCTGTTCTACTACACCCAGTCTTTGTCTAAATGGATAGGTGCATTCTACTACACCAGTCTTTGTCTAAATGGATAGGTGCGTTCTACTACACCCAGTCTTTGTCTAAATGGATATAGCATTCTACTACACCCAGTCTTTGTCTAAATGGATAGGTGCATTCTACTACACCCAGTCTTTGTCTAAATGGATAGGTGCATTCTACTACACCCAGTCTTTGTCTAAATGGATAGGTGCATTCTACTACACCCAGTCTTTGTCTAAATGGATATAGCATTCTACTACATCCAGTCTTTGTCTAAATGGATAGGTGTTCTACTACACCCAGTCTTTGTCTAAATGGATAGGTGCATTCTACTACACCCAGTCTTTGTCTAAATGGATAGGTGCATTCTACTACATCCAGTCTTTGTCTAAATGGATAGGTACATTCTACTACACCCAGTCTTTGTCTAAATGGATAGGTGCATTCTACTACACCCAGTCTTTGTCTAAATGGATAGGTGCATTCTACTACATCCAGTCTTTGTCTAAATGGATAGGTGCATTCTACTACACCCAGTCTTTGTCTAAAAGGATAGGTGCATTCTACTACACCCAGTCTTTGTCTAAATGGATAGGTGCATTCTACTACACCCAGTCTTTGTCTAAATGGATAGGTGCATTCTACTACACCCAGTCTTTGTCTAAATGGATAGGTGCGTTCTACTACACCCAGTCTTTGTCTAAATGGATATAGCATTCTACTACACCCAGTCTTTGTCTAAATGGATATAGCATTCTACTACACCCAGTCTTTGTCTAAATGGATATAGCATTCTACTACACCCAGTCTTTGTCTAAATGGATAGGTGCATTCTACTACACCCAGTCTTTGTCTAAATGGATAGGTGCATTCTACTACACCCAGTCTTTGTCTAAATGGATAGGTGCATTCTACTACACCCAGTCTTTGTCTAAATGGATATAGCATTCTACTACATCCAGTCTTTGTCTAAATGGATAGGTGTGTTCTACTACACCCAGTCTTTGTCTAAATGGATAGGTGCATTCTACTACACCCAGTCTTTGTCTAAATGGATAGGTGCATTCTACTACATCCAGTCTTTGTCTAAATGGATAGGTACATTCTACTACACCCAGTCTTTGTCTAAATGGATAGGTGCATTCTACTACACCCAGTCTTTGTCTAAATGGATAGGTGTGTTCTACTACACCCAGTCTTTGTCTAAATGGATAGGTGCATTCTACTACACCCAGTCTTTGTCTAAATGGATAGGTGCGTTCTACTACACCCAGTCTTTGTCTAAATGGATAGGTGCATTCTACTACACCCAGTCTTTGTCTAAATGGATATAGCATTCTACTACATCCAGTCTTTGTCTAAATGGATAGGTGTGTTCTACTACACCCAGTCTTTGTCTAAATGGATATAGCATTCTACTACATCCAGTCTTTGTCTAAATGGATAGGTGTGTTCTACTACACCCAGTCTTTGTCTAAATGGATAGGTGCATTCTACTACACCCAGTCTTTGTCTAAATGGATAGGTGCATTCTACTACATCCAGTCTTTGTCTAAATGGATAGGTACATTCTACTACACCCAGTCTTTGTCTAAATGGATAGGTACATTCTACTACACCCAGTCTTTGTCTAAATGGATAGGTGTGTTCTACTACACCCAGTCTTTGTCTAAATGGATAGGTGCATTCTACTACACCCAGTCTTTGTCTAAATGGATAGGTGCATTCTACTACACCCAGTCTTTGTCTAAATGGATAGGTGCATTCTACTACACCCAGTCTTTGTCTAAATGGATATAGCATTCTACTACATCCAGTCTTTGTCTAAATGGATATAGCATTCTACTACATCCAGTCTTTGTCTAAATGGATATAGCATTCTACTACATCCAGTCTTTGTCTAAATGGATATAGCATTCTACTACATCCAGTCTTTGTCTAAATGGATAGGTGCATTCTACTACACCCAGTCTTTGTCTAAATGGATATAGCATTCTACTACATCCAGTCTTTGTCTAAATGGATATAGCATTCTACTACATCCAGTCTTTGTCTAAATGGATATAGCATTCTACTACATCCAGTCTTTGTCTAAATGGATAGGTGCATTCTACTACACCCAGTCTTTGTCTAAATGGATAGGTGCATTCTACTACACCCAGTCTTTGTCTAAATGGATAGGTACATTCTACTACACCCAGTCTTTGTCTAAATAGATAGGTGTGTTCTACTACATCCAGTCTTTGTCTAAATGGATAGGTGCATTCTACTACACCCAGTCTTTGTCTAAATGGATATAGCATTCTACTACATCCAGTCTTTGTCTAAATGGATAGGTGCATTCTACTACACCCAGTCTTTGTCTAAATGGATAGGTAGCATTCTACTACATCCCAGTCTTTGTCTAAATGGATAGGTGCATTCTACTACACCCAGTCTTTGTCTAAATGGATAGGTGTGCATTCTACTACACCCAGTCTTTGTCTAAATGGATAGGTGCATTCTACTACACCCAGTCTTTGTCTAAATGGATAGGTGTGTTCTACTACACCCAGTCTTTGTCTAAATGGATAGGTGCATTCTACTACACCCAGTCTTTGTCTAAATGGATAGGTGCATTCTACTACACCCAGTCTTTGTCTAAATGGATAGGTGCATTCTACTACACCCAGTCTTTGTCTAAATGGATATAGCATTCTACTACATCCAGTCTTTGTCTAAATGGATAGGTGCATTCTACTACATCCAGTCTTTGTCTAAATGGATAGGTAGCATTCTACTACATCCCAGTCTTTGTCTAAATGGATAGGTAGCATTCTACTACATCCCAGTCTTTGTCTAAATGGATAGGTGCTGTTCTACTACACCCAGTCTTTGTCTAAATGGATAGTAGCATTCTACTACACCCAGTCTTTGTCTAAATGGATATAGCATTCTACTACATCCAGTCTTTGTCTAAATGGATAGGTGTGTTCTACTACATCCAGTCTTTGTCTAAATGGATAGGTGCATTCTACTACACCCAGTCTTTGTCTAAATGGATAGGTGCATTCTACTACACCCAGTCTTTGTCTAAATGGATAGGTACATTCTACTACACCCAGTCTTTGTCTAAATAGATAGGTGTGTTCTACTACATCCAGTCTTTGTCTAAATGGATAGGTGCATTCTACTACACCCAGTCTTTGTCTAAATGGATATAGCATTCTACTACATCCAGTCTTTGTCTAAATGGATAGGTGCATTCTACTACACCCAGTCTTTGTCTAAATGGATATAGCATTCTACTACATCCAGTCTTTGTCTAAAAGGATAGGTGCATTCTACTACACCCAGTCTTTGTCTAAATGGATAGGTGCATTCTACTACACCCAGTCTTTGTCTAAATGGATAGGTGTGTTCTACTACACCCAGTCTTTGTCTAAATGGATATAGCATTCTACTACATCCAGTCTTTGTCTAAATGGATAGGTGTGTTCTACTACACCCAGTCTTTGTCTAAATGGATATAGCATTCTACTACATCCAGCCTTCACAAGTACAGTACACAGACTACACATCCAGTCTTCACAAGTACAGTACACAGACTTCACATCCAGTCTTCACAAGTACAGTACACAGACTGCACGTCCAGTCTTCACAAGTACAGTACACAGACTGCACATCCAGTCTTCACAAGTACAGTACACAGACTACACATCCAGTCTTCACAAGTACAGTACACAGACTACACATCCAATCTTCACAAGTACAGTACACAGACAACATCCAGTCTTCACACGTACAGTACACAGAAAACACCAAGTCTTCAAACGTACAGTACACAAAAATACCCATCTTCACGTGGACTACACCTAGTTTCTCCTCTAGTGCAGCAGCCATCTCAAAGTGTATCTACTCTCTATTCCCATAAGGAATCTTCTCTCTCACCTTCAGAGATGGAATCAATGTGCTTGGCCAGGCTTCACTCCCAAGTTGTGTCATCAGACTAGCCTCAGAGATTTGTTGGTATCGGCCAGTTGCATCTGTACATCTCCACAGACTACATCCAGTCATCACATATAGAGTACCCAGACCATAACTCACAGATGATTGGGTATATTTACTTTAAAGCAAGTATGACACCTATGAATGTGCTTGAAAACATCACAAACTTTATTTTCCAGATGAACCGCTGCCACCTCCCATCCCTAAAAGTGAACCACCAAAAATAGTCAAGAAGACCATAACAGAAACTACAGAGATTGTGGAGATTAAAAGAGCTTCAGGTGATTATGCTGCACGCATTGAACCTGACCCAGTGGTGAAAAGATATGAGCCTATAGCTCCGATACAAGCCATACAAGCCATACAACCAAAGGAAGTGGAGACACACAAGATGCAGGTGGACTATGCTGCCTTCGAGCGTGTGATCACAGAATTGTACCCTCAGAATAAGAAATTCTTTCTCATGTACAACAAGGTTAGTAGTATTCATGAGTGATACCTTTTCTGTAGCTACCTACATTATATCACAATACTCAGCGATGTCTTTCAATACCTTACACTGCTGCAGGATGTGCTGAGGAGGGGATCCGAGCACTTATGGACTGAATGGTTCGATGTGTAATGAGCATGATCTGTCGACTAACTAATTAACTAACTAATAGCTACCTACACTATATCACTATACACTGTGATATCTTGTCAATAGCTACCTACATTATATCACTATACTCTGTGATGTCTTGTCTATAGCTGCCTATATTATATCACTATACTCAGTGATGTCTTGTCTATAGCTACCTACATTATATCACTATACTCAGTGATGTCTTGTCTATAGCTACCTACATTATATCACTATACACTGTGATATCTTGTCAATAGCTACCTATATTATATCACTATACACTGATATCTTGTCAATAGCCACCTATATTATATCACTATACTCTGTGATGTCTTGTCTATAGCTGCCTATATTATATCACTATACTCAGCGATGTCTTGTCTATAACTACCTACATTATATCACTATACTCAGTGATGTCTTGTCTATAGCTACCTATATTATATCACTATACTCAGTGATGTCTTGTCTATAGCTACCTACATTATATCACTATACTCAGTGATGTCTTGTCTATAGCTACCTATATTATATCACTATACACTGATATCTTGTCAATAGCTACCTACACTATATCACTATACTCTGTGATGTCTTGTCTATAGCTGCCTATATTATATCACTATACTCAGCGATGTCTTGTCTATAACTACCTACATTATATCACTATACTCAGTGATGTCTTGTCTATAGCTACCTATATTATATCACTATGCTCAGTGATGTCTTGTCTATAACTACCTACATTATATTACTATACTCAGTGATGTCTTGTCTATAGCTACCTACATTATATCACTATACTCAGTGATGTCTTGTCTGTAGCTACCTACACTATAACACTATACTCAGTGATGTCTTGTCTATAGCTACCTACACTATATCACTATACTCAGTAATGTCTTGTCTATAACTACCTACATTATATCACTATACTCAGTGATGTCTTGTCTATAGCTACCTACATTATATCACTATACTCAGTGATGTCTTGTCTATAGCTACCTACATTATATCACTATACTCAGTGATGTCTTGTCTATAGCTACCTACATTATATCACTATACTCAGTGATGTCTTGTCTATAGCTACCTATATTATATCACTATACACTGATATCTTGTCAATAGCTACCTATATTATATCACTATACTCTGTGATGTCTTGTCTGTAACTACTTACATTATAACACTATACTCAGTGATGTCTTGTCTATAGCTACCTACACTATAACACTATACTCAGTGATGTCTTGTCTATAGCTACCTACACTATAACACTATACTCAGTGATGTCTTGTCTATAGCTACCTACATTATATCACTATACTCAGTGATGTCTTGTCTGTAGCTACCTACACTATATCACTATACTCAGTAATGTCTTGTCTATAACTACCTACATTATATCACTATACTCAGTGATGTCTTGTCTATAGCTACCTACATTATATCACTATACTCAGTGATGTCTTGTCTATAGCTACCTACATTATATCACTATACTCAGTGATGTCTTGTCTATAGCTACCTACATTATATCACTATACTCAATGATGTCTTGTCTATAGCTACCTACATTATATCACTATACTCAGTGACGTCTTGTCTATAGCTACCTACACTATAACACTATACTCAGTGATGTCTTGTCTGTAACTACTTACATTATAACACTATACTCAGTGATGTCTTGTCTATAGCTACCTACACTATAACACTATACTTATTGATGTCTTGTCTATAGCTACCTACACTATAACACTATACTCAGTGATGTCTTGTCTGTAGCTACCTACATTATATCACTATACTCAGTGATGTCTTGTCTATAGCTATCTACACTATATCACTATACTCAGTGATGTCTTGTTTATATCTGCCTACACTATATCACTATCCGTAGTGATATCTTGTGTATAGCTACCTACATAATATCAATATACTCAGTGATGTATTGCCTATAGCTGCCTACACTATATCACTATACTCAGTGATGTCTTGTTTATATCTGCCTACACTATATCACTATACTTAGTGATACATTGTCAGTAGTTACCTACACTGAATTCAGTGCTTTCGTTTCTGTAGCTGTCTACACAAGATTACTATTTACCATGGTATATATGTCTCTCTTCTTTGACTTTCCATGACATTATTTCACTAATTTCCATAGTAAATAAGATTTTCTACCTTGACTAGATTAGTTTCAGTTGTAGATAAAACCTTTTTCCTTGACATTATTTCATTAATTTCAGTTGAAGATAAAACTTTCTTCCTTGACATTTCATTAGTTTCAGTTGTAGATAAAACTTTTTTCCTTGACATTATTTCATTAATTTCAGTTGAAGATAAAACTTTCTTCCTTGACATTATTTTGTTAATTTCAGAAGTAGGTAAAACTTGTTTCCTTGACATTATTTTGTTAATTTCAGCAGTAGATAAAACCATCTTCCTTGACATTATTTCATTAATTTCAGCAGTAGATAAAACCATCTTCCTTGACATTATTCATTAATTTCAGTTGTAGATAAACTTTCTTCCTTGACATTATTTCATTAATTTCAGCAGTAGATGAAACTTCTTCCTTGACATTATTTCATTAATTTCAGCAGTAGATAAAACCATCTTCCTTGACATTAGTTCATTAATTTCAGCAGTAGATGAAACTTTCTTCCTTGACATTATTTCATTAATTTCAGCAGTAGATGAAACTTTCTTCCTTGACATTATTTTGTTAATTTCAGCAGTAGATAAAACCATCTTCCTTGACATTATTTCATTAATTTCAGCAGTAGATGAAACTTTCTTCCTTGACATTATTTCATTAATTTCAGTTGTAGATCAAACTTTCTTCCTTGACATTATTTCATTAATTTCAGCAGTAGATGAAACTTTCTTCCTTGACATTATTTCATTAATTTCAGCAGTAGATAAAACCATCTTCCTTGACATTATTTCATTAATTTCAGCAGTAGATGAAACTTTCTTCCTTGACATTATTTCATTAATTTCAGCAGTAGATGAAACTTTCTTCCTTGACATTATTTCATTAATTTCAGCAGTAGATGAAACTTTCTTCCTTGACATTATTTCATTAATTTCAGCAGTAGATGAAACTATCTTCCTTGACATTATTTTGTTAATTTCAGCAGTAGATAAAACCATGTTCCTTGACATTATTTCATTAATTTCAGCAGTAGATGAAACTTTCTTCCTTGACATTTCATTAGTTTCAGTTGTAGATAAAACTTTCTTCCTTGACATTATTTCATTAATTTCAGCAAGTAGATGAAACTCATCTTCCTTGACATTATTTCATTAATTTCAGCAGTAGATGAAACATTCTTCCTTGACATTATTTCATTAATTTCAGCAGTAGATGAAACTTTCTTCCTTGACATTATTTCATTAATTTCAGCAGTAGATGAAACTATCTTCCTTGACATTATTTTGTTAATTTCAGCAGTAGATAAAACCATCTTCCTTGACATTATTTCATTAATTTCAGCTGTAGATGAAACTTTCTTCCTTGACATTTCATTAGTTTCAGTTGTAGATAAAACTTTCTTCCTTGACATTATTTCATTAATTTCAGCAATAGATAAAATCATCTTCCTTGACATTATTTCATTAATTTCAGCAGTAGATGAAACTTTCTTCCTTGACATTATTTCATTAATTTCAGCAGTAGATGAAACTATCTTCCTTGACATTATTTTGTTAATTTCAGCAGTAGATAAAACCATCTTCCTTGACATTATTTCATTAATTTCAGCAGTAGATGAAACTTTCTTCTTTGACATTTCATTAGTTTCAGTTGTAGATAAAACTTTCTTCCTTGACATTATTTCATTAATTTCAGCAGTAGATAAAACCATCTTCCTTGACATTATTTCATTAGTTTCAGTTGTAGATAAAACTTTTTTCCTTGACATTATTTCATTAATTTCAGTTGAAGATAAAACTTTCTTCCTTGACATTATTTTGTTAATTTCAGAAGTAGGTAAAACTTGTTTCCTTGACATTATTTTGTTAATTTCAGCAGTAGATAAAACCATCTTCCTTGACATTATTTCATTAATTTCAGCAGTAGATGAAACTTTCTTCCTTGACATTATTTCATTAATTTCAGTTGTAGATCAAACTTTCTTCCTTGACATTATTTCATTAATTTCAGCAGTAGATGAAACTTTCTTCCTTGACATTATTTCATTAATTTCAGCAGTAGATAAAACCATCTTCCTTGACATTATTTCATTAATTTCAGCAGTAGATGAAACTTTCTTCCTTGACATTATTTCATTAATTTCAGCAGTAGATGAAACTTTCTTCCTTGACATTATTTTGTTAATTTCAGCAGTAGATAAAACCATCTTCCTTGACATTATTTCATTAATTTCAGCAGTAGATGAAAACCTTTCTTCCTTGACATTATTCATTAATTTCAGTTGTAGATAAAACTTTCTTCCTTGACATTATTCATTAATTTCAGCAGTAGATGAAACTTCTTCCTTGACATTATTTCATTAATTTCAGCAGTAGATAAAACCATCTTCCTTGACATTATTTCATTAATTTCAGCAGTAGATGAAACTTTCTTCCTTGACATTATTTCATTAATTTCAGCAGTAGATGAAAACTTTCTTCCTTGACATTATTTCATTAATTTCAGCAGTAGATGAAACTATCTTCCTTGACATTATTTTGTTAATTTCAGCAGTAGATAAAACCATCTTCCTTGACATTATTTCATTAATTTCAGCAGTAGATGAAACTTTCTTCCTTGACATTTCATTAGTTTCAGTTGTAGATAAAACTTTCTTCCTTGACATTATTTCATTAATTTCAGCAGTAGATGAAACTTTCTTCCTTGACATTATTTCATTAATTTCAGCAGTAGATGAAACTTTCTTCCTTGACATTTCATTGGTTTCAGTTGTAGATAAAACTTTCTTCCTTGACATTATTTCATTAATTTCAGTTGAAGATAAAACTTTCTTCCTTGACATTATTTTGTTAATTTCAGCAGTAGATAAAATCATCTTCCTTGACATTATTTCATTAATTTCAGCAGTAGATGAAACTTTCTTCCTTGACATTTCATTAGTTTCAGTTGTAGATAAAACTTTCTTCCTTGACATTATTTCATTAATTTCAGTTGAAGATAAAACTTTCTTCCTTGACATTATTTCATTAATTTCAGTTGAAGATAAAACTATCTTCCTTGACATTATTTTGTTAATTTCAGAAGTAGGTAAAACTTTCTTCCTTGACATTATTTTGTTAATTTCAGCAGTAGATAACAACCATCTTCCTTGACATTATTTCATTAATTTCAGTAGTAGATGAAACTATCTTCCCTGACATTATTTCATGAGTTTCCATAGTGTGTCAGACTTAGGTGTCCCGGGCATGTGGTGTTAGACCCATATTTGTATAGACCAATCAGCACTCACTGGGTGACGTGGTCAGTATCAGGCTGGCTAACTTGTCTTCCCGGACAAAGATCAATTTTTAAGATCAGCCTCAATGCAGATTCAAACCTTTGATCACGGGCTGATGGTCCAGCATTTAGCTACAACACTTTCGTAGCTGTCATATAGTATAGTGCCTTGTCTGGTATACAAACCTATAATCTTGGGCCGACGTCCAGCATTTAGCTACAACACTTTCGTAGCTGGCATATAGTATAGTGCCTTGTCTGGTATATAAAGAGTTAGCTCATATCAGCCTCAGCAATCTTCTTCCTGCTAGTCATCATTGAACCTCATTGGATGATACGTGGTCTTCATCATTCATGATGGATGAACAGCAGATTACTTGCCATGGGACAATTAATCATCTTAAGCGACTTCCCATATCTTAAATGGGCTTATATATCACCTAAATGTTGCCATTGCATTATAATACATGTACTCTACCATAATAATAACTTTTAAGTAATAATGGGACACACCCCTACTTCTATTCTCTGTCATTTTTTTTTGTTTTGGTCCAAACCAGCTTCTTGTTTGGCACAGAAACTGTTAATCTTCATAGTGTGTCAGACATTCCTCCTTGACAACTGCCCTTTAACATGTGAAGTGTGTCCTCCTGACAGGTGCCTTGGACTCTTCACATCCGTAAAGAGGTATTCTGGCCCTCGGAGAAACTGGAGAACCAGATGGCACTGCATCTAATTTACTGCCAAATCGTTGAAGATGTTTACAATAATGGATGTGTCCGCATCACCAAAGACCAGAGGATCAAAATGAAAGGACTGCTGGGTAAGTTGTGTGATGTGTATTCATCTGTCCAGCATTCTGGAATCTTCTGAGGTCTTATTGAAACCATTCTTTGTCTCTTCTCCTTTTACTTTCATCACCAGTTGGATTTGGGGATAATACAGAGGATGGCAGAAAGAGAAGGTTCTGGATGGGTGAAGTGAACGGTTCAAAGATAAGGGCAATCTGTGTAAGATTATGGTTATCTAAGATGATACTATATAGGGCTGGAAAATATGAAGAATGTTACTTATGTTAGAGTTTATCATTATAGAAGTGGGTTACCAGTGCTCTTTCTCATCATGTTTTCCTGGCTCAAGTCACAGCAAATTCAGATACCTATTTTATAACTTGGTCTATCAAAGCACTGCAGTTACCTGATCACCCTAATCATCACCATCCAGGTAGTAGTTGTCCTGTGCAGAACTTTGTCCCATTACAGTCTCTTGAAATTCTTCTCTATCCTAAGCCATATGTCCCAGCTCTGGTTGCTGTCATATGTCAGTTATCTATCACGTCTTGAATCCATCCATGGCATGGTCTTCTTTGTCTGTGCTTGCCTGCTATCCCCCTCCATAATTATATGTTCCAAGCATTCTTGTCTTTTTACATGCTGCCATAACCAAAAAAGTAAAAATTCATCAAAATGGACCCTTCCAGAACCTTCTATTCAGCTTGCTGCCAAAAAAGTCGGCATACATGCCTTTTGACTGCTTAAGAAGTCTGAGCTCGTGTTGGTTGGTGTGTGGGTGCAGTCATGTTGTTTCTGTACACAGAAACACTTGTGACCTAGTCATGCTCCGTCCATCTTGTCTTCTGGTGTGACACTGGGCAGAACAAACAAACCAAGAGCAGAAGCAGGGACCGGGCATTGTTGGTGAAGACCCAAAGTGTGACTTGAGGGAGGTGTCATTTTTCACAGCACACATTTGTTGACTTCCCATTCTGGACTAGAAGCCATGATTTTGTTAGTTGTGTAAACACCACCTTGCCTGTTGGTGTGTGTTTGTTTTCTTGGGATCCTTGACTTTATTTTTGTGTTTCAGGTCCCTTAAATCAGGAAAACTTTACTCTCTAGAAGTCTTCTGCATGCAATAATATGAGGGTGTCTTATCCACTGTTTTATCATGTTGTTTAGTTTTAGTAAATATTACTGGATTCTTTAATTTAAAATCATGAGCTTTTTGAAATTCTGACTTTGAAATTAATTCAGTATTATATTTCATAAGGACTTAAATTTTTGCAACATCTGATTTTTTTAAAATTAGTAGTCTGTGGAAAATGTCAGTAAAACAGATACATTGGGTATATGGTTCCAGCCTCATATTTTTGGATCAAGCAGCACTCAAATGTGTGATGTGGACAATAGTATACAGGCTATCTTTACTTCCCAGACAATTTTGTGGTTCCCAGTTTAGACTGGGTCAACCTTGGAGCGCAGGTCAATGAACAAACCACCGCCTTGAAGGGAATTTGAAAACATGGCCACTGAGCCCGCAGGCAAGAATGCTAGCCTTGCACTACCACAGATTCCTTTGGGAAATGTAGCAGAAAACCATGAATTCACTAGTGCTCCATTGTGCTTGCTGAGATAGTTATTATACTAAGGAGTGTAATCATGAATTCACTAGTGCTTCATTCTGGTTGCTGAGATAGTTATTATACTAAGGAGTGTAATCATGAATTCACTAGTGCTTCATTCTGGTTGCTGAGATAGTTATTATACTAAGGAGTGTAATCATGAATTCACTAGTGCTTCATTCTGGTTGCTGAGATAGTTATTATACTAAGGAGTGTAATCATGAATTCACTAGTGCTTCATTCTGGTTGCTGAGATAGTTATTATACTAAGGAGTGTAATCATGAATTCACTAGTGCTTCATTCTGGTTGCTGAGATAGTTATTATACTAAGGAGTGTAATCATGAATTCACTAGTGCTTCATTCTGGTTGCTGAGATAGTTATTATACTAAGGAGTGTAATCATGAATTCACTAGTGCTTCATTCTGGTTGCTGAGATAGTTATTATACTAAGGAGTGTAATCATGAATTCACTAGTGCTCCATTGTGGTTGCTGAGATAGTTATTATACTAAGGAGTGTAATCATGAATTCACTAGTGCTTCATTCTGGTTGCTGAGATAGTTATTATACTAAGGAGTGTAATCATGAATTCACTAGTGCTTCATTCTGGTTGCTGAGATAGTTATTATACTAAGGAGTGTAATCATGAATTCACTAGTGCTCCATTGTGGTTGCTGAGATAGTTATTATACTAAGGAGTGTAATCATGAATTCACTAGTGCTCCATTGTGCTTGCTGAGATAGTTATTATACTAAGGAGTGTAATCATGAATTCACTAGTGCTTCATTCTGGTTGCTGAGATAGTTATTATACTAAGGAGTGTAATCATGAATTCACTAGTGCTCCATTGTGGTTGCTGAGATAGTTATTATACTAAGGAGTGTAATCATGAATTCACTAGTGCTCCATTGTGGTTGCTGAGATAGTTATTGTACTAAGGAGTGTTTGGGAAAAAAAGCACCTGATGTGTATTGACAGTTTTTGGACAGTACTGTCAGCATTATACTTGAACATTGTCTTCCTCGTCTGCTGCATTCATGTTGAGGACAGCGGTGGGTGCATTGTGTCCTCTAACGGCTAGGCTGTGATATCTGTGTCTTTTGACCAACACATCCCATACAGCATTCCTTGGCTTGGTGTTGCGTGGCCATACTTGAGTCTAATTCAGGGATTATCAGTTTTGTTCAAAAGGAATATTTTGTTTCACATTTAATGTCAGTTTTACAAAAGTGCTTAACTCTACCATGATTTCCTGTGGATGTATGTTTTGCCCATTAATCAGAGGTACGCCTTCCATATTATTTTGTATTTTCAAGGGAATCATGTTTTTTTTTGTTTTTAATTCAACTGTTTGTTTACCACAAAAATGTCAGCTTCTTTGGTTTCTGGGTGCTGAACACAGTTTCACAACCCTGACATACATAGTTCAAAGTCAGCCACTAGTGATGTTGGAGCAAATCATTGTGCGTTGATTTTCTCACAGGTTCAGAAAGCAGCAGCAAACTAATGGATGTAAATTACAAACAGCCAATAAACGCTTATCTGCAAGGCACATTATGGATGGATGGTTGTAAGGACATGCAACTAAACAAACTAATCATAAAAATATGCAGCAGAATATTTCAAGTAAAATGAATATTATTTGATGCAAAATGTTGCTGTCATTGGGAGTTACAAAAAGAATTTTGGCATGATGCATATAACCAATTTTAATATTTGGCTGTAAATCCTAGACAAGTAGTTACAAGCAAAGATATTCCTTAGAAGCTACAGAAATGTAGTTTTACAAAGGAATCATGAAAATATCAAGGACAGCCAAAATGAGTAATTAAATTGTGTTGAAATAGCCTAAGATACACAGATAACAGCACTAATGAACTGGCTGGGTTCAGGTCCAAGTTGGTCATGTGTCCTCCTTCCTTTGCAGACTCTAGCTATTTCAATGTGAACAGACTCTAGCTATTTCAGTGTGAACAGACTCTAATCCAGTGCCCAGAAAAGGGTTTCATCAGCTTAACATGGATTTATTTTGGCAGTCGCTCGCTTTTAACTCAAACATAGTCCATAGAAGCTACTTCTAGTAGCACTGGACTGAATTTTGCATGTGAATTAGCTTTCCCTATTACCAGAGTCCCTCATCATCAGGTGAACCCACTCCGACTTCAGAGTTGCTTGTAATTTACATCCCTAATTCAAGGATGAGAAGTCAACATTGTAGTACAACTGTCTGGTCTAAGGGTTGAACCTCGGCATCAGCACACTGGATGTTTAAGAACATGCATTCTTATCCATTCGGCCATGCTGACCTCCATATAACATAAATGATCACCATCAACAGCAATCTCTCGCATATGCTCTAATGATCTAATTATATGCTCAATTTATGATGAAAACAAATCAGGAGACAGTTGAAATACTCCTAAATGGTTATCAATTCATACAGCTGCTGTTTACTACTGTATAGGGCTTTGTGTATGCCCTCACTCTCCACAAATCCACATTGTTCATCACAAATTTCAGGTTGAATATTATTTGTTACTCTTCTCGTAATTATTCTCAATAATAGCTTTGTCAGTTCAAAGTTTTATGGATTGGAACAGAGAGAACAAAAACAGTCAGAGTAGTGAGAGCAAACATGTTTCCTGTGACAACTTGTGGGTGCAAACCTTGGTCACTTAACAAGTCTGCTAGAAAGCTCTCAATGCACCTTTGAATATGTATTACAGAAAGGTTTCTTGGCAACTTTACGTTCAATAGCTTGCCATTGCTTATAGAAGAGTACTAAATAAGTCAATGGACAAAAAATAAGAACAAGCAGGTCTACCCAACAAGAACTTAGTAGTGAGGAAGATTGGTTACTGAGATAAATGAAATTGAGGAAAACTAAATATGTTTTGGAATGTGAAGAGAATAATATAATTATGGAGGGAGGCATACAGGGGAAGTGGACAAGAGGTATACCATGTTGTAGATGGACTCACAATGTTATATATATACAAGAGGAAAACGGAATGTTGTCATCACTACATCACCACAGACAAGCCATGACAGCAGTCATTGATGGTGGAGACGCCTTCGAGGGTCGCTTTCTGCTGCAGAAAGAAGGGCGGGGGAATTGCAGGATCCAGCCCATGATAACAATGATAATGGCTTAGAGTAAGAGCTGGCTTCTTTAGCTGTGGACAGGATGTGAAGGAGGTAACATGGCAGCAAGGATATTCATTGTGATATAGTGAACATTGGATCGAGAAGTGATGGGAGGGAAGCTGACTTTCTCCCAACCAAGTCAAAGATGCTATGAGAAGGAATCAAATCACAATGTACCATGTGTACAACGTTCGTCTTCCCAATGGCAGAGTGGCTGTCAAGTAGGCTCACACTTTTGTGAAATTTGTTGGACAGTTGCATGCAACAATGAACACAGCTCTTAAAGCTGGCATATTGAGTGTGAATGCACAATAGAAGAGATGCATAAGAATCCTGACCAGGGTGGGTCCACCTCCTTGAGAGTGTCAACAAGATAAAGAGGCTGAAACATTTGTAGAAGGGGGGATACCTTCTGATGATTAGAAGCCACAGTGTGCTTGTTCCATGTCGGTGTCTATACTACATAAGATTTGTGTGCAACAGATTTTAAATAAAAGAACATTTGTTTGTTGATCTGTTCCCAGAGGGCCATGGCATCAGTCAGCAGAATTATCTCACCAAGGAACTGAAGCCGCAAGTGAAGAAAGTCATTGTGGATACTGCCAAAGAGTGGCCAACCTACTTCTGTAGGCTGTTTCCAATCGCAGTAAGTGTCATTCTTAAGCAGTTGTAGGCCTCTATTATTGCTCGCTGGACTTTAGGCAGCTTGGTGTGCCTTGCCAGTCAAGAAGACCTGATCATTCAGGGGCCACATTGATTGACAGATATCAGTCACGGCGATCGGGCAAATTTTGAGCTATAGCCCTACGATGGGTAACGGTGTGGTATTCTAGTGTGATAATTTGGTCGCATCTGGTGTGTGCCACATGGTTTAGTGGTTACACACCCGTGTCATGCGCCAGTGATCCGGGTCCAGTCAAGGATATGCACTACTGATGAGCTCAAAAGAGAGCGAAACTCGAGTGTAGTGCTTCCAATTGATGTGAACAAGGCCTTAGGTTGATACCGGAATGTGATAGCGTTGCCAGTAGTGGGTTGTGCTCACTATTTAACTCTGCATTAAGTCTCAGGACATAGTCAAAATGAGGCATCCATTTGGCTTGCGTCGGCAAATTTAGACAATGTGACAGAAAGAAAGAAATTTTATTTTCAAAGTGTCACAAAATGGATGTGCCTTACATCTTACATTCGATCCTTCCTATCAGTCATTGTTCACACATTAATTAATTATTCTGTAGTAATCATAATCAATTCTTTTCAAAATGAATATACAAATATTCATATGAACACTGAGCATAGACATAGTATAAACTAGATATGTTATGACTCAGACAGACATAGATGGAGGGAGAGAAAGAGAGTGAGAGATGAACTGAAAGACAGACTGAGAAAGAGAGACAAATGGCAGAAAATTGTTGTTCCATACAGCTCTAAAACAGACATACTTGTATAAAAAGGATTATTCTTTAAATATCCATGCAGTTGTACTTCTGTGTTGTAACATTTAAGTATACATTCTACACATAATGTCTTCTGAGTTATGTTATTGTTATGTCATCACAATCCACATCCCCACACATTGGGTATTCCCACTCACGCTCAGCCCTCCGATAGAGCAGCTATCTTACAGTATCTCTACTCACTGTTCCCAAGAGCAGTTGATTGCAATGTCTCCTCTCTCACCCACAAAGACAACGTTGATATGCTTGGCCAGGCTTCACTCTGAAATACAGTGTTCTGATCTCCAGTAGCCATGATAGAGGCAAATATTTTGGATTCTATTTCATACCATAAATATTTATTCATATCAAAACTGTACCAAGTCAACTTTTGTTGATTCAGGTAAAACAGTATTCCAGTAAGAGGCCACCAGGTAATGTATTGCAGTGATAAATTACCTGTCTTGGTTACCTGTCTGTTACCTGAAAATAATGAGGTCACTGAAAAACAGACTGGCCAGTTTGTAGTTAATCACTCCTCTTTTCCTTGACTTGTCACCTTGATGGAGTTGTTACCTTGATAAAGTTAATATTAGCATATATGTGTGTAGTCTACCTTGATTCATCTGTCTAGAAACACTATGAAATTCATTTATGAACGTGACAAATTTAAATACCATAACTGAACAGAGGCTATGCAAATGTGAATATGTGAAAACGTTGTGTATATATCTTAGTTGATGAAACTAAGGAAGTGCTGAAAATTTTGTGTAAATATTGTAGTTGATGAAATTAAGGAAATGCTTTCTTTAGTTATGTGAACAGCTGATGGTATTCATTTTAAGTTGTATAACAATATAATCTACTGAAGTTGTACAATAGGACATGGTATTCTATTAAAGTTGTAAAATAGGAGATGGTATTCCATTAAAGTTGTAAAATAGGTGGTGATATTATATTATAGTTGTAAAATATGAGATGGTATTCTATTAAAGTTGTACAACAACAGATGGTATTCTATTGAAATTGTGTAACAGCTGTTGGTATTCGATTGGAGATATTTAACAGCAGATAATAAATATTCTTTTGAAGTCATATAACAGCAGATGATATTCTATTGAGGTTGTAAAATAGAAGATAATATTCTACTGAAATTGTAAAATAGGAGAATGTATTCTGTTGAAGTTGTTGACAATTGCTGTGTCCATTGTGTGAAGCACTTTTGTGGAATATAAATAATTGTAACCGTCAAGAAAATATGTGGAACTTGTGACTGTGACAAAGATGGTAAGTAGTTGATAAATGTATTTATGATTTGGATATGTGCATCCCATAGTTCTGATTTGGATATGTGCATCCCATAGTTCTTATGTAAAGTGATTACAAATAAACTACAACTATTCATTAATTGATGCCTGCAAGGCATAGAAGGATTAAAATGGTAAGACAGAATCACCAATGTGGATCTGATGGAGAGAACTAAACAAATATCTGTGAATAAAGAGGTGAGGTCAAGATGTTGGCACTGGAGAGGACACACACTGAGAGAACCTGAGGATAGTGTAACTAGAAAGTCTGGAACCCACAGGCCAAGTGAAATGGAGAAAGAACTTAAACACTTGGAGAAGAGAATTAGAGACAAAAATGTATAATATGGGGATGGCATGGACAGAACTGCATGAGATAGCACTGCATAGACAGGCTTGGCTTGAGCTGGTTGAGGGTCTGTGCCTCAGATGTTCTTATCTGGTTTTACATTCTTTAATTTCTTTACTTTAATCTTCTACCTTAGGATGAGTAGTACTTTATGGGCTTCTTTAGTTGATCTTCATTTATTCTGGAATATTGCATTACCTTATGGTTTTGTTTAGTATTTCTTATTCTGACCTGGGATATACAGTTCTTCTTTTCAGCAATAAACGGTTTGCTTAGTGTCTATTTAGGCTTGAGTCACAGACAGAATGGTTTGCTTGAGGTCTTCACCCATCCTCCAGACTTTGTCTCAAAGGGAGTAATCCTGTCAACCAGATTTCTTCCCTCAGTTCCACAAACTCAGTGGTCATGTAGGATACACTTCAGGGTTTACTGGTGTAAGTGACCTGTTCCTGTGCTGGTTGAATTAGCATTGACCAACTCAGACCACAGCCAGGTATCCAAGATATAATCTGGTGTAGTGGTAAAGCAGTACTGCTGCCTGGATTTGAACCAGTCTCAGTAGCTTTAACTGTCAAACCACTGGCAGCTGAACTTTCCAGTCACTCAACTTTCAGTTGCTAGGAAATATGTTGCCTTCCAAGAATCTGAGTGTCTATGTTTGAGTCCCAGCTTTACTCCTGAGATGATTGACCCCTCTCACCTTCTGTTTCAGGCAAGTGGACACTACTCAGGTGTGAGGTATCTTGGTGTCAGTCATACTGGACTTCGCCTGGTGACCAGAGAGAGGACTTTTGTGGATGACCACCTGTCAGTCATAGAGGACATCAGGTTTGTTAACTAGCATCTTGTGGTTATGATAATGTGTGTAATGGCTGGAGAACTTAACTAGGCAGTGTTTATGTCATTACAGCTGTCTCTTAACAGACACTGTGAGCAACAGTGCAACAGTCACATTAGAACGAACGAACGAATGAACGAAAGTCTTTATTTTCAAAGGGTTAAGAATTGGGCACGCAGGCCCGTCTGACATTCTGCCCTTCTTCTCTGTTCCCTCTAATACATTCATTAGAACTACAGGGAGGCTATCTTCGTCTTCCTCATGTGCCGGTCTAAAGTCATAACTCCCTAATCCTCGCTGTCATCTGATAATTTGAAGTTTTTGCTACTTATACTATTATTTATTGCCCAGCTTACCACATACATCTTTCTATGCCTCTCACATCTGTCTTTATCTCTGCCTCTCACATCTTTCTCTGTCTTTCTTTGCTTGTCACATCTTTCTCTGGCTCTCACATCTTTCTCTGTCTTTCTTCTTCTTTTCTTCTTCTTCTTCTTCTTCTTCTTCTTCTTCTCTTCTTCTTCTTCTTCTTCTTCTTCTTCTTCTTCTTCTTCTTCTTCTTCTTCTTCTGCATTCTTTCGGAGAGTTTTTTTGGACATGATTGCGTTGTGCCTGTTTACAGCAGAGCAGCATTGTCTTCTTCTTTCTTCTTCTTCTTCTTCTTCTTCTTCTTCTTCTTCTTCTTCTTCTTCTTCTTCTTCTTCTTCTTCTTCTTCTTCTTCTTTTTCTTCTTCTTCTTCTTCTTCTTCTTCATTCATTCGGAGAGTTTTTTTTGGACATGATTGCGTTGTGCCTGTTTACAGCAGAGCAGCATTCTTGCGCCGTTAGGCCAACACATCTGACTTCAGTGGGTGTTTGTTGACCGGGTTAGCCTTCCCAGGTTTTCTCTGTCTTTCTATGTGTCACGTCGTTAATCCAGGCTCGCCTCTGCTCCATAACTGAATAAATCGAATCAACAACGAAACATTGTAATACGTAACACTGGCAATTCTGACCTAAACAACTGGTGAATATAAATACAGCACGTAGCTCGGTAAAACAGTTAAACACCTTTTTAATGTAGTATACAGAATTCCGACATACAGTTCAAATGGCCTTATAGATGCTCCCTTGCCACAGGGACATCTACTTACAGTGACCACCCATAGTATATCTGCATCTGCCCGATTTATCCTGATGCGCTGCCTATTTTCCATTCTTTCAGGTCCTTGCCGTTACTTTCATCAGCGATTCGTCTAGTCTTGCGTCCCTGTTCTGAAATCCACGGATTCTTTCAACGAATACTTCCTCCAGCTATCCATCTCAAGATCATTGCATCGTTGCATCCAGATATCCGATTGCCATCCGAATTCTTGGTTCCCAAAATGAAAACAACCAGTCACAAACATGGCTCCACAGTGTATCATTCTTTGTTGTCCTCTGACGTATCTCGTCTCCCTTAGTTTCTTTGTGTACCATCCACTTTGGTGCATACTTAGGAAAAATCCCTTTAACCTTTCTCTGCATACTGTGCTTCAGTGATAGCTATCTGGCACTATGCCTCTCACATCTTACTCTGTCTTTCTATTCCTCTCACACCTAGTGTAGTGTAGCACTGGCTATTTGATAGATTTCTGATTCAAAGTAGCGACAAGTAGACTTTCAGAAATAGAAAGACTATTCACTGCCAAAGACAAGATTGAATGGCTCGTGAATCTAGGCCTTATGAAATTATAGGCCCTAGAAATGATCAAGTATTCTAACAGTGACGATGCTAGGGAAGGTAAGGTTGACCGCAATACTTTACATAAAGGTTACAAACCTAGTTGTCCTGCTACATGTGCCTGGGAAGTAAAGAAGCCCCCAAGTCGTACTCTGTCTCACAACATGGAGATAGACAAACTAATAATAAAGTTACAATCTTTTGTTCAGTCACATAAATTCTATCATCTAATCTTAGTTAATATTACAGCAGATTCTTTGGTTTCTTTGATTTTAAAATCTCACTTTACAAAAGGCATTTATTTAGAAAACACTATGTGCGCTCCATGGGATGCAGCACTGACATTAACATGGGGTTTAGACAATGCCCCAGCTTCATTACTTGCTATAGATACTTTTTGATGTAATGTCTGATTATTGTTCTCCTGGTCAGAAAGTTACTTTACTAATTTGTACAACATTATTAGTTAAATCATTGATGCTTGCACTACTGCTCTGGTTGACTGTGGCAGACGGGGGTCAGGCTCAGCCTCCTGTCCTCCCTGCTTGCTGTCGTGTGTTTCCAGTTCTCATCACTGCTTCTCTTCCTCTGGTGACTTTGATGTGCATGAGTTTCCTGGCTGGGTGACTGGATTTGGGCTTGGCTTATGTTTGAATTTATAGTTAATCATATAGTTAAGAGTGTTTATACTGTCACTGCCAATAACAGTATTTACTGAAGTTAATTTTGGTGCGACTTCACGCTTAATGTTTATAATATTTTGTTGAGACAATGCTCAAGCGTGGCAAGTAAGCCAAGTAGTTACATGCAGGGCACTTATCATTGATCGTTGGTTGTTGATAGATTATAGTTGTTGCTGCCAGATGTAGCTTCTGTCATCAATGAGGGTTGTCAACAATGAGGGTTACAGTAATCCCCTGTTCTCTTTATAAGAAAGCTCGCTTCTTCTGTCAGAGTCGGCACCGTTTTAAAATTAAGCCCTTATAATTGCACAAGAATAACTTGGCTAAAACATGCCACGCTATGGGCTTTTCCTTTCCACTAGTTTTACTGAGAAACCACCCTTCTTCAATATGCTTCCGACTCCGCGAGATTCCGCGATGCAACTGGACGATTGCAGTCCTCTTTCTCCCCCCCCCCCCCTCCCCCCTCCCCCCACCCAGCTAAAAACACCTGGCCACCACTTATTCAGAATTGGCTGAATAGTGCGGATGTGGCCAACTCTAGCCAAATAAGTGGGTTTGGGTGGTGCCTTATTTCATTGATCATTGCAAGATGCGTACATATACATACAGATATCTATAGATTAATGTTTCTACACTGATTATGTATAAAAACACGTTGGTTGGAGCACTGACTTCGTCACACCTTGTATTTGTCCACATTAGGCTAATTTTTCTTTTCACATTTTCTATTAAGCATGCTTTCCTGTCAGTGTGTTATCCCCACGGTTATTCCCCAAGTGTTCCACATTCAAACAATACCTGTGACTATGTGTTTTAAGTCTTTCAACTAAAGTATTATTCATTGATTCACTTCATATGGTATATAACTCTGCAGTATGCTCCTGTAGAGATGCATTGAAATACTCCAGGCAATAAATTGTGCAACATATTGTTTGTGACTTCTATGTTTACATTCACTAAGGGAATGCATTGTTTTGAATAATCCACACAGTTGTCTTCTGTGTGACAGTGACTGAACTAGACAAGACTAAACAATAATTGTAAGGTTACTAGTATAAATACTAGCTATATAAACAAAACTAAACATGGAAACTATTTATACACACAAACTAAACAAAGACAATGGTTATACACACAAAACTAAACAAAGACAAGATGGCAATATAACTACTGGTTATACTAATAGTTACAGCAGTAAGTACATGACTCTGTTACATGTTTTAAGGTGTATTAGACATATGGTGTCAGACCCATATTTGTATAAACCAATCGGTACTCAAGGGATGATGTGGTTAACATCATGGCCACCATCTTTACTTCTCAAGGTATTTCCTAGTACACATTTTAGGTGGGGTGAACTTGAGAGCACTGGTCAATGTACAGAATGTGAATTCGAATCTATAACCACCTGGCCAGAAGACAAGCACTAGTCACTTCACTGCCATAGCTGCCACTGATTGTTATACAAGGATTGCCTTGTCTTTGCTTAGTTTTTTGTGTGCTGGTATAGGCTGTCTGGCTGTCTCGTCTATTCTTTTCTTTGTGGTTGTTTTCTGGTGAAGCTGTCTACCATTCTTTGTGTATTTATACTCATTGCACATTGCCAGTTGTACAGTAGTTAACCACAATTGTTGCTATCCTGTGCAGGTTTGAAGATGTGGTCAATGTGGTGCTGCCTACAAGCTCTACTGTTCAGCTGAACCTCAGGACAAAGTCCCTCATATTCCACACCACCAGGGTAAGGCTGAGTCAGGTCCTGCATGTTACACTCTTATCAGCTGTTACAACTACTGCTGCTGCTGATGCTGCTGCTGTTGTTGCTGTTGGCTCTTACTTGTGAATCCAATCCATCACATAATGTCTTCTGTAACTTGTAGTTATTTTTGGTACCTATTTCTGGTGATTGAATGTGTGTATATAGGTTTCTGTCTGTATTTACCTGGGGATTGAATGTGTATATAGGTGTCTGTCTGTATGTATTTACCTGGGGATTGAATGTGTATATAGGTGTCTGTCTGTCTGTATTTACCTGGGGATTGAATGTGTATATAGGTGTCTGTATGTATGTATTTACCTGGGGATTGAATGTGTATATAGGTACCTGTATGTGTGTGTTTGCCTGATGATTGAATGTGTATATAGGTGTCTGTATGTGTGTGTTTGCCTGATGATTGAATGTGTATATAGGTACCTGTATGTATGTATTTACCTGGGGATTGAATGTGTATATAGGTGTCTGTCTGTCTGTATTTACCTGGGGATTGAATGTGTATATAGGTGTCTGTCTGTATGTATTTACCTGGGGATTGAATGTGTATATAGGTGTCTGTCTGTCTGTATTTACCTGGGGATTGAATGTGTATATAGGTGTCTGTATGTATGTATTTACCTGGGGATTGAATGTGTATATAGGTGTCTGTATGTATGTATTTACCTGGGGATTGAATGTGTATATAGGTGTCTGTATGTATGTATTTACCTGGGGATTGAATGTGTATATAGGTGTCTGTATGTATGTATTTACCTGGGATTGAATGTGTATATAGGTGTCTGTCTGTATGTATTTACCTGGGATTGAATGTGTATATAGGTACCTGTATGTGTGTGTTTGCCTGATGATTGAATGTGTATATAGGTACCTGTATGTATGTATTTACCTGGGATTGAATGTGTATATAGGTACCTGTATGTGTGTGTTTGCCTGTGATTGAATGTGTATATAGGTACCTGTATGTATGTATTTACCTGGGGATTGAATGTGTATATAGGTGTCTGTCTGTCTGTATTTACCTGGGGATTGAATGTGTATATGAATTGAAGATTGAGTGTGTATTGAATGAATATATGTCATGGCAGGGCAGACCAGGCCCTAAGCCTTGATTGGCGACTGGTCTAGGATCGAAGCTCCGACAGGCGGACAGTTAGAGCATTGCTTTGCTGATCCGGCAGCTTCTGCAGCTTGTCTTGTTCCAGATGTAGGGGTGTTACCTTTCCTCTGGAGTAAACTAGGCAGGCCGAGAGAGGGATCATGCTGCATGGGCAACACATGATCTCTATATTTTAGCCCAGGCTTTGTGCTATGGAGAGGCAATAACTCCATCCCTGGTCTTAACTGGTCTCGGAATCAAAGCGAGAGGCAACTGTTACGGGTTATAAGTCCTTGTCAGTTGGCGTAGACATGGGGCGCCACGCGTTGCCTCTGACGGTGGGAGACACCTATAGGTGTCACTGATCAGCTACCGCCCGCCTCAAGCTGGGCAGCCCCCAGCCAATTGGGTGCTGATCCGCCACAGCCTGCCTGCTTCAATGGGTGCTTGGGGCTAGGACAAAATCTGAATCGCAGGCTGTAAAACCAATGCACCAGGTACAAACAAAAATAAAAATAGAAACCTCAAGCTACGGCTTGCAACCTGGAACGTGAGAACCATGTGTCCAGGATTTTCCACTGACTTGACCAATATTGACGATGTGAGAAAAACGGCTGTGATTGATGCCGAACTCAATTGTCTAAACATTGATATTGCTGGCCTGCAGGAGACTCGCCTTGCTGAGGAAGGGTCACTCAGGGAAAACAACTACACCTTTTTCTGGAAGGGTAGAGGGCAGGCAGAAAAAAGGCAACATGGTGTGGGCTTTGCAGTGAAGAATTCGCTACTGGGAATGATTGAAATTCCAGCAGGAGGAAATGAAAGACTATTATCCCTGCGCTTGGCAACCTCTTGTGGGTTTGCCACCATTATTACTGCATATGCACCGACACTCGATTCCTCTGATGATGTAAAGGATTCGTTCTATGAGGAGTTAGACTCCGTGATCAAGGCAGTTCCAAAATCTGACTACATTTATATGCTCGGTGATTTCAATGCTCGTGTGGGCAAGGACTCGAGTTCATGGCCAGTGTGCCTTGGAAAATACAACATCGGTCGCATGAATGAAAATGGGCAAAGGCTGCTGGAGCATTGCACCAGTAATGACCTATGTATTACAAACTCCTTTTTTAAAACAAAAGAGATGCATAAGGTCACATGGAAACATCCAAGATCCGGCCATTGGCACCAGCTGGACTTCATCATCACACGGAGACAACATCTGAACCATATATCATTGACTCGTAGTTACCACAGTGCTGACTGTGATACGGATCATTCTTTGGTTGTTGCAAGGGTTAGACTGAGACCAAAGAGAATCTACACAGCTAAACACAAATCTAGCCTCAGGATTAATATTATTAACACTCATGATCCTGAAAAGTGCTTTCAGTTTCAACAGCAACTTGAAGACGCTTTCACTGATACACCAGAAAATTGTACAGTAAATGAAAAGTGGGGTCAAATTAAGGAAACTCTTTATAAAACTGCCGTAGGGGTTTACGGCACTGTGGATCATAAGAGGCAGGACTGGTTTGCGGCCAACAGCGAGACTCTGCAGCCCTTGATTGATAAGAAGAAGAAAGCTCTCTTAAGAAACAAGGAAAGACCAACGCGTAACACTCTGAGTGAGCTTAGGCAAGCTAGGAAGGATGTGCAAAAGGCTGCCAGGCAGTGTGCAAATGATTATTGGATCAAGTTATGTGAGTCCATTCAAATCGCAAGTGATAAGGGAGACATAAGAAGCATGTATGAAGGAATAAAGAAAGCCTGCGGTCCAGTGATCAAAAGAAGTGCACCATTGAAAACCTTGACTGGAGAAATCATCACTGATAAGAAACAGCAGATGGACAGATGGGTAGAGCACTATTTAGAGCTGTACTCAAGTGAGACCAAGCTAGCGGATGATGCCCTCAACGCCATAGAGGCTCTGCCAACTCTTGACCACCTGGACACACTTCCCACCATAACAGAAGTTAAGTGTGCTATAAATGAACTTGCATCTGGCAAGGCTCCAGGTAAGGATGGAATTCCAATAGAGGTTATCAGGAGTGGGCAAGACACACTCACTATACAGATCCACCAGCTAATAGAGCTATGCTGGCGTGAAGGACAAGTCCCACAGGATTTCAAAGATTCGAGCATCATAACACTGTACAAGAACAAGGGCGATCGGAGCGACTGCAACAACTATAGGGGTATCTCACTGTTGTGTATTGTTGGAAAAGTATTTGCCAGAATTGTTCGGCGCAGACTTCAAGTCCTAGGAGATCAAGTCTACCCCGAATCACAGTGTGGCTTTCGACAGAACCGGTCTACCACTGATATGATATTCTCATTGCGACAAATGCAAGAAAAATGCCGTGAACAGAATCAACCACTGTTTATTGCCTTCATCGACCTCACAAAGGCATTTGATTTGGTCAGTCGTGAGGGTCTGTTCAAGGCACTAAAGAAGATTGGCTGCCCACCAACTCTTCTGTCCATTGTGGAATCGTTCCACACAGGCATGAAGGGTATAATCAAGTTTGATGGTGCAACTTCTGAAGAATTTGAAATCAAGAGTGGAGTTAAGCAAGGTTGTGTACTAGCTCCCACCCTCTTTGGAATATACTTTTCACTTCTACTGAAATATGCATTTCATGATCAGGATGGTGGTATATACATTCACTCACGCTCAGATGGCGGCCTCTACAATGCTCAGAGATTGAAGGCTAAGACCAAAATTAGGAGGGTACTGATCAGAGAGTTGCTTTTTGCAGATGATGCTGCAGTTACGACCCACTCTGAGGAAGAATTGCAATGTCTACTATCTGCATTCTCCAATGCTTGTTCTGAATTTGGTTTAACAATTAGCAAAAAGAAGACACAGATTATGTCACAAGGTGCACATGGGGTACCATCAATCTTTATTGACGACGCCGAACTAGAGATAGTAGACCATTTTACATATCTAGGATCAGTGGTAAATAGCAAATTATCCCTAGATCAGGAAATCAACATCCGGATTGGTAAGGCAGCAACAACAATGAACAGGTTAAGAAAAAGAGTCTGGGAGAACAGGAAGCTTACTGCCAAAACAAAAGTCCTTGTGTATCAAGCCTGTGTCCTTAGTACTCTTCTCTATGGCAGTGAAACCTGGACAACTTACTCCTACCAAGAGAACAACTTAAACAGCTTTCATATGCGGTGTCTGCGAAGAATTCTTGGTATTAAGTGGCAAGACAAAATCACAAATACTGAAGTATTGGAAAGATCAGGTTGTGTGACAGTTTATTCCATGCTTAGTCTTCGTAGACTTAGATGGATAGGACATCTTAGGAGGATGGATGATGGTAGAATACCAAAGGATATCTTTTTTGGTGAATTACAGATGGGTAAGAGATCTCAGGGTCGGCCTCTACTACGATACAAAGATGTGTGTAAGCGGGACATGATTGATACAGGCATTGATAATGCACATTGGGAGCAAGTCGCCGCTGAACGTATTGCATGGAGGGCAAATATCAGAAATGGAATAAAGTCAAAGGAGAAAATTATTGCAGAAAAGTCACACACCAAGCGTTTGAGACGTAAGATGGTGCATGATGGTGGAAATGACCACGTGTTCACATGCACCCACTGTGAACGGACATTTACAGCGCAAATTGGCCTTATCAGTCACACTCGCTACCGCCATAGTTAAAAGTTATTATGCCTTTTTAAAGCACAAACTATCGTCTGTCAAGACGGCAAGGTGCCAATGAATGAATGAATGTGTATATAGGTGTCTGTCTGTATGTATTTACCTGGGGATTGAATGTGTATATAGGTGTCTGTCTGTATGTATTTACCTGGGGATTGAATGTGTATATAGGTACCTGTATGTATGTATTTACCTGGGGATTGAATGTGTATATAGGTGTCTGTCTGTCTGTATTTACCTGGGGATTGAATGTGTATATAGGTACCTGTATGTATGTATTTACCTGGGGATTGAATGTGTATATAGGTGTCTGTCTGTCTGTATTTACCTGGGGATTGAATGTGTATATAGGTGTCTGTCTGTCTGTATTTACCTGGGGATTGAATGTGTATATAGGTACCTGTATGTATGTATTTACCTGGGGATTGAATGTGTATATAGGTGTCTGTCTGTCTGTATTTACCTGGGGATTGAATGTGTATATAGGTGTCTGTCTGTCTGTATTTACCTGGGGATTGAATGTGTATATAGGTACCTGTATGTATGTATTTACCTGGGGATTGAATGTGTATATAGGTACCTGTATGTATGTATTTACCTGGGGATTGAATGTGTATATAGGTGTCTGTCTGTCTGTATTTACCTGGGGATTGAATGTGTATATAGGTACCTGTATGTATGTATTTACCTGGGGATTGAATGTGTATATAGGTGTCTGTCTGTCTGTATTTACCTGGGGATTGAATGTGTATATAGGTGTCTGTCTGTCTGTATTTACCTGGGGATTGAATGTGTATATAGGTGTCTGTCTGTATGTATTTACCTGGGGATTGAATGTGTATATAGGTACCTGTATGTATGTATTTACCTGGGGATTGAATGTGTATATAGGTGTCTGTCTGTCTGTATTTACCTGGGGATTGAATGTGTATATAGGTACCTGTATGTATGTATTTACCTGGGGATTGAATGTGTATATAGGTGTCTGTCTGTATGTATTTACCTGGGGATTGAATGTGTATATAGGTACCTGTATGTATGTATTTACCTGGGATTGAATGTGTATATAGGTACCTGTATGTGTGTGTTTGCCTGTGATTGAATGTGTATATAGGTGTCTGTATGTGTGTGTTTGCCTGTGATTGAATGTGTATATAGGTATCTGTATGTATGTAGTTACCTGTGATTGAATGTGTATATAGGTATCTGTATGTATGTATTTACCTGGGATTGAATGTGTATATAGGTGTCTGTATGTGTGTGTTTGCCTGATGATTGAATGTGTATATAGGTACCTGTATGTGTGTGTTTGCCTGATGATTGAATGTGTATATAGGTACCTGTATGTGTGTGTTTGCCTGATGATTGAATGTGTATATAGGTGTCTGTCTGTATGTATTTACCTGGGGATTGAATGTGTATATAGGTGTCTGTCTGTCTGTATTTACCTGGGGATTGAATGTGTATATAGGTGTCTGTATGTATGTATTTACCTGGGGATTTAATGTGTATATAGGTGTCTGTCTGTATGTATTTACCTGGGGATTGAATGTGTATATAGGTACCTGTATGTATGTATTTACCTGGGGATTGAATGTGTATATAGGTACCTGTATGTATGTATTTACCTGGGGATTGAATGTGTATATAGGTGTCTGTATGTATGTATTTACCTGGGATTGAATGTGTATATAGGTGTCTGTCTGTATGTATTTACCTGGGGATTGAATGTGTATATAGGTACCTGTATGTATGTATTTACCTGGGGATTGAATGTGTATATAGGTGTCTGTATGTATGTATTTACCTGGGGATTGAATGTGTATATAGGTGTCTGTATGTATGTATTTACCTGGGGATTGAATGTGTATATAGGTGTCTGTCTGTATGTATTTACCTGGGGATTGAATGTGTATATAGGTACCTGTATGTGTGTGTTTGCCTGATGATTGAATGTGTATATAGGTATCTGTATGTATGTATTTACCTGGGATTGAATGTGTATATAGGTACCTGTATGTGTGTGTTTGCCTGTGATTGAATGTGTATATAGGTACCTGTATGTATGTATTTACCTGGGGATTGAATGTGTATATAGGTGTCTGTCTGTCTGTATTTACCTGGGGATTGAATGTGTATATAGGTGTCTGTCTGTATGTATTTACCTGGGATTGAATGTGTATATAGGTGTCTGTCTGTATGTATTTACCTGGGGATTGAATGTGTATATAGGTGTCTGTATGTATTTACCTGGGGATTGAATGTGTATATAGGTACCTGTATGTGTGTGTTTGCCTGATGATTGAATGTGTATATAGGTACCTGTATGTGTGTGTTTGCCTGATGATTGAATGTGTATATAGGTGTCTGTCTGTATGTATTTACCTGGGGATTGAATGTGTATATAGGTACCTGTATGTGTGTGTTTGCCTGTGATTGAATGTGTATATAGGTACCTGTCTGTATGTAGTTAGCTGTGATTGACTGTGTATATATTTATCTGTATGTGTGTATTTGCCTGTGATTGAATGTGTATATAGGTGTCTGTCTGTATGTATTTACCTGGGGATTGAATGTGTATATAGGTACCTGTATGTGTGTGTTTGCCTGATGATTGAATGTGTATATAGGTGTCTGTATGTATGTATTTACCTGGTGATTGAATGTGTACATAGGTGTCTATATGTTAGTTAGTTTAGTTAGTCGACAGATCATCTTCATTGTACATCGAACCATTCAGTCCATAAGAGCACAGATCCCCTCCTCAGTAAATCCTGCAGCATGTAGCGCCTCACAACACCAGTTCTGTATTCGTTTATTAATCTTCTTTGGCTTCCTGCATAGTGCTTTTGTCGGGCCACACATCTTTTAACTTGCTGTTCTTGTGGTCTGACCATGGTTGTAGATTCACAGTCATCATTTGGTTCTCGCAGAAGTCTTACTTCTCATAGTGCATTCAGTATATCAGCCTGGTCCGTGGCTTGTCTGCCCTCCACAATAGCCTTACCTGCAAGCCTGCTCATTTTCTCGTATACCCAATTGCTCTAGCATGAAAATGAAACTAATCTTTGCCAACAGTGACGGTCCCAGAGACCCAACCACTGTCTTTGGATACAAACCATCTCTATCTTCCTGAGCATATTCATTGAGTTACTAAGGAAGCAAGCTCAAGTGATGGTCTGTGTCTTGAGCCATGTTATTGCTTATACCTGTGATTGAATGTGTTTTTTGGCATATATTCACCAAGTGAAATGTTCTCATTGATTGTAGGCCCAACAGCTGAAGGATATGATTGACAGATTCTGTCAGGAGAGTGACAAGGTAAGCCATCACAGCATGAGGTGTCCCATGTTTCCTATGTTCTTGACTTCTTTTCTGTTGCCAGTCCACAAGTGCCTCTTACAATAAAACTGTGAGAACAGACAGCTGATTAGCTTCTGGTTTCCTGGAGCGAGATGAAGAGACCTGTTTACTGTCAACCTTCAGGCAGTTCACCCTGCTAGCTCGTGGTTTTAATGACAACTTCCTTAGGTCTGTCCAACAGAAAGTCAGTATTTCTGAATGGATAAGAGCACTCGCTCTGAAACTTCCAGTGTGCTAATGCTGAGAGAGCGGGTTCAACCCTTACACCAGCCAGCTGGACTAAAATGTTAAAAATACCTCAGAAGTAGGAGTGGGTTTGTCTGATGGCGAGGGACACTGGTAATTAGGAAAGCTAATCCACATACAAAATTCATTCCGGTGCACTCCCCAGTAGTGGCAACAACTAGAAGTAGTAGCACGTGTGTGGACTAAACTTGAGTTCATAGAGCGTGAGAAAACAAACACATACACATGCACACATGCACACACGCGCGTGCGCGTGCGTGCACACACACACACACACATCACACACACACACACACATTCAGGTCCAGTCAGAACTTCAAATGCCTAGGAATGTTATTATTTTTCTATGCTGTTCCTCTACTCAGAGTCAGAATATGTATACTGCAGTGAGAAGAATTCACTTCATCCATGTATTACCAATACTTGTAAGGGAGGCAAAGAATAGCAATACTGTAACCTATCAAGCATGTCATGTGAGGAGATTCAGGAGGGTTGGCATGACACTGGCTACCTCATTCCATAGGAAGCTTGAGCTGCAAAATGCAAACAATCATGAGCAATTTTATAAAATACTTGTTGGTGAAAGACAGAAGAAGAAGTCTGAAAATTGTTAAATTCTGTGTAGAAATTTCTCACCCAACACCAGTACCATTGGACTTGAGACATACCTTGTATGTGCTCCGTCTCCCACAGATGTCAAAGAGTGTGGACACTTATAGTTCCTGTGGCCAGTTGTTATGTGGGGTCCATCTCTGTCCTCTTCCATGATCCGTCTAGCTAGTGTAAGCTAAGTTCCTGATTCCATCTGTTGTAGCCACATGTGGACATGAATTTGTGTGCCCCCATTCACCGCCCACAATTTATCATAGATGAGAGCCTATACTGTTGAGCGCATGTGAAACCTAGTCAATAAGCAGACAGGCCAATAAATATGTTACAACAGAAGTGTGCTTTCTGAGGAAACCGAAAAGAATACCATGGACAAACAGAAAAACAAATTAGTCAAGTGATTCAAGAAGTAGATGAAAACCACGAATTGATCAGAGATATTGAACATAGTCAGCCAAGACTTTTAGGTATGTTATGAGGAGAAAAACATTGAAAATTTAGTGACAACTGGTAAACTTTTTGGAAAAAACAGTAAGAGGAAGAAAGAGAGATTAATAAGTAGTTGATATGGCCAAATGGCATAAGTGAGACAGGAATACAAACTTTATTCCAGACTGGTGATCAAGTGAGACAATAAACCATGATTGCCAACATTTATCAGCATGGCACAAATGAGACAGGAATACAAACTTTATTCAAGACTGGTGATCAAGTGAGACAATAAACCATGATTGCCAACATTTATCAGTATGGCACAAATGAGACAGGAATACAAACTTTATTCCAGACTGGTGATCAAGTGAGACAATAAACCATGATTGCCAACATTTATCAGCATGGCACAAATGAGACAGGAATACCCCGGGAAGGTTAACCCGGTCAAAAAATGCCCGCAGAAGTCGGATGTGTCGGCCTAACGGCGCAAGAACGCAGCTCTGCTGTAAACAGGCACAACGCAATCACGTCCGAAAAAAAAACTCCAGATGAACGAAGAAGAAGAAGACAGGAATACAAACTTTATTCCAGACTGGTGATCAAGTGAGACAATAAACCATGATTGCCCACATTTATCAGCATGGCACATGATGATGATGATATAGTTTGTGAATGATATATGCAAGACATTGTATGTTGTATGTATTTTAACTGTTACTCTTGGTTTCTTCTCTGGCATTTAACATGTAGATGAAGGTAGGATTGTAGCAACTGGACAGATTTATGTAGAGAGAGGAAAACAGCAAGAGAGAATTCTTGTACAGCCTTTCATCTTAGCACAGAAAAGCATCAGTACACATCATCAATTAGGCAATTTCAGCCATTGCTTTTGCTAATGTTGGAATAATATACTCCACATCTGAACAATATCAGTGACCAATTATTTAGTATTTTGACCAAAGTATTATTCATTATTCACTTCATATGATATATAACTGTAGTATGCAACTGACGAGATTCAGCGAAACATTCCAGGCAATAAATCATGTAATATATTGTGTGTGGTTTCTGTGTTTAAAATCACATGTACTGTTAATTGTATTCACACTTTGTGGTTATTTTTTCAAGGGCAACAAATATGTAGTAGCAGTGAAAGACTACATCACAAGGGAGTCAACCCTTCTCAGCTTCAAGCGAGGGGACATCATCAAGTTAATGGAACCTGAAATGAATTTAGAGAGAGGTTAGTGTACCTCATAACTTTGCACCTCAGTATACAGGTGGTAAGATTAATCCCTTCAGTCACAAGCAATACTATGAGCTCTTCTCTATGAATCCAAACTATTGCCTAATGTGTTCTCTTACTTTATACATTTAGTCGGAACACACTACAGAAATCTGACTTCCCCATTAGCTACATCTACTCTGTTATATAGCCGGTCTCCATGGCCAAAGGCTTGCGAACGCGGTTCGTGAGCTGCTTACCAGGTGTTTGAAATTGCAGCCGTGACCGATTTGTGCAGCAGATCGCGTCGCGTTATGTTATAATGTGTTGGTATGGGAGCCGGTCATTCAGAAAGCAATAGCAAACTACTGAACATAAAAACTTGCCTAGTAGATCAACTGCAGCTGAAAAATGTTGGTATTGACTGCAACGTCTTGCAAGGGATATGCAACATTTAAAAAACAAAAAACTGTTATCCCTTCTTCTGCCCTATATCCCCCATGGTATAATAGGCCCTCAATCAACTCATGGCAAGCTATGCTATCTTTCCCTATCCCCTCAGCTCCTCCATGTCCTCCCATATTGTTCTTCTCTGTTTCTAATTCTCATTTCCATGTATTAATAGGTTCCCTTCTGTTTCATTTGCTCGGTGGGCATATCAAAGTAAAACATTCTCAATAAATTCTTATCAGGATTTCTCAATCTATATCCTAGCCAGCGCCAGTATCCTTTTCTCACCTCTTGATTCACTGGAATCTGTCTAGTTGTCTCACTTAGCTCTGCATTTGATTTGATTTGTTTTTTCTTTTTAGTTTCAGAGTAATTTAATTAGGGTTTAAAGAGCAAACAAGAAAGACCTTCAGAGTAATTTAATTAGGGTTTAAAGAGCAAACAAGAAAGACCTATGCAACAGTGCTTCATTTAACACTAACATCATGCCTTTAATACACATTTTTAAAGATATATTTCTCAGCTGGCTCTGGAGATTCTCTGCTGGGAAACGAGTAAAAGATTCACAGACAATGTGCTCACACACATTGTTCAAGATACAGCTGGTCGCTTGTATGTCCCGTCTCCCTTTCCCTCCACTTGTCTAATGCTGCCTCTTCCTGAAGGAGCATCCTTCTGCAAGCCATGCCTGTCCTCCTGTAGGTTGGCACAGAACTGTAGCACAATCAGTTAGTGATTCTGTAATACCTCATCAGTCCTTCTAGTGTGGACAGGCACCAGTTGATGAATGTTTGAAGTGTATCCCTGTGTGTGTCATTGTTGTAGCCATTCTCTGTGTTTGTGATCATTATAGCAATACTGATTTAACATTATAGTAATGTAATATAGACAATAGATCTGCTATGTAATGTGTTAATGACATCTTTACATCTGCTATGTAATGTGTCAGTGACATCTTGACAATAGATCTGCTATGTAATGTGTTAATGACATCTTGACAATAGATCTGCTATGTAATGTGTTAATGACATCTTGACAATAGATCTGCTATGTAATGTGTCAATGACATCTTGACAATAGATCTGCTATGTAATGTGTTAATGACATCTTGACAATAGATCTGCTATGTAATGTGTCAGTGACATCTTGACAATAGATCTGCTATGTAATGTGTTAATGACATCTTGACAATAGATCTGCTATGTAATGTGTTAATGACATCTTGACAATAGATCTGCTATGTAATGTGTTAATGACATCTTGACAATAGATCTGCTATGTAATGTGTTAATGACATCTTGACAATAGATCTGCTATGTAATGTGTTAATGACATCTTGACAATAGATCTACTATGTAATGTGTTAATGACATCTTGACAATAGATCTACTATGTAATGTGTTAATGACATCTTGACAATAGATCTGCTATGTAATGTGTTAATGACATCTTGACAATAGATCTGCTATGTAATGTGTTAATGACATCTTGACAATAGATCTGCTATGTAATGTGTCAATGACATCTTGACAATAGATCTGCTATGTAATGTGTTAATGACATCTTGACAATAGATCTGCTATGTAATGTGTTAATGACATCTTGACAATAGATCTGCTATGTAATGTGTTAATGACATCTTGACAATAGATCTGCTATGTAATGTGTTAATGACATCTTGACAATAGATCTGCTATGTAATGTGTTAATGACATCTTGACAATAGATCTGCTATGTAATGTGTTAATGACATCTTGACAATAGATCTGCTATGTAATGTGTTAATGACATCTTGACAATAGATCTGCTATGTAATGTGTTAATGACATCTTGACAATAGATCTGCTATGTAATGTGTTAATGACATCTTGACAATAGATCTGCTATGTAATGTGTTAATGACATCTTGACAATAGATCTACTATGTAATGTGTTAATGACATCTTGACAATAGATCTACTATATAATGTGTTAATGACATCTTGACAATAGATCTGCTATGTAATGTGTTAATGACATCTTGACAATAGATCTGCTATGTAATGTGTTAATGACATCTTGACAATAGATCTGCTATGTAATGTGTTAATGACATCTTGACAATAGATCTACTATGTAATGTGTTAATGACATCTTGACAATAGATCTACTATGTAATGTGTTAATGACATCTTGACAATAGATCTACTATGTAATGTGTTAATGACATCTTGACAATAGATCTACTATGTAATGTGTTAATGACATCTTGACAATAGATCTGCTATGTAATGTGTTAATGACATCTTGACAATAGATCTGCTATGTAATGTGTTAATGACATCTTGACAATAGATCTGCTATGTAATGTGTTAATGACATCTTGACAATAGATCTGCTATGTAATGTGTTAATGACATCTTGACAATAGATCTGCTATGTAATGTGTTAATGACATCTTGACAATAGATCTGCTATGTAATGTGTTAATGACATCTTGACAATAGATCTGCTATGTAGTGTGTCAATGACATCTTGACAATAGATCTGCTTTGTAATGTGTCAATGACATCTTGACAATAGATTAGCTATGTAATGTGTCAGTGACATCTTGACAATAGATATGTTATGTAATGTGTCAGTGACATCTTGACAATGGATCAGCTATGTAATGTGTCAATGACATCTTTACATCTGCTATGTAATGTGTCAGTGACATCTTGACAATAGATCAGCTATGTAATGTGTCAGTGATATCTTGACAATAGATCTGCTATGTAATGTGTCAGTGACATCTTTACATCTGCTATGTAATGTGTCAATGACATCTTTACATCTGCTATGTAATGTGTCAGTGATATCTTGACAATAGATCTGTTATGTAATGTGTCAGTGACATCTTGACAATGGATCTGTTATATAATATGGCAATGACATCTTGACAATAGATCTGCTATGTAATGTGTCAATGACATCTTGACATCTGCTATGTAATGTGTCAGTGATATCTTGACAATAGATCAGCTATGTAATGTGTCAGTGACATCTTGACAATAGATCAGCTATGTAATGTGTCAGTGACATCTTGACAATAGATCTGCTATGTAATTCTCAGGTTGGATGTACGGCTCTCTCAATGGCACAGTTGGCCTGTTCCCAGCTGAGTACGTGAAGTCTCTGGCCAGGCATGAAGTGGAAACGTTAAATAACAAGCCAGTCTTGTACCAGTCTAAGATGACCAATGGACTGTCACTGGGGGTCACTGACGCAGTTTCAAATGGGGTCACTAATGGAGTCAATGTTCGGGTAAGTTCTTATAAAAGATCATATATGCAGCAGGGGATAAAGGACTTACTCTTTCCAATTTATTTCTTTTCTACTCATGAGAGTTGGTTGGATGAGATAATGTTTGAGCATGCACTTTAGCTTTTTACATGGGGTCTACAATATGTGAGTGCTGGTCACTCATCATCATAACAGGGAGTTGCTATGATTCTCTTGGTTCTCGCAGCTTGCAAAGTTTGTAGTCCTCAACATGCTTCATGACAATGGAGATGATCACTCCTCCCTTAGTTAGCCTGTGGTACCTGACTGGGACACAATGATGCCAGAGTATCCCATTCTTGGTTGTTGAGGTGTGGGACTTGTCTTGTTTTTGTCATAATCACCACCTATATTGGAAGTATCTTTTATGGGACTGTCTTTTCAGAAATGTTGTAGATTTGTCTTATCTTATCATAAATGTTGTAGATTTATCTTATCTTTTCAGAAATGTTAAAAATCTATCTTATTTGCAAGAAATGTTATAGATTGATCTAATCTTGTCAGGAATGTTATTTATCCTGTGTGAAAACAGATTTATACATGGTATTACCAAAGGAAGAGAATTGATCCTTGTTCGATGCACCGGATGCATGTTGTTTGCCTTCCTGAGGGCAGAGAACTGCTGGGTAGGCATAAATAAAGGCTAATTAATGGGACATTTGTAATTAGCAGTTAACTCATTTCTTTAAGCTAGAATCATCATCATGTGCCATGCCGATATGCGTGGGAGGTCATGGTTTGTCATCTCACTCAATCAACAGAATCGTAGATCAGCTCAGTGCTCTTGTCTCGATCATGCAGTGTTGCCAAGCCATCTAGGTATTTACTTCTCTGCCCTCCCCTTCTTCTCTTCCCCTCGATATTGTCAGTTGTCACCAAGTTCTTCAATTTATTTCTTCTCATAATGTGACCAAACAATTGTGACTGTCTGCGTTTAATTTCTCTAATCAGTTTACGTTTTCATTAATTTAAGCAAGCATGCAAGGTGCTTGTGTACAACAGGAGAAAGACACCTGAAGTCATGACCAAGTAGACCCGCCCCCACAAGTGCAAAGAAGATAGTGAAGGACCCTTGTTCAATCCCTACATGCATTGGATATATGATGCCAGACCCATGTTTGAATAGACCGGTCAGCACTCAGGGGGTGATATGGTTGGCATCATGCCAGCCGCCTTTGCTTCCCAATTCATCTCCTAGCACCCATTTGAAGCTGCCCTGACCTGGGATCCCAGGTCAGTTTCTAAAATTTACCCAGATGCAGATTCGACCTCAAGACCACCAGACAGTCAGGTAAGCATCCAACCACTATGCACACCACCATGGCTCCCACAAATAAGATAAAGACACTAAAACATTCCAAGATGGCTCACATCTTCTGATGATCAGAAGCCTTAAGTTGTGCTTGTTCCACAGGAGTGTACAACTGTGAGCTAATATACATGAAAACCTCAGAATTTTTCAACTGGCTATAAGATTACCTGACAGAAAATATGACAAACTAATCTGATCTCTCTGTGTAGGATTCCCGAAGCCCTGATGATAACAGTGACACTAGCCAGGGGACAGTTGTTGCAGACGGCAAGTACTCCATGATGGAATATGCTATGCTCAACTTCAGGGAGTCGCTAGACAAGTAAGTGTATCTGTGGTTTTCTTTATCTAATATTCTCCTATTTTTTGTGTGCCTTGAATTTATGTCTCTTCACACATCTGTCAAACCCATTTGTGAATGTTGGACTTCACTGTATATAGTTTCATGTAATAATTGATTTTAAAAAATCAACATAATTCTCATGTGTCATGCCTGACAATCACGATCCTCCACAATAATATTCTTTTCCTCCTCCTCTTCTTCTTTTACTTAGGTCCATGTATCAACACTACCCACAATACACTATACTGTCTGCCTGTGTAGATTAGGTCCCTGTTTTACCACTACCACCATTACATGATACTGTCTGTATGTATAGACAAGGTCACTGTATCACCACTACCCACAGTACCAACACTTTATACTCTATCTGTAGGTCCCAGATCAAATGATATTCTTCAGACTAAGATCTGGCCAGTGCCAACTCCCATCTGTTTAATAAACTGAAACTTGGATTACAGACAATATGACCAGTAAACTATCTAAAGAAAATTATCATTACTGCCTCTGTGCCGTAGCTAGTGTTGCCAGGAGGATTTTAGAAGAGCTGATGATTCAAGGCCACCTAGCTTATTGTTTGGCCACAAACTTCTCTTCAAATAGTCTGCAATCTTAAGGAAAATAGCACATTTGGATCTTGTATTTGTAGAAATTAGTGACCATAGCCATTGTCTCCAAAAACAGATACTCTACCTACCGTCATGAAATTTGAGACGATAACTTACAACTATCTGTCGGCTGTTCTTGAACTCAACCCATCACCTTAATCCATGGCTTCCCGTAACTCTGATCTGAGGGCTAAAAGGGTACTCCACCTTACCCACAGGTATCCCATAGGCTAGCGGAGGGAAGTAATCACCTAACTTCTTCTTTGGTAGGGGAAACCCCTATCCTACCACATCTGATACACACATTCTCTTCTAATTTATTTAATTATATTTCTTGTTCCTCGCATGCCCTGGGCTGTAGAAGGAAATGTGGTTATTTTTGTGTTTGTTGTTGTCTGTTATGTTTACATCATGTGTCCACACACTATGTTAATCCACCACTAGACCAGAGTATTACAACATCTCTCAGGGGTTCAAACCCCAGTCAGTGTGTGGGTAAGCTTGTGCACTACCACCTAGACCTCACTGAACATCTGCAGTGTTAGACCATTATGAAAGTATACGTGATGGCAGAACCTTCACATTTAGACATCACATTGAGAAGATTTGCTTTTTATCTCCAGGAGGATCCATCATAGAGGCACAGGTGATTACAAGAACTCAACTTGTGTTTAATAATAATCACATATTTTATATTTGGTGATGGATATCACCAGAAACATCAACCCTAATGTATTATTGCTTGTGCACTAATTGTTCTTGTTTCTAACTACCATTTATACATAGCATCTATACTTGTTGACTGCCTTTACACTGATGCCATTTACTAACATTTTATTTGTATCTTTGTGTAGCCAGCTTTAGCACTTTATCTCATGCTAGCATCAACTCACAAACTGTATTATCCTAGTATCGTCTCATCATGAGCTAGTCGGTCTGGAGTCTGGTGTTAAAGTGATCTCTCTCTAAAGTCTGGTATTAAAATTATCACTATCTGATAAAATCTGGTGTTAAAGTTATCTCTATTTAAAGTCTGATGTTAGAGTTATCTCTGTCTAAAGTCTGATGTTGAAGTTATATCTAAAGTCTTGTATTAAAGTTATCTGATCATGTCTCTTCACTGCCTCATTTCTCAGTAATTCTCTTTTGCTCTTTGTATGTTGGAACCCCAAAGTCCTAGCATGCCTGTATGATTTAGTTATTTCTTGGATGTCATTAGTGGCCAAGACAGTCTGCTTCCTTGTTTTTTGTTTTCTCCTTCAATCCATCCATCCATCATGTGCCATGCCGGTAAGCGTGGGCGGTCATGTTCTGCCATCTCACTCGATCAACAGAGTCGTGGATCAGTTCCGTGTTTCTGTCTCGACCATGCCACAAGGCCAAGCCATCCAGATACTTGTTTCTAGGTCTTCCCCTTGGTCTGTTCCCCTCGATCTTACCAGTTGTCACCAAGTTCTCCAAATCATTTCTTCTCATAACATGCCCAAAAAATTTTGACTTGTCTACGTCTAATGTCTCTGATCAGTTTACGATCTTCATTTGTTTCTTGAAGGACTTGTTCATTGGTCTTTCTGGCTGTCCATGGTATTCTTTGCATTTTCCTCAGAAACCACATTTCTACAGCCATCAGATGTTTTTCAGCCTGGCTGCTCATTGTCCAAGCTTCACATCCATATAAAAGTACAGGTTCTATGTAGCATCTCAACACTCTTTTTCTCGTTTAAATTGACATCTTTTTATTGGTCAGTATGTTTTTCATCTTGCTAAAGGCTACTTTTGCCATGGCGATTCTTGTTCTAATCTCTTCAAGGCATCTCCCATCAGATGTTATTCAATAGCTGTCTATTTTACCCACAATGTCTTTAAGAATCTTTCCTGTCTAGCTCACCCTTTGCATCCATCAATAACAGCAAATCTCCAAAGTTTCCAAGTTTTTTTAAATGTGTTTGTTTTGTGTCCATGTATCTGATAATGCCCTGCAATTGTTTGCATTATAATTATTCTTGTGGAGGTATCTGGCTTTTGCATTTTCCTTGCACCTCTGTTTATTTCTTCTGTTCTATTAGTGAACTACCAGTCTGTTCTTGGTGTGGGAAAACATAACTAATAATTTCCCCTCATTCTCTAGCAACTAGTGCTGTTGATTTCTTCTGTTCAATCAGTGTATATAACCCAGTGTATACTTGGTGTGGGGGAAAATATCTAATCATTTTCCCTCACTCTCTAGTGCTGTTTATTGATTAATTTGTCATTACATTCCAGAACTCAGAATTGTGAAGCGTGTTCACAGCCCCTACACAACAGTTCTGGCTACTTTATTGTATCTGCAGTTATATTCTTCTTTAAAACCACATTTCTGTGGCTTAATAAGCTTGTGTTACCTGTTTACAAATCAGTATGATTTACATGCATATATGAACATTGGTCCCATGAAACATTTCAGATTTCTTTTTCTGCTTTCCATTGGCAACCATATATTGTTTGATTTAATTTACTTTCAACTGATATACATGTTTAACATCTAAATACTGTAATACAAATATAGTTCTAAATAGTTTGCTAGTTTACACTAGTTTCTAACTGTTATTTTTATTTCACTGTATTGTTTTGTATCTTATTATAAGCATATTCTCTAAAGCTTCTTTATATATTGTATCAGAGCTAGTGTTGCTTTTTCTATGTACTTTGAGAACTTAAATCTTTTATTTCAGATTTTCAGACAAAAGAAATTATCGTTAATCAAAATAGTTTCAGTTAATTATGCTCAATGTATTTCAGTGATTCTGGCATTTTCAAGTTAATCAATTGTTACACAATACTAACATTTCATTCTTCGGATAGAATTATCCTGTCAAGTTTTCTTTCTTTGCAGCCTAAGTTTCCTAGGATCAGTTGTCATGTGAGAGCAAAATCATAGATGGGGTAGTATAAATCAGCACGGAACAAGAAATTATACTCGTACAACATTTTAAAACAGCACAGCATAAATATCTTCTCAAACAACACAGCATTGAAAGGCTGACAGAAAGAACAATCTCCATTAACACCATCATAAACACTCAAACAGTGAAGCTTGTAAAACATGGTAGAATTATTGTTAGACAACAGAACATATAAATAGACACAATTCATCAAGCAATACGGAATATATACTCATAAAATACTGAATATATACTCAACACTAGAATAAATGTGAGGACAAAACGCAATGTTTGTTCATACAATACAGAATATATGCTCATAAAATACTGAATATATACTCAAACAACACAGAATAAATGCTAGGATAAAACATGTGTGTTCATACAGTGCAGAATATATGTTGAGACTACACAGTATATATGCTTAGACAATACAGAATGTGTGCAACAGTTATGAAGATGTGGTAGTTTATAATCTATAAGAACATTTCTTCTTTCGCTCTTTACCCCCATTGAGTTTAGACTCTCAACCCACTACCTCCAAGTCATCCTAACTTTTGCTGTCTCATGCAGCTCCCTCCAGATTCTTCCACATCATTTATTTCTGTCTCTGATGGTTTTCTTGATGTGTTTGCATGTCTTCCTCTATCTCATGTGTCCGGTGGGTTACAGATAAAGGACGTTTTAGTTATACGATTCTCAGGTTTTGTTTCAGTGTAAGTGTTATCCAGGGCCGGCATCTTCTCCTCATCCCTTGGTTCACCGATATTTGTTTAGTTCTCTCCATGAGCTCCACATTGGTGATTCTGTAATACCATTCTAGTCCTTCAGTTCTGCACAGACACCAGTTAATGAATATGTGTGGTTATTAGTAATGGTTGTAGTCCGTAAGAACATTTGCCTGCATGGTCAATTTCGTGCATCACTGTTAAAGGAGCCAGATTTTTAGATATCCTGTATGCTTGTGCTACGTCTCTGTTGAAGGTATGAAATGCTGAGAACTGAAGATGGTTCCATCCGAGGAACAGTGAAAATGATTGAGACTGCCAAGCTTCAGAATTTGAACAATCGGGAACGTTCCAAGCAAGGTGATGGACATTTCTTGTTGTGTGTATGCTCTGTTTGTTCTGTTGTAAACCACATAGTCCATGTTTATTTCCTATATTTAAAAACACAAAAAGGTTTCAGTTTTTAAAACTCTCCCTTCAAGAAATCAGATTTTCTGATTCAATTCTTCCTTCTTTAAAAATAGACTTCTTTGTTCACAGCCTCCTTTCTTTTCTTTTTTTTTCTTTTTTTTTTTTAAATCCTCTCTCCAGGAAAACAGACTTCGTAATTCACAGCCTCTCTCCAAGAAAACAGATTCCCAATTCACATTCTCTCTTTAAACAAACAGACTTCCTAATTAACAGCCATTCTTTAAAAAAAAAAAACAGACTTTTTAATTCACAGCCTCCCTTGAAGAAAACAGTCTGTATTCATTCTTTTAAACTCCAAGAAGGCACCTTCATTCAAAACAGAAAGAAAAACTTTTTTTATTGAAACTTTCCCAACCAGAGAATAATCTTTTGGTGTTCATTTCCTTGTTCCAAGAAAACAGACTGTCTACATTTGACTTCCTTTGAGAAAACAGATATTTACTTTCTTAAAAAAGCCTTCACTTCTTCAATGTAATAAATTGTCCTAATTCCCTCCCAAAAAAAGTAGACCTTACTTAGTTTTCTGACTCCAAGAAAACATACTTTCATAGAATACTATGGATTAAGTAGGAAACATATTTTTCACAACGAAAGACTTCTCTCATTCACATCCAAGGGCTAAGATTTCTGGACTTCCTAGGAGCCCAATTTTTTTTTTAAAATCCCTGCCTTAATAAGGATTTGAACATATGAGCACTGAGCTTGTAGGCAAACTTGCTAGTCACTGCACTACCATGATACACAGTCAATCAATGAGGTGTCATCTCCAAAGTAAAGGTTGGCTGCAATGGATCTCCAACATTGTCTCTCGCCTTGTTTGTACATTCTGTCCGCCTACTGTTCGTCCATCCCTTGATGTTATCTTCCCATTTGTATCATTGTCTACCTCTTGCTCACTTACCTTCAATCTTACCCTCCAGTATGGTTTTTATAAGAGTGTTATGACTTTTCATGTTAACATGGTCAAAATATTTCACTTGCCTCTTTTTATTTTTTTCATCAACTCTCTTTTCATTCCCAGTTTTGTTTTAGAACCTCTGTATTTAATTGTTTTGTTCCCATTAAATTAACATATTCGATCAAATAGTTATAATTTTCTGTTACTATCTTGTGTTACTGTATATTTTTTTTTTAATTGTCCTTAACATATACTCATACATTTTCACAATGAAATATATGCTTTCATATGCTTTACTAACAGCTGGACTATGCTTTTCTTTGCATTGTATTAATTATTGATATACACTGGTATTTATATCTTCGCACAATTATATATTTTCTTAGTGCTAACTCTAGCCCTTATGTTTGAACATTTATAGCAAGATATGATCACGAACTTTATGATTAAATCAACATTTGTTAAAGTACATATATCTATATGAAGTTAACTTAAGCTGCGTAACTGTAAGCCAACATTTGTTACTGTGCATATATTTATATGAATTTAACTTAAGCTGCGTAACTATAAGCCATCCTTTGTTACTGTACATATATTTATATGAATTTAACGTAAGCTGCGTAACTGTAAGCCATCCTTTGTTACTGTACATATATCTATATGAAGTTAACTTAAGCTGCGTAACTGTAAGCCAACATTTATTACTCTACATATGTCTATAAGAGATTAACTAAAGTTACTAAAGTATACGTCAACATTTATTATTGTACATATATCTGTATCAACAAAGACTATGATCTGTTTAAGTCCCCGCTAATCACTGGTATCATGAAGGCTAATAGACTGCAATGGCTGAGGCATATAGAAAGAATGGAAGATAATAGGGAAACAAAACTTGCTTACACTCAGGACATAAATGACTGTAGATCCAGAGGTAGACCAAGAAGACAGCGGAGAAATAATATATATACAGACCTACAAGCACTTGGAATCAGCGACTGGCAAGAGAAGGTCCACCAGAGAGATGAACAGAGACGGCTTGTATCTGCAGCAAAGAACCTCAATGGCTGGGAATGCTAAAGAAGAAGACATATATCTGTATGGAGTTAACTTAAGCTTTATTAAGTGTTTGTTCAAAATAGTTTTGAAAGTTTCCTGGTACTCATTTGATGACACTGGGTCAACCCCAAAGCCAAGTGATTATAAACGGCTCCCCACCTCTAGAAAATTTTAACCCAGACAACTAGACCAGGGAGTCTCCATGGCAAAGTAGTTTCATCATCTGCCTCACACTCCAAGGGTTGTGGGTTCGATTCCGACCTTCATCGTTCGGTTCATGGGTGCAATTTTTCTCTAAGAATCCAGGGGTCTTCGCAAGAGCTACAGAGTTCATTCTGTGTGCGGTGCTTTCATCAGGCCACCCTGGGGAAAGCGACCGAGCCATATGGGATAAAACACGGTGCAATGAAGTCAATCTTCTTGCCTTTTAAACTCTTGTAAACAACTGAACCAGTAAGCTTGATACCACACTTAGAGCTCATGAATCCATCCATCCATCATGTGCCATGCCGGTAAGCGTGGGCGGTCATGTTCTGCCATCTAACTTGATCAACAGAGTCGTGGATCAGTTCCGTGTTTCTGTCTCGACCATGCCACAAGGCCAAGCCATCCAGATACTTGTTTCTAGGTCTTCTCCTTGGTCTGTTCCCCTCGATCTTACCAGTTGTCACCAAGTTCTCCAAATCATTTCTTCTCATAACATGCCCAAAAAATTGTGACTGTCTACGTCTAATGTCTCTGATCAGTTTACGATCTTTGTTTGTTTCTTGAAGGACTTGTTCATTGGTCTTTCTGGCTGTCCATGGTATTCTTTGCATTTTCCTCAGAAACCACATTTCTACAGCCATCAGATGTTTTTCAGCCTGGCTGCTCATTGTCCAAGCTTCACATCCATATAAAAGTACAGGTTCTATGTAGCATCTCAACACTCTTTTTCTCGTTTCAATTGACATCTTTTTATTGGTCAGTATGTTTTTCATCTTGCTAAAGGCTACTTTTATGAATACTGTTAGCCATATTTACTGTATGTGATAAGCAGCTTTACACAGGATGCCAGTGAGTTCAGCCCTCAAATACATACACTGAGCTCTTACTCATCCCCTGAAGTAGGCTACTGTATTTGGAGTCACAGTACAAACCACTTTAAGTGGCTTGCTGTGTACTATGATGATTGATTAACCATCCACCATCCATGTGTATGCACGTGCAACATATACAGCAAGCAGACATGCTGATCTATATCTGACAGCACTATCCTTGTTGTACGCTTGCGAAGTATGGACAGTAAGCAGACATGCTGATCAATATCTGATAGCACTGTCCTACAGCCCTTCAAGAAACCTAATGAAAACCGTATCATGATTAGAGAAATTAGATGCAAACATAACCTATGATTAGGTCAAGAGATTTATAAGAAGCAGTTATAGAATTAAGTGGAAATCAGGGCAGCCAGGTCACCAGAAAGATGATGCAATTACCAACTCAACTGAACAGTGTAAGTTATAATCTTTAGACTATGGACAAGACACAACTTGCTGAAACACCAAATTTTTAATAAACTAAAGTTAGGAGATACTGATGAAAGTAACTGTGAAACTGGTAAATATTGGTACGCTTTACTTATTGTAAATGTTTAATTTGTAGATAAAAGATATGTATGTTTCTTTTATAGCTAAACTTTATTTCATCATCATCATCATCTCATTGGGTAGCCATGAACAGGGGTCATAGGGGTGTCATGGTGGAAGCACCAGCAGTCTGTTTTCTCCACCTCTCTTCTGTCCTCATCAACATACCCAAGTGTGGAACTCTTCACTCTTTAATGTTGTCAGTCCAGGGTGTTTCCTCTGCCTTCCTCTTCTTTGTAAGCCCTAAACAGCACCTTATAGGATTATCTATGAGGGTGTCATAATGTGTGACATTTCCAAACCAGGCAAGCTTTCATCGTTTTACCACTGAAAGAAATGGTTCTTGCTGGCCTGTAGACATATTTACTTTATCTCTGACATAGGCATATCTTTTGTGCTCTTTATACCATACACGCAGATTGTTAGTGAAGCAGGTGTTTTCAAATGTCTGGATCCCCAGTTACATTTCTGCAGTGAGAGTCCAACCGTCATTTAAACATTATTATAATATTTTATTTTAGTGTGTCCTATCAAATTCGAATTGCAGTCATGGAATACTCTATACAAAGCCTAGTTTTAAAACAATGCATAAGTCACGATTTTTGTTTGTAATATTTTCATCTCTAAGAGTCTATTGTATGTTGTGAGGGTCATTGTGTGAGAAAGTAGGATGTTAGGATGGGCGTATGTGCTGGCTCCTGGCAGAAAAATTGCATGAGTGTAAGTGGTTGACCAAATTTGTGTTTGGTGTGGGATGTGTATGTGTTTGTGCTGTTTATGGGTGTGTCATAATGTATGTGCTGTTTATGGGTGTGTTATAATGTATGTGCACATTGTAAAATGTTAGAACATAATCCAAATTTGTTAACTTGAATTTTTGACACTAGGGGGCGCTGATTGGACATGGAAAGAACAAGCAGACCTTGTGAAGTGGACTCGAGTTAGTATATTTATTGCTTTCTTGTTTTATTTTATTTTTATTTGGTGATTTATTGATATAAAAGTATTTGTGTTTTTTACGTGATTTATTGATATCTAAATACTTTTTATTTTATAGTGCATGTTATTTTAATCAGACAATACACTTCTAAAAGATCCAGATTGGCAAATAAACATCATTTTCATTAAATGCCTTGCCAACTGGTATTGGAGATCATTCTTCTCAACATCTTGTGGACTTCAATAGCATGCATCTACTCATGTGCTTTCTGTGCTATGACAAAAGACTATTAAGAATCTTCTCTCATAGTCTTCCTCTATCTCACTTTCCATAAATATTTCCAGTTGTCACAACATTCTGTTTTGTTATTATTTTATAATGTGGCCAATAAATGTTGACCACCTTTTTCTGATGTTTGTGATAAGTTGTCCTTGTGTCTTAGACTAGTTGTGATAAGTTGTCCTTGTGTCTTAGACTAATTGTGATGTTTGCGATAAGTTGTCCTTGTGTCTTAGACTAATTGTGATGTTTGTGATAAGTTGTCCTTGTGTCTTAGCCTAATTGTGATAAGTTGTCCTTGTGTCTTAGCCTAATTGTGATAAGTTGTCCTTGTGTCTTAGACTAATTGTGATGTTTGTGATAAGTTGTCCTTGTGTCTTAGCCTAATTGTGATGTTTGTGATAAGTTGTCCTTGTGTCTTAGCCTAATTGTGATGTTTGTGATAAGTTGTCCTTGTGTCTTAGCCTAATTGTGATGTTTGTGATAAGTTGTCCTTGTGTCTTAGCCTAATTGTGATGTTTGTGATAAGTTGTCCTTGTGTCTTAGCCTAATTGTGATGTTTGTGATAAGTTGTCCTTGTGTCTTAGCCTAATTGTGATGTTTGTGATAAGTTGTCTTTGTGTCTTAGCCTAATTGTGATGTTTGTGATAAGTTGTCCTTGTGTCTTAGACTAATTGTGATGTTTGTGATAAGTTGTCCTTGTGTCTTAGCCTAATTGTGATGTTTGTGATAAGTTGTCCTTGTGTCTTAGCCTAATTGTGATGTTTGTGATAAGTTGTCCTTGTGTCTTAGCCTAATTGTGATGTTTGTAATAAGTTGTCCTTGTGTCTTAGCCTAATTGTGATGTTTGTAATAAGTTGTCCTTGTGTCTTAGCCTAATTGTGATGTTTGTGATAAGTTGTCCTTGTGTCTTAGCCTAATTGTGATGTTTGTGATAAGTTGTCCTTGTGTCTTAGCCTAATTGTGATGTTTGTGATAAGTTGTCCTTGTGTCTTAGCCTAATTGTGATGTTTGTGATAAGTTGTCCTTGTGTCTTAGCCTAATTGTTATGTTTGTGATAAGTTGTCCTTGTGTCTTAGACTAATTGTGATGTTTGTGATAAGTTGTCCTTGTGTCTTAGCCTAATTGTGATGTTTGTGATAAGTTGTCCTTGTGTTTTAGCCTAATTGTGATGTTTGTGATAAGTTGTCCTTGTGTCTTAGCCTAATTGTGATGTTTGTGATAAGTGTCCTTGTGTCTTAGCCTAATTGTGATGTTTGTGATAAGGTGTCCTTGTGTCTTAGCCTAATTGTGATGTTTGTGATAAGTTGTCTTTGTGTCTTAGCCTAATTGTGATGTTTGTGATAAGTTGTCCTTGTGTCTTAGCCTAATTGTTATGTTTGTGATAAGTATGTCCTTGTGATCTTAGACTAATTGTGATGTTTGTGATAAGTTGTCCTTTGTGTCTTAGCCTAATTGTGATGTTTGTGATAAGTTGTCCTTGTGATCTTAAGCCTAATTGTGATGTTTGTGATAAGTTGTCCTTGTGTCTTAGCCTAATTGTGATGTTTGTGATAAGTTGTCCTTTGATCTTAAGCCTAATGTGATGTTTGTGATAAGTTGTCCTTGTGTCTTAGCCTAATTGTGATGTTTGTGATAAGTTGTCCTTGTGTCTTAGCCTAATTGTGATGTTTGTGATAAGTTGTCCTTGTGCCTTAGCCTAATTGTGATGTTTGTGATAAGTTGTCCTTTGTCTTAGCCTAATTGTGATGTTTTTTATAAGATGTCTTTGAATCTTAAACTAATTGTGATGTTTGTGATAAGTTGTCCTTTGTCTTAGCCTAATTGTGATGTTTGTGATAAGTTGTCCTTTGTCTTAGCCTAATTGTGATGTTTTTTATAAGATGTCTTTGAATCTTAAACTAATTGTGATGTTTGTGATAAGTTGTCCTTTGTCTTAGCCTAATTGTGATGTTTTTTATAAGATGTCTTTGAATCTTAAACTAATTGTGATGTTTGTGATAAGTTGTCCTTTGTCTTAGCCTAATTGTGATGTTTTTTATAAGATGTCTTTGAATCTTAAACTAATTGTGATGTTTGTGATAAGTTGTCCTTTGTCTTAGCCTAATTGTGATGTTTTTTATGAGATGTCTTTGTATCTTAAACTAATTGTGATGTTTGTGATAAGTTGTCCTTTGTCTTAGCGTAATTGTGATGTTTTTTTATGAGATGTCTTTGTATCTTAAACTAATTGTGATGTTTGTGATAAGTTGTTTTTGTGTCCTAGCCCCTTTTTCTAGATTACTCATTCTGGCTGTCCACATAATTTTCAGCATTCTCCTTTGGAGGGGTTTTTTGTTTCTCTGTTAACTATCAAACATTCACAATCATATTTGAAAACTGGTTTTGTGTTACATGCAAGAATTCTGTTTCTAACATCCAAAGACAGGGATTTGTTTTATCAGATGTTCTTCATTTTATAAACAGTGGCTTGTGCCTGTCCTTTTCTGTTCATCTCTGTGATACATCGTCAATCTGATGTTACCCATATATATGGATACTTGAAGTTACAGAACACACTTTGTTCGAGATTCATGGGAAGAGTCAGTCACAAATCATGCGTTGTATGGGACTGAAAGAGTTAAAGAGGGTCTGTGTCCAGCAAACCTAATACAGAGTGTAATTTGTGTGGTTAATATGAGCAATGCTTCAGCACATTAAGTTGTTACAAATGGAGGGGAAAGTCAGCCTATGGCGAGTCCAAGAGATTTATAGGATAAAAAGAACTAGTTACCACAACTCTTATAGCTATGACTTTGGACATGTGAAATCTTTAGTTTTGTGACATCCTTATGGTACTCATGTCATGAGAAAGAGAGTCTGGAGACAGTGGTGACAACTGGGAAGATCAAAGATGTTAAATACAGAAAAGAACAAATACTGGATGGATTGTCAGAGAATAAAATCAGGGGTCGAACACACCAAGAATACAAAGAACGAATGCTGTGGAGGAAGATGGCTACCTGCACCACACAACAAGATATTGATGGTAGTGTCTTCTCTGAGATGACCTTCATAGTCAGATACCGAGCCAAGAAATGGGCTGAGTAGAGCACTGACTGTCCAACACTCCATGTTCAGTTCCTTGCTGTGAAAACAGACATTTCCTGACTGCATAAAACAATAGCCATGGTATCAACCCAGTTCTGTAAAATGGATACTGGAAATGCCTCTGAAATGAAAGAATTGTGAAAATGTAAACTGTCTGCCTACCTCATAATGTCAAGACATGACAGAATTGTCATGGAGTCATATGTACATATACTGGAAATGCCTCTGAAATGAAAGAATTGTGAAAATGTAATCTGTCTGCCTACCTCATAATGTCAAGACATGACAGAATTGTCATAGAGTCATATATACCCTGTATAAGACCATAACTGACCCAGTTTTCTAGACATGACATGAAGTGGGTCACATAGAAACACAAGGACAGGGTACCCTTATGACCTGGGTAAATGTTGCCACAGCATAATGTCGACACCCATGTTTCTGGAAATGAAAATTGGCATTTTATGTTTTTGATGTGAAGGTCACATTTTACTTATTGCTTGACAAAGTAACAAACTGTCAATACAGGAATGGCCATTGGCCTCCTGTGGCGATACAACAGAAAGATTGGGATTCACAGTCAGCAGTGTCTCATTGTTTGTGTTAACAGTTTGACATGGTTTCATTATTTATGTTCAGATTTTAATACAGTCTAGTTGTTAATGTTTAGGTTTCAACATGGCTTCATTGTTTATGTTCAAATTGTACCACGGCCTCATTGTTTATGTTCAGATTTTAACATGGTTTCATTGTTTATGTTCAGATTTTGATATGATCTCTTTATATTAAGATCTTAGCAAGAGTTAAGTCTCTGGCAGTGTTAAAGTTTGACGTGATTTCATTGTTTGTGTTAGTACTTTTACATAGTCTAATTGATCATGTGCAGACTTTTTCATATTGTTTATGTGGAGGGTTAAAATAATCTCAATGTTTACTTGCAGTCTCCTATTCAAGCATCACTTTTGAAATTCAATGCATCAGACCTGAACAAACTTGCTCTGGAATGCTTCATTGGTTAGTACAGTTCATAAATGAACAAACATGTATTGTTTGGTGAACATAGAATTAGATGAAGGAAGTAGAGAATAGAGGATGCACTATACAACATAAATAATGAAGAAGATAAAGAAGAAGAAGAAGAAGATGATGATGATGATGATGTTGAAGAAGATGAAGATGAAGAATGCAAGGCATGAGAGTTGCATGCAATATGTACTCTTCAAAATATAAACCAATATATGTACATGAGGGATGGCTTCAATATGTACTCTTCAAAATATAAACCAATATATGTACATGAGGGGTGGCTTCAATATGTACTCTTCAAAATATAAACCAATATATGTACATGAGGGGTGGCTTCAATATGTACTCTTCAAAATATAAACCAATATATGTACATGAGGGATGGCTTCAATATGTACTCTTCAAAATATAAACCAATATATGTACATGAGGGATGGCTTCAATATGTACTCTTCAAAATATAAACCAATATATGTACATGAGGGGTGGCTTCAATATGTACTCTTCAAAATATAAACCAATATATGTACATGAGGGGTGGTTTTCATGTTCACGGTTGTCTTCACCGTTATTCAAAAGTACACTTTGCTTGTTGCAATAATTAGAGATGTCTCAACTGGCACCTTGCCTTCTTGACAGACTATGATGGAGTTATACCTCTCCACAGCACAGTCTGGGCTGAATTGTAGAGACCATGTGTTGTCCATGCAGCATGATCCCTCTCTGGGCCTGCCTAGTTTTATTTCAAGACATCTGGAAAAAGACAAGCTGCAGAAGCTGCTGAATCAGTGAAGCAATGCTCAAGCTGTCCATCTGTCGGAGTTTCCATCCTAGACTAGTTCTGACAAAGTCTTAGGGCCTGGTCTGCTCTGCCATAACATTTAGTCCAGGATAAGGCTTGTACCCTCTCCGTCGCTTTCCTCCGCCCGAAGCCGTTGGCACAATGTGGAGTGTCGGGTTTGGTGAGCACTTCCCAACATTGGGCGCTAACAGAAAGCAGGTAGTACCGTCTACTGTCATACAGTAGCTCAGTCATATCTGACTAAGTAGAGCTATCTTAAGCCCCTCATTTGAGTGCAAATATCTGACCAAGTAGAGCTGTCTAAAGCCCATCATGTGAGTGCAAATATCTGACCAAGTAGAGCTGTCTAAAGCCCATCATGTGAGTGCAAATATCTGACCAAATAGAGCTGTCTAAAGGCCCTCATGTGAGTGCAAATATCTGACCAAGTAGAGCTGTCTAAAGGCCCTCATGTGAGTGCAAATATCTGACCAAATAGAGCTGTCAAAAGGCCCTCATGTGAGTGCAAATATCTGACTAAGTAGAGCTGTCTAAGGCCCCTCATGTGAGTGCAAATATCTGACCAAATAGAGCTGTCTAAAGGCCCTCATGTGAGTGCAAATATCTGACCAAATAGAGCTGTCTAAAGGCCCTCTTGTGAGTGCAAATATCTGACCAAGTAGAGCTGTCTAAAGCCCCTCATGTGAGTGCAAATATCTGATCAAGTAGAGCTGTCTAAAGCCCCTCATGTGAGTGCAAATATCTGACCAAATAGAGCTGTCTAAATGCCCTCATGTGAGTGCAAATATCTGACCAAGTAGAGCTGTCTAAAGCCCATCATGTGAGTGCAAATATCTGATCAAGTAGAGCTGTCTAAAGCCCATCATGTGAGTGCAAATATCTGATCAAGTAGAGCTGTGTAAAGCCCTTCATGTGAGTGCAAATATCTAACCAAGTAGAGCTGTCTAAAACCCCTCATGTGAGTGCAAATATCTGATCAAGTAGAGCTGTCTAAAGCCCCTCATGTGAGTGCAAATATCTGATCAAGTAGAGCTGTCTAAAGCCCCTCATGTGAGTGCAAATATCTGATCAAGTAGAGCTGTCTAAAGCCCCTCATGTGAGTGCAAATATCTGATCAAGTAGAGCTGTCTAAAGCCCCTCATGTGAGTGCAAATATCTGATCAAGTAGAGCTGTCTAAAGCCCCTCATGTGAGTGCAAATATCTGACCAAGTAGAGCTGTCTAAAGGCCCTCATGTGAGTGCAAATATCTGACCAAGTAGAGCTGTCTAAAGCACTTCATGTGAGTGCAAATATCTTACCAAATAGAGCTGTCTAAAGGCCCTCATGTGAGTGCAAATATCTGACCAAGTAGAGCTGTCTAAAGGCCCTCATGTGAGTGCAAATATCTGACCAAGTTGAGCTGATTATAGCCCCTCATGTGAGTGCAAATATCTGATCAAGTAGAGCTGTCTAAAGCACTTCATGTGAGTGCTACTGGTCTATGCAAATATGGGCTACCACTTTACACCCGACACACCTCAAGGTGTGAACATGGTTTTTCAAGTCTCCCATGCTGCCTGAACAGAAGCAAAGAATAGTACACTGTCATTTGCCAGGCATGTCAAGGGTATTAAGCTAGCTACCCCTTCCCACAGAAACAACTTCAGCCTCAAAATGCGACCAACAGGAAACACATCTTCAGAAAAGAAATGCAAAATAATTTAGCTAATAAAAATAATAGCAATAGATATGAGGGCTGGGCATGAGACGATTAAAGGTTTTTGTACAATAGAGAGTCAGAAAGTAGAAGAATAAAACAAGAAGTGAAGAATAGATACTCTTTGCTGCAGTAATAATTTGCTGTCATGTATCTTCTCTCAGCCATCATGAGGTTTATGGGAGACTACCCAATGGGCCCGGATATGACAGAATACGACTGTGCCAAGAAAATTCTGAAGGTACCTTTATGTTGTCTGTTAACACGGCTGTAACTTCACATCTATTTGTTTTGTTTTTTTAAGTAATGTAGTATTGTATCACACAGTTTATTCATGTGTCAATACAAGGAGCCTGTATTTTATTTTGTATAATATCTTCTTCCTCTGTCTTCTTTGCTGTCAGACCTCGGCATTAATAACTCTTATAAAATCAACCGTTAGGTTCAGCTTCATGATGTTCTTGTACATTTTTCGATGGAATGAACTTCTGCGATACCATATTTATTGTAATATAAGAAATTGGTATATATTTGTTGTTGTAGCATATTTGTTGTACTATAAGAAATTGGTATATATTTATTGTAGCATATTTATACACAGAACCCTTGTCGACCCTTGTCTCTTATTCCAGGAACCTCCTCCCATCACTGTTCTGTCCAAACTGATGTGATGTTTAATGTACCCAAAACATTTCAGTGTCCCAGGCTTGTGTTGTTTATGAGCCCATTGTCTTCCATGTTCAAATCTTATAGACTGTCAGCATTAGTTAGTGGTGACAAACATTATGTGACCAACTGAGAAACATTATACTAGAGGTGACAAACATTATGTGACCAACTGAGAAACATTATACTAGAGGTGACAAACATGATGTGACCAACTGAGAAACATTCTACTAGAGGTGACAAACATTATGTGACCAACTGAGAAACATTCTACTAGAGGTGACAAACATTATGTGACCAACTGAGAAACATTATACTAGAGGTGACAAACATGATGTGACCAACTGAGAAACATTCTACTAGAGGTGACAAACATTATGTGACCAACTGAGAAACATTCTACTAGAGGTGACAAACATTATGTGACCAACTGAGAAACATTATACTAGAGGTGACAAACATTATGTGACCAACTGAGAAACATTCTACTAGAGGTGACAAACATTATGTGACCAACTGAGAAACATTCAACTAGAGGTGACAAACATTATGTGACCAACTGAGAAACATTATACTAGAGGTGACAAACATTATGTGACCAACTGAGAAACATTCTACTAGAGGTGACAAACATTATGTGACCAACTTGGAAACATTATACTAGAGGTGACAAACATTATGTGACCAACTGAGAAACATTATACTAGAGGTGACAAACATGATGTGACCAACTGAGAAACATTCTACTAGAGGTGACAAACATTATGTGACCAACTGAGAAACATTCTACTAGAGGTGACAAACATTATGCGACCAACTGAGAAACATTATACTAGAGGTGACAAACATTATGTGACCAACTGAGAAACATTCTACTAGAGGTGACAAACATTATGTGACCAACTGAGAAACATTCTACTAGAGGTGACAAACATTATGTGACCAATTGAGAAACATTCTACTAGAGGTGACAAACATTATGTGACCAACTGAGAAACATTCTACTAGAGGTGACAAACATTATGTGACCAACTGAGAAACATTCAACTAGAGGTGACAAACATTATGTGACCAACTGAGAAACATTATACTAGAGGTGACAAACATTATGTGACCAACTGAGAAACATTCTACTAGAGGTGACAAACATTATGTGACCAACTTGGAAACATTATACTAGAGGTGACAAACATTATGTGACCAACTGAGAAACATTCTACTAGAGGTGACAAACATGATGTGACCAACTGAGAAATATTCAACTAGAGGTGACAAACATTATGTGACCAACTGAGAAACATTATACTAGAGGTGACAAACATTATGTGACCAACTGAGAAACATTCTATTAGAGGTGACAAACATTATGTGACCAACTAAGAAACATTATACTAGAGGTGACAAACCATTAATTAACCAAGTGGAAAGTATTATGTTACAGGTGACAAACCATTATGTAACCCAGTGAGGAGCATTATTTATTAAGGATACAGGCTTTTCTGTTCAAGGAAGCGTGAAGTTAGAGGTAAATAAAAGACTGTTAAAACAAGCTGAATAAGCCTCCCTTATCCACATTCATCTTGTATCTTTCAGGCATGCCACAAGTACCCTTTGATTAGGGATGAAATTTTCTGCCAGCTCTGTAAACAGACCACAAACAACCGAAGCATGTTCAGGTAACTAGCCAGTGTTAGTGGGGGTAGAGTAATCAGCAAGTAGCGATAGTCACATGGATGGAGTTTTAGTCTCACAGGTCTAGAGGGGCTGGTTTGAACCCGGTGAGGCAGTAGCTAGAAGAATAATGGCTTAGCAGATTTGATATGATTCATGGTGTGGTTTGTTACAAAATAAAGACAGAATGGTATACTCTTCCTTGAGACTTCTGATCCAATATGGTAGATGGGCTGTTGAGCTGTTAAGGAAACCAAGCACTTTAATCTGCGCTGAGGGACTTGCAATATCAAAAAATGATACATTTGTTTTTTACCTTTTCAGAATATATTCACCAAGAAAAAAAAAATTAAGGTTTTCATTTACAGCCCCCTCATATATATGAGAGGAAGAGAGAGAGAGAGGAGAAATTGTAGTCATTAGATATTCCAGAAGTTATCATTCCATGTACAGATGTTACAGCTAATTGTGCTTGTACATTATTACTTATTTCAGTTATTTGAATTGTAATGTTGTATGGAGTTATTTATGAAACTGTGACATGTACATAGTTACTTATTTTAGTGATATGAATTGTAATGTTGTATGGAGTTATGAAACTGTGACATGTACATAGTTATTTATCTCAGTGATGTGAATTGTAATGTTGTATGGAGTTATGAAACACTGTGACATGTACATGGTTATTTATCTCAGTGATGTGAATTGTAATGTTGTATGCAGTTATGAAACACTGTGACATGTACATGGTTATTTATCTCAGTGATGTGAATTGTAATGTTGTATGGAGTTATGAAACACTGTGAATTGTCTTGATTATAACAGCAAGAGCAAGATCCGTGGCTGGCGTCTGTTTGGTCTAGTAGCTGCTTACTTTGACTGCTCAGATTCTCTGAGGCCGTACTTGTTCAAGTACCTGGAGACAGCTGCTTCAGACTCTAGCCGCACATACAACAGTAAGATTACCCGTTTTGGCAGACTCGTCACCATCGTCGCCACTATCATCACCATCATTGATCACCATCATCATCACAACAGCCATCATCACCTCCATCATAATCATCATTTCCATCACCACCACCATCATCATCATCACCACCACAACAATCATCACCACATCATCATCATTACCACCATCATCACCACAACCATTATCATCACCATCATCATCATCATTACCATCACCACCATTATCATCATTACCGTCATCATAATCATCATTATCACCATCATCACCACCACCATTATCATCACCACTACAATCATAATCACCACCATCAAAATCATCATCATCATCATCACCACCATACCACCACCACCATCACCATACCACCATCACCACCATAACCACCACCATACCACCATCACCACCATCATCACCACCATCATCATCCCCCCATACAAAGCAGTAAGACATCGAGTAACTCTCAGAAACCTAGCAAACAACTAAACATATTAAAGCATATCCCCAATCCTAAAAGAGACTTATACAAAACAAGCTTAGCTTACTCCACAGCTCAGCAGTGGGACAATCTTCCACACTGAATAAAAGAAACCACCAACCCCTATAAATACAGTCACAACCTATTGTAACACTATACACCCCTATACATACAATCGCTACCTATTTGAACACCATACACCCCTATACACACAATCACAAATCTATTTGAACATTATCTCAGTATAGACTACATGCCCTTAACCTATTACAATTGTCATATCAATAATTAGTATTAAAGAGTCATGTAGTAATAATTCTTTAAATATTTGCTGTGTGTTCATCATGCATATATTGCTGTTGTTGTTGTTGTCTAAGATTAACCTCATAGGTCATATATGAATGAAATAATGTATGAAAGGAGATAGATAAGAAGGACTGTTAGACTGTCCTTTTTGTCTAGTTCTTAACCCTTTGACAATAAAGTTAGTTCATTTATTAGCTCATTTGTTCGACTTACGTAGTTCATCATCATTATCAGAAGATTAATATCATCATTATCAGAAGATTAATAAACCAACACAGAACTGGTGTCGTTAGCCGCTACACGCTGCGGGATTTACCGAGGAAGGGATCCAAGCACTTATGGACTGAATGGTTCGATGTGCAATGAGGATGATCTGTCGACTAACTATCATAATTATCATCTTAACCATCTACATACATAATAAGAGTATGACTCTAGCAACTCTTGGGGACTTATGGAATCCATTGCTGTCATCATTATCATCATCATCATCATCATCATCATCATCATACACTCATAACAGTAAGACTGTACTAGCTCTTTCAGATTTGTACAGCTAAGGTTATCAATAATAGGTGAGGCTGTGAATAATAGCTGAGGTTGTTAATAGCAGCTGAGACTGAATATTTGAATAGTCAATATTTTCATTTTGTTTTTTCATACGTCATTGTGACCACCAACCGGTGGAAAATTATATAGCCATGGCTGAGTAATTGCTGTGGCTGTAAATAATAGCTGAAGCTGTAAACAATAGTTAAGGCTGTAAATAAGTGTTGTGAATAATAGTTCAAACTGTAAACAATAGTTCAATCTGTGAATCATTTAATGATCATTATTGATCAAACATTAGCAACAGCCTTAGGTTGCTCTATGCCAGTGGCTAGAAAATGAAAAACTTTGAATGAATGGATAAATAAAATAGACACACTTGTGTGGATATCCAAATGTGCAACCTGGACAATGCAGTGTCATCTTGTGGGTTAATTACTGAGATCTGTTAGAGCTGTAGTAACAGCATAAACCCTCTGTGGGTTGCCTGAAGTGGCAGAATGTTATTTAACCAGGATGTTTGCTACCTCAGGCAGCATGCGGTATACCAACAGTTTGATTGTAGATTACAGTTATATAACATATAAATGATCCCAGGTGACAACATCAATGTCTTGCTACTCTGTTAGATGCTGCAGGTCTGTGCCTTACAAATCTGCGCAAGACATTCAAGTATGGAGGTCGCAAGGATGTTCCACTCCGGGAAGAAGTAGTTGCCCTTGCTGTAAGTTATTTCATCAAGTTTTTATTAAGAGTTTGGTTGAGTTGAGTCAAGAACAGACATCACAGTACTCAGGACATTCCCATACATGCTCCGTCCTCATCTTCAGTAGCCAGTGAAGAGCCCCAATACTAATGATACCTGTGGTAATCTGATATCTCCATCTGACTTGTCCTCAGAGTATTGATTGTCACCCAGTTTTTCTGGTTATTCCCTGCCACTCCATTCTCTCCAGGCTGTGATGATTTATCTATTCATCTAGACCAGTGGTTCTCAACCTTCATCATATTTTCAGTAAGTCATTCCCCCCCCCCTTTTCGTATTTCCTCCCTACAAATCCCCCCCTTCCCTACACAGTATACGTAATAATGGAAGCTAAATTTAATAACACATACTAAAAGAAGTCTAGATGTCTACATAAAACATGATTTGCAAGTCTACTTATGCTATAAAATGAATTTCAGAAGGGTGAGACATACAGAACCATTAAGTATGAAGGGAAAAACAATATCAAGTAATCGGTTCTTGTATTAACGAGATCTTGAAATAATCTTCATTCCCCCCCCTGGAAACCCTAAAATTCCCCCCTGGGAGGGAATTCCCCACCGGTTGAGAACCACTGATCTAGGCTATACACATGATGCCAAAGGGCCATGTGCACATCTGTCTTATCATGCATTAAAAACACTGCCCAACGGTACAGACCCAGGCAGTCTGTCCACCTGATTGTTTCCCACCACACCAGCATGTCCTGGGGGAAAGATCCATCTGATGCTATCTTGATTTTTTCTACATGAAACATGCCTGTCTTAATCTATCTCAGTATGCTCTGTGAATCTGTTAAATCATGACATGTGTGTACTGGTTGTCCTCCAGTGAATAGGCTGCCGCAGTGACTGCCTCCACATCCATTCTCAGACTACTTGTCATGGTATCATATGCTAGACTCTCCTGCATTAAACACTGTGGGTTAACCTTCACCATGAACCCTCAGGCATTTCTTACACTCCCAGTACGCTGATGGAAAGGTAGGGGGTTCTGTCCCAACACATTTCTTACACTCCCAGTACGCTGATGGCAAGGTAGGGGGTTCTGTCCCAACACCGGTCAGATGGACTTAAACATTGCCTTCTCGTCCTCGACTAGGGGATGTCAATTACAAGTAAGTCAGAAGTCAGAGTGGGTTTGCCTGATGGCAGGGAACACTGGTTATGGTGAAAGCTGGCCCACACACAAAAGCAGTCCAATGTTGACTGCACGTGAGTTCAAAGCAAGCAAATGGGTGGTGGGGGAGGGGGGGGGGAGAATGTCATGGTTGTGTGAAAGATGACTAGTCAGGGCCCACTTGTATGCCCAATTTGTAATCTTTTCTCTTTTACCCTTGTTTGTTCATTCTCTCACTGTAACAGACATACAAAATACTTATATACATATAAATATGTGTTTGCAGGATGGTCGCACCAGCAAACGTTTCCCGTTCTTCTACTCTGGTGGGGACACCCATGAGGGAATGCTGCAGGTCAAGTCTTGCACTGTAAGTACACTTTCATTGACAAAGTTATCTGGAGTTAATTTACTGTCACTCAATGTGTCACTCAATTCTAGAATGTGTCGCATAATTCTGGAATGTGTCACTTGATTTTTGCCAGTTCAGATATTGAAAGCCACTTGTTAAGCTATCACTGGACAGTTCGTAGGAAAGATTGTTGTTAATATTTGTACCTCTGAAGAATTAAACTGTACATTTATGAAGATGAGTTGTCATTTCCCCATGTTTGAGAGAATTAAAACCTGTGCTTTAGTGAGGATACAGTGAATTAATATAAAAGAAATGAGATGTGGAATTGGTAACATGATCCTGAGTGACAAAATGGACGTTTAGGCTAACGCCTTCGTCTCACACAAACAAAATATATACACTGATTTAACAACTACTTGAAAAACTCTAATGAAAATATATATTAAAAAGTTACTCATCTGTTTTCTAGCTATGGACTGGACACAGTGTGGTTCAACGACTCATGGTATGGTTCCCATACCACGGATACCATTCATTGAGGATGAGAAGCCAATTGTTCATGTTTGAGAGAATTAAAACCTGTGCTTTAATTATAATAAAAAATAATTTCTCCATTTTTGAGAGAATTCAAATATCTGCTTTAACAAGGATGAGAAATCATTTATCCATGTTTGAGAGAATTAAAACTTTGTGCTTTAATGATGCTAAGAAATAATTTATCCATGTTTGAGAGAATTCAAACCTGTGATTTAATGATGATAAGAAATAATTTATCCATGTTTGAGAGAATTAAAACTTGTGCTTTAATGATGATAATAAATAATTTATCCATGTTTGAGACTAATAGACTGCAATGGCTGGGGCATATAGAAAGAATGGAAGATAATAGAGAAACAAAACTCACTTACACTCAAGAAATAAATGACCGTAGACCCCGAGGTAGACCAAGAAGACGGTGGAGAGATAATATACATACAGATCTACAAGCACTTGGAATCAGCGACTGGCAAGAGAAGGTAATCAGGGAGACGAATGGAGACGGCTTGTATCTGCAGCAAAGAACCTCAATGGCTAGGAATGCTGAAGAAGAAGAAGATGTTTGAGAGAATTAAAACCTGTGATTTAATGATGATAATAAATAATTTTTCCTTGTTTGAGAGAATTAAAACCTGTGATTTAATGATGATAATAAATAATTTATCCTTGTTTGAGAGAATTAAAACCTGTGATTTAATGATGATAAGAAATAATTTATCCATGTTTGAGAGAATTAAAACACGTGCTTTAATGATGATAAGAAATAATTTCTCTTTGTTTTCATAATGAGAATCCATTTCACCATGTTTGTCAGTGCAACACTCTAACAACTCATCCACCTACTAATTGTGATATGAGGATCCTGTTTTCTTCCACAGGTGGTGCAGGATGCCATAGAAGAGGTTTGTGCTGGACTCAACATCACCGACTCTGTGGAGATGGAGGAGTACACATTCTTTATTCGAACTAGTGAGTTCCTTGTTCAATGGGGCAAAGTGTTTATTGTCATCTGGTTAAATATCTTGTTCATTATGGCAACGTGTTTAATGTCATATGGTTGCTTGCTTGCTTGCGTTCGCTGGCTGTGAACTCCAGCGCGAAGTCCTATATGGTGGATTAAGACATCCTGTTGTCCAACATCAGTATGATGTCATACCGGACTGAGGTTTGCGAGAGTATCCGTTGTCCCATGTCTGGCTTATTGGTGTGCAGACTGGTGGTTCCTCGCCGTGCAGGCAGATACTCTCCGACTTTGGAGGAATCAGCGATTCTACTACGTTAGCCAGGACCCCAAAGGGACCTGTTGCCCAGGACGCACGACTAGGACATGTTAGTAGGTCTTGGCCAGTATAGAACCTGGCCCTGGTGCCTTGGAAACACCTCTGCATCCCTGTCATATGGTTAAATATCATGTTCAGTTTGCCATCTAGTTTCATATATCATCTTGTTCAATGTGGCAATGTGTTTAATGTCATCTGGTTAAATATCTTGTTCAGTATGGCAACATGTTTAATGTCATCTAGTTACATATCTTGATCAGTATGCCATCTAGTTTCATGTATCATCTTGTTCAATGTGGCAACATGTTTAATGTCATCTAGTTACATATCTTGATCAATATGCCATCTAGTTTCATGTATCATTTTGTTCAATGTGGCAACATGTTTAATGTCATCTGGTTAAATATCTTGTTCAATATGCCATCTAATTTCATGTATCACCTTGTTCAATGTGGCAATGTGTTTAATGACATCTGGTTAAATATCTTGTTCAATATGTCATCTAGTTTCATGTATCATCTTGTTCAGTATGGCAACGTGTTTAATGTCATCTGGTTAAATATCTTGTTCAATATGTCATCTAGTTTCACGTATCATCTTGTTCAGTATGGCAACGTGTTTAATGTCACCTCGTTAAATATCTTGTTCAATATGCCATCTAGTTTCATGTATCATCTTGTTCAATATGTCATCTGGTTTGTAAAATTAAGTGGACTTCCAATTAAGCTTTAGTGCTTCACTTATGAGGGCCAATGATATATACTACTGCCATGTCATGAAAAGAGCTATGATAAGATTTATTGAAGGGAGATGACGGTGATAAGAGAAACCTACGAGTTCAGACAAAACATACTGAATAATTGTCACCAGGGACAATGAATAATGAATTGAGACAAAGAAGTGCACACTCTAAATGAACAGAGCAGTAAAAGAACGGTTACAAATGACGTCATTCGAGCGGAGACCGTGGTACCAGACGCATGGCTCTGAAATATGAGTTCGGCAATGGCAAACTATATATTGCCGCCGATATGTTAGTTGTGGTAGTTGTAGGATTAATGTGAATAGGTTTAATGATAGTATATTTGTGTGACCATGTGACCTGTTATATTCTTGTGTGATACTTTGAGCTGTTATATCCTTGTGTGATACTGTGACCTGTTATATTCTTGTGTGATACTGTGACCTGTTATATTCTTGTGTGGGGGGGTACGGGGTGTCAGGCATTGGTAGCACCTTTGGTAAGGATGGCTCTCATGTCCTTTCAGGACCCATCCCCCACTGGTCCAAGTCTGACACCCAGCTCGTGCCTATGGCTCCTAGTAGCTGTCAGCATGCGACAGCGGCCACCCCCCGGGCAACAGCTGTGAGAGGCTGGCTAAACCAGGCATGGGTATCCGATTTGGTGTCAAACCAAGAGGTAAACTAGGGTATGCCTACCCAGCATGTGAAGACAGGATTCGGCAGACTGCGCGGAAGAAATCATTCCTGATTCAACGGGCAAGACGGCGTTTACCTGCAAAGCGTTGTGGAACGTAATGAGCACGGCAAGGCACGTAGAGCGCCCTGGTCATCCACTGCACCTGTATTCGTCTCCAATCGTCTCGACTTGTCTTGCCACTGGACTCAGATGGACTCAGGCGAGAGAGTGAGGTCGACGAATTGCGCAACTCTTCCTCACTTTAATCCAAGTCACCGCGCAAGTCATTCTTCATCCAACGTCACATATCACCTTCAAGCCCTGTGGCGATGGGCGAGCGGCAAAGCGGCAGGCGTGGGTACGCTGGCAGCCGTAGTCGCAGACCTGCACACAGGCGGCTCAGGCCATATGGTCGTCTTCTACTGACCGGAGCAGCAGTGGGATTCGGCAGCCCCCTGAGCGACTGAGCAGCCCTCTATAGGAACACACTGCTCACCTCCATAGCATGAGGAAGGGGCTAGAAAAGGTGCCCTAAACATTGTCTGCTTCATCACTACCTAACCAGCTAGCCGCGGTTGGTGGGTACCCTAAACTGCGGTCGACATACAAAGAAAGATAAAACAAGCAAAGCTAAAAGAGTAAACCATATTCCCTTAACAATTGGAACTTGGAATGTACGCACCCTACTTGACAGAGACGGCGCGTCGGGTCCAGAGAGACGAACAGCACTGATTGGGAGAGAGCTCGGCAGGTACAACATCGACATTGCAGCCTTGAGCGAGACACGACTTGCAGAAGAAGGCCAAATCTGTGAAATTGGTGCCGGCTACACATTTTTCTGGAGTGGAAGGAAAAGCGAGGAAAGACGCCAATCCGGTGTGGGATTTGCCATTAAGTCGGCCCTGGTCGGCAAATTAGCTGGATTTCCAAAGGCTGTAAACGACAGGCTCATGACCATGAAGTTGCCTCTGCTGAATGGAAGGAAGCACGCAACCATTGTGAGTGTCTACGCACCAACTATGACCAACGAAGATGATGTCAAGAATAAGTTCTATGAGGACCTGCACAATGTATTAACATCTGTTCCCAAAGGAGACAAACTTATACTCCTTGGGGATTTCAATGCCAGAGTAGGCACGGACACCACCTCTTGGAGTGGCATTATTGGAAAGCATGGAGTCGGAAATTGTAACAGCAATGGACTCCGCCTCCTTCAGACTTGTGCCGAACATGATCTCCTGATTACGAACACAATTTTCCGTCTCCCCATGAGAAATAGGACATCGTGGATGCACCCTCGCTCGAAACACTGGCACCTCATTGACTATGTCATCGTCAGGAGGAGTGACAGACAAGACGTTCGAGTGACAAAATCCATGTGTGGTGCCGAATGTTGGACAGACCATCGTCTCATTGTCTCGAAAATGAACATCCACATCAGGCCACCACGGCGTCCTCAAGGGGCGAAAATGCAAACAAAGCTAAATGCCACCCGCCTAAACAGCAAGAAAATGCAGCAGTCGTTTGAAAATATGCTGGAAGACCGCCTCAAGCCCAATGCTGAAGCTAAACAGGATACAGAAACAGAATGGAGAGCCCTAAAGGACACGATTTACAACACTGCTATGGAAATCCTGGGTCCAGCCCCCCGAAAGCATAAAGACTGGTTTGATGAAAATTCCGAAGACATCAACCAATTGCTGGCCGAGAAACATCTTCTCCTCAAGGCACATTTGAATGACCCAAAGTCAACATCAAAAAAAGATGCTTTCAAGAACATTCAGAGAGTAGTGCAGCAGAAACTTCGGCACATGCGGGACTCCTGGCTGAGCAGCAAAGCTGATGAAATTCAGGGCTTTGCTGACAGACACGATATGAAAAACTTCTACGACTCACTGAAAGCGGTCTATGGTCCTTCATCACCAGGCATAGTTCCCCTCCTCAGTGCAGACGGGGGAACATTGGTCACCGATAAGAAAGAAATCCTCCAACGCTGGGCAGAGCATTTCAGCAAAATCTTAAATGCAACTTCCTTCTTCGATGATGAAACCATCAATTGCCTTCCTCAAGTTCCCACCAATGAGACTCTTGATGACCTGCCAACCATAGTGGAAATAAACAAAGCCATCCAGCAACTCTCCAGCGGCAAGGCACCTGGTCCTGACTCCATCCCAGCAGAGATATACAAGGCAGGTGGGCCGGTCCTAACAGAGCAGCTTCACCAAGTCTTCACAAACATATGGATGAATGAGACCATGCCACAAGATTTTAAGGACGCGTCAATAGTCCACCTTTACAAACGTAAAGGAAACCGCCAATCCTGTGACAACCACCGAGGCATCTCCTTGCTTTCAATTGCAGGGAAGATACTCGCCAGAATTCTTCTCAATCGCCTCACAGCCCATCTCGATCAAGGTCTTCTTCCTGAGAGTCAATGTGGCTTCAGAAAAGAACGTGGAACTGTTGACATGATTTTCGCTGCAAGGCAGCTGCAAGAGAAATGTCAGGAACAGAACTGCGAAATGTTCTCCACTTTCATTGACCTTACCAAGGCTTTTGATACAGTCAGCAGAGAAGGACTCTGGAAGATTATGGCAAAATATGGCTGTCCACGAAAGTTTGTCCAAATAGTGCGGCTATTTCATGACGGCATGCAGGCAAGAGTACAGGAAAATGGTGAGCTGTCTGAACCCTTTCCTGTCACCAATGGAGTGAAGCAAGGATGTGTCCTGGCACCAACACTGTTCAGCCTCATGTTTTCAGCCATGTTGATGAATGCCTTCGAGAACGACGACATTGGAATAGACATTAACTACCGTATGGATGGAAAGTTATTCAATCTCAGAAGGCTGAAAGCTAAAACCAAAATTAACAGTGGCACCGTCAGAGAGCTCCTGTTTGCTGATGATTGCGCTCTATACGCCAACTCAGAGGCGGACATGCAACATAATGTTTCAGCTTTCTCACATGCCTGTGCCAACTTTGGGCTCAATATCAACTTGGAGAAGACTGTAGTTATGTACCAGCCAGCTCCAGGGAATAATCACACTGTGCCGAATATCAAAGTGAATGATCATAGACTAAGTGTTGTGGACAAATTTACCTATCTTGGCAGCACCCTGTCACAAGCTGCCACAATCGATGACGAAGTGAATGCAAGAATCTCCAAGGCCAGTGCAGCCTTTGGCAGACTGTACAAGAATGTATGGGATAGAACTGGAATAAGCCTGCAAACAAAGCTAAAAGTCTACAAAGCAGTTGTATTATCTACACTGCTATATGCTTGTGAAACCTGGACTGTTTATCAGCGACACGCTAGGAAATTAAACCACTTCCACACAGTCTGCCTAAGGAAGCTACTGAAGATTAAATGGCAAGACAAGATTCCAGACACTGAAGTCCTAGAAAGAGCATCCATGCCCAGTATCCACACTATACTGAAGAAGAATCAGATTCGCTGGGCTGGTCACCTGACTCGCATGCCAGATCACAGGCTCCCTAAACGAATTTTTTACAGCGAACTGCGTTGTGGTAAACGCTCCCAAGGTGGCCAGAGGAAACGTTTTAAAGACACTCTGAAAATTTCACTGAATGCTTTTGGAATTCATCATGACACCTGGGAGGCTGCAGCCAGAGACCGAAATTCGTGGCGTGCATCATTGCGCAAGGGTGCAGTCATATGTGAGGCAACCAGGACTGCAAGAGCTGTGAAGAAAAGGCAGGACAGAAAAACCACTGCAGGAAATCCTCCTCCAGAGACGTCAAGCATTCTTTGTCCACATTGTCAAAGAACATTTCGAGCCAAAATAGGCCTTATCAGCCATCTTAGAACCCATGGCTCCACACCTTCAACCCCACTGGATGAAATGAATGGTCATCATCATTCTTGATGGACAAACAACATATTCTTGTGTGATACTTTGACCTGTTATATCCTTGTGAGATACTTTGAGCTGTTATATTCTTGTGTGATACTTTGACCTGTTATATTCTTGTGTGATACTATGACCTGTTATATCCTTGTGTGATACTATGACCTGTTATATCCTTGTGTGATACTATGACTTGATATATCCTTGTGTGTGTGTTTTTGCAGGAGATGGGACATTCACCAAACTCAACAGGGAGGACTATCTCTTAGATGAAACTGCTTACTACATCCGCAAACAGATCCTGTATGATCTCATCTTCCAGAGAACTGTGTGGTACTTCCCGCTGCGGCACATGGACCAGGAGATCTTTGTGGACATGATGTTTCACCAGGTCAGTGCCACACGACCTTCACTCTTGCCAGTAGAAGACATTCACAAAACTGTGTGTGGCTAGAGCTCATCATTCACAAAACTGTGTGTGGCTAGAGCTCATCATTCACAAAACTGTGTGTGGCTAGAGCTCATCATTCACAAAACTAGGTGTGTGGCTAGAGCTCATCATTCACAAAACTGTGTGTGGCTAGAGCTCATCATTCACAAAACTGTGTGTGGCTAGAGCTCATCATTCACAAAACTGTGTGTGGCTAGAGCTCATCATTCACAAAACTGGGTGTGGGTAGATCTCGTCATTCACAAAACTAGGTGTGGGTAGATCTAATCATTCACAAAACTGGGTGTGAGTAGATCTCATCATTCACAAGTCTGGGTGTGGGTAATCTCATCACTCGCAAAACTAGGTGTGGGTAGACCTCATCACTCACAAAACTGGGTGTGGGTAGATCTCATCATTCACAAAACTGGGTGTGGGTAGATCTCATCATTCACAAAACTGGGTGTGGGTAGATCTAATCATTCACAAAACTGGGTGTGGGTAGATCTCGTCACTCGCAAAAATTTGTGTGAGTAGATCTCATTGCTCACAAACATGGGTGAAGGTAGATCTCATCATTCACAAAACTGGGTGTGGGTAGATCTCATCATTCACAAAACTGGGTGTTGGTAGATCTCATCACTCGCAAGACTGGGTGTGGGTAGATCTCATCACTCACAAAACCGGGTGTGGGTAGAGCTCATCATTCACAAAACTGGTTGTGGGTAAATCTCATCATTCACAAAAATGGGTGTGGGTAGATCTCATCATTCACAAAACTGGGTGTTGGTAGATCTCATCACTCACAAGACTGGGTGTGGGTAGATCTCATAATTCACAAAACCGGGTGTGGGTAGAGCTCATCATTCACAAAACTGGTTGTGGGTAAATCTCATCATTCACAAAAATGGGTGTGGGTAGATCTCATCATTCACAAAACTGGGTGTGGGTAGATCTCATCACTTGCAAAACTGGGTGTGAGTGGATCTCATCATTCACAATATTAGATGAGAGTAGAACTCATCATTCACAAAATGGTGTGGGTAGATCTCATCATTCACAAAATTGGGTATAGGTAGATCTCATCATTCACAAAACTGTGTGTGGGTAGATCTCATCATTCACAAGACTAGATGAGGATAGTGCTCATCTTTCTCAAGATTAGATGTGGATAGAACTCTAATTCTCTCTTTATTGGCAACTGTTTGTTCTGTCCTGTAATCTCAAATTATTTCATGAAAGTACAAGGGACGCCTTCTGCTGATAAATTATTTCCAGTTTGTGGTACATGATGGATGGTACACCAAACATGCGTTATCCTGCAGAAGAAGAAATCATTGAGATTTGCTGCTAGAGTGGAGTCAAACATTTTAAAAATAAGAAATACATTATTAACTCTGATTAAATCTGGTGTGAACTGTTGTGTGTGTCACATGTCTCAGAAATGTATATGTGTGAAGTGTTGTGTGTGTCACATGTCTCAGAAATGTTTATGTGTGTGAACTGTTGTGTGTGTCACATGTCTCAGAAATGTTTATGTGTGTGAACTGTTGTGTGTGTCACATGTCTCAGAAATGTTTATGTGTGTGAAGTGTGTCACATGTCTCAGAAATGTTTATGTGTGTGAACTGTTGTGTGTGTCACATGTCTCAGAAATGTTTATGTGTGTGAACTGTTGTGTGTGTCACATGTCTCAGAAATGTTTATGTGTTTGAACTGTTGTGTGTGTCACATGTCTCAGGAATGTTTATGTGTGTGAACTGTTGTGTGTGTCACATGTCTCAGAAATGTTTATATTCATTTATCAGTGTGTGCTGGACTACATTGAAGGCTTCATGGTCACCCTGCCTGGCAACAAACTGACCCGAGAGACAGCATCCGATGTGGCTTACCTGGGGGCGGTCTTACTGAAGGCAAACAAGATGGTTGGGACACCAACTCTGTGAGTAGTGAGACCTTAACCAATGCTCTATACAACTAACAACATTCATCTGTTACATATACATGTACTCAACAGCATACCACAACAAGCAATGATGTACAGACCAGATGGAAACAGAGGAAGAGGCCGACCACATAAACGATGGTCGCCGGGAATAGCAGAGTCCATGGGAATATCAATACATGAAGCCCATAATCGGGCACTCTCACGATGTTTATACTTCACCTCGACACCGCAAGGTACAAGAGGAATATGATGACATGAGATATATATGTACTAGACAGCTGGCATACTTGTCATCTGGTTCAGCTTATAGCTTCTAAAAGTTTTACTATCAGAACTATTCTTCTTCTTCAGCTTCACAAGTCTGTAGACTCTTTGCTCTAAGTACAATCTGTTTCCATGTCTCTGTCCTGGAGTATTTCTTCAGACTATGACATGCCATTGTGCAGCTTCATCTCCATATGTTGAGAACATGCATCTTTTCTGTGCCAACATACGGATGTCAGTCACAGACCATTTTGCTGTCACTGTCTGTCAAACTGTCATTTACTGCCTATAGTACCCTGCAGTGTGGGGGGGGGATGGGTCTTGAGCCTGAGGAATTAAGGTCCCTGGCTAGTGCAGTCGCTGTGAACTGTGCAGGTTAGGATTTCTTTTTCTCCCTGACAGAAACAAATCCACACCTTACCAAGGATTCGAACCCAGGTCAGCGTGAAGGAGAACCTGGCATTCTAGCCATTCGGCCATTCACTCCACTGATGCTCACTAAAGAAGAAAATCAAGACTTTTGAACTTAAATATTTTAGACGAAGAAAAGAATATTAGATATAGAATAGAAGAAAGAAAGCAAAGTGACATTTAGGAAGTTCTGAACTTTGAAGAAAACTGGCTCAAAAAGAGTGTTATGCCTTAGAAACTAAAATACTTTAGCCATATTAAACATCACTTGGTTATATATGCAGGAATGGAAGACAAGGGCTGACCATCACAATGGTGGACACAAGAGATAAAAGACATCTTGGGCCGGAACATGTATGAGGTGGGGGAACTAGCGAAGGATAAAGGGTCTTCTCTGTGTGCTGTGTGGATAGCAACTTGCTACATGTGGTGGGGTCTTCTCTGTGTGCTGTGTGTATTGTTGAGCTCAAACTGAGCTGACTAAGACTTTAGGCAGTTGGAATAACTTGTGACTTGTGGCAGTTTGAGATGTGATCACAAGTGGGACAATGTAGTCGCATTCACAATCTGTGCAGTGTGGGAACAAACAGCATCCATCACTCAGACATCTGTTGGGGTAGATAGAACACTTGTGGGTGTTGCTCTCGACTGATAATGATATCTGCTTTAGTTAATCAATTGATTACAATGGGATTAACTACTCATGTGAGGTTTTGTGTGCAATTAAAACTGGGATTAACTGCTCTTTTGAGGTTTTGTGTGCGATTAAAACTGGGATTAACAACTCATGCGAGGTTTTGTCTGGGATTAACTGCTCTTGTGAGGTTTTGTGTGTGGTTAAAACTGGGATTAACTGCTCATGTCCCTGTTGTACCCAGTCAGGGGTTCAAAGCCAGTCTCTGGTCATTTGGAACAGGCCACTTTGCATTGATTTCAATGATATGAGGCATTGGACGTTAAGAAAGCAATGGCAAACTACTTTAGCTTAGCAAGGTGGAGAAATAAATGTTTCGTGTGGAATGGCTCTCGTCGCTTCAGAGGTCACAGATTGTGAGAATTGTATGGATATTTTGCCCTGGCCATGCAAGTGTACGGGGGAATGAACACGCTGATAGGCTAGCAGGGATTGCACCTCTTGGTGGTATCTTGCCTATGGACAAGGGGGAGGTGGTCGTGCGCTTGTGGGACTAGGTGGAGAGGGCGGAGGAACAGATTGAGAACCCATATGTGGAAAGAATGAGATTGCGGGGGATCGGCAGAGGTTCTGGAAGAATCTCAAAACTGAGAGGGAAGACCAGGAGAACATTTAATCAGATAGCGGTGGGAATGATTAGTAGTATGACTCTTCGCTGGCTATTGAACGAGGGGACTGAGCACGTATGGGAATGTCCTGAGTGCAGTGATGTCGGTTCTTAATTCAACTCAACTCAACTGGCAAACTACTGAATTAACATTACCCAGTAAATCACACACAGGTAATAAATGCTGGGGTTGATTGCAGTGTTCTGTAAAGGACATGCAACTAACTGGAATGTTGACATTCAGACATTGATGTTGCCACATTTTGTTTGTGCCTTTACAACAGGAAAGATCTGGATAGTCTTGTACCTCGTAATGTGCGACAGTTGCCGGATCCAAAACCACAGCAGTGGTTGAACAGGATCCATGAAAACCTGGAGGCTGCAGCTCGCATGACCACGCTAGAAGCCAAGTCTAGATTTGTGGGTGAGTGACTGGTTTGTAAACTTCTGGAAACGGTTGTTTAGCATTATTGTTTTAAACTAATAGTGTGCATGAATTTAAGCAAAACAAACACTACTTTTGAAGTCCTTATTGATCATCAGTGTAACCTCAGACATTGTCTGCAGATCTGTCATTCAGGATCGAGGGACTTAAATATGTTGTTATATTTTTGGTTATAATTCTGTTTTAATCATGCCCTAAATGTGTTTGTGTGTACTTTGAGAATATAATCAGATCTATAAGAGATACTGCGGGTGTGACAACTAGGGGACAAAATATTAATAATGTGAGATTATGCCGAATACCTAGTGCTTATAGCAAGAAATGAAGATGAGATACAAAGATTGATACACTTTGCAACCACTAAAAGTGAAAAGAAAGGACTGAAACTTAGCATCAGAAAAACAAAAAGGTAAGGTCACGGCCAAAACAAAACAATAATTAAACAATATATTGTGCAAATTATTGTTTGTGTCTTCTGTGTTAAAATTTGCAATAGGAAAACAATGCTTTGAATATCCACATCAGAATGAGGCAATTATCTTTTTTTATTTATGAGATGAAAGTATCTGGAGAAAGTGGTGACAGTTGGGAATACTGGGGATATTAGAGACAAAGATCAGCAATGCTGGAAGCATTGGCAGAGTGGCATGGAAGACTATAGCAGTTGAACTGATCCAGAACAGATGTTTACACCAAGTCACATGATATATATGACAATGATAGATATTTATAATGCACATGTTGGGTGTGTATGAGACGTGTACAATGTACACATTGTGTGTTTGATGTGTACTGTGATGTGTGCAGATTACATTTTGGGTGTGTACAGAGATGTGTACAGTCTATATGTTGGATATGTGCTGAAATGTGTATAACATACATGTGAGCTACCCCCTTTTACCCGAGGCGTATAAAAGGGTCGTATGTTGTACCTACTTACAACACCATGACAGGCTGGCAAACTACCTGTATAGCTGAGTCTACAACACCCTAACACCAGTAGGCACAAGTCACGTCCAGCATGACATCCCCAGTTTGTCACGACAGCTTGTACACAAGCATTGTTACTTACCTGGCTTGTATGGAGGACAATCATGCCTAGTTTTCTTGTTTAAGCCATAGTTTTCTTGTTTAAGCCAAAGTTTTCTTGTTTAAGCCACTATTTTCTTAAGTCAGCGTTTTCTTGTTTCTCAACAGATGTTCTCAAGAGATGGCCACTCTTTGGCTCAACTTTCTTCCTGATCAAGGTAAGTCTGAATGATTGTATGTTCACATGTATATACAATATAGCAATGGTAGGTCTGTGTGTTCACATGTACATACAATAAAGCAATGGTAGATCTAACTGTGTGTTCACATGTACATACAATAAAGCAATGGTAGGTCTAACTGTGTGTTCACATGTACATACAATATAGCAATGGTAGGTCTAACTGTGTGTTCACATGTACATACAATATAGTAGTGGTAGGTCTGTGTGTTCACATGTACATACAATATAGCAATGGTAGGTCTAACTGTGTGTTCACATGTACATACAATATAGCAATGGTAGATCTAACTCTGTGTTCACATGTACATACAATATAGCAATGGTAGGTCTAACTGTGTGTTCACATGTACATACAATATAGCAATGGTAGATATAACTGTCTGTTCACATGTACATACAATATAGCAATGGTAGGCCTAACTGTGTGTTCACATGTACCTACAATATAGTAGTGGTAGGTCTGTGTGTTCACATGTACATACAATATAGCAATGGTAGGTCTAACTGTGTGTTCACATGTACATACAATATAGTAGTGGTAGGTCTGTGTGTTCACATGTACATACAATATAGCAATGGTAGGTCTAACTGTGTGTTCACATGTACATACAATATAGCAATGGTAGATCTAACTCTGTGTTCACATGTACATACAATATAGCAATGGTAGGTCTAACTGTGTGTTCACATGTACATACAATATAGCAATGGTAGATATAACTGTCTGTTCACATGTACATACAATATAGCAATGGTAGGTCTAACTGTGTGTTCACATGTACCTACAATATAGTAGTGGTAGGTCTGTGTGTTCACATGTACATACAATATAGCAATGGTAGGTCTAACTGTGTGTTCACATGTACATACAATATAGCAATGGTAGATATAACTGTCTGTTCACATGTACATACAATATAGCAATGGTAGGCCTAACTTGTGTGTTCACATGTACATACAATATAGCAATGGTAGGTCTGTGTGTTCACATGTACATACAATATAGCAATGGTAGGTCTAACTGTGTGTTCACATGTACATACAATATAGCAATGGTAGATCTAACTGTGTTCACATATGCATACAATATAGCAATGGTAGGTCTAACTGTGTGTTCACATGTACATACAATATAGCAATGGTAGATATAACTGTGTGTTCACATGTACATACAATATAGCAATGGTAGGCCTAACTGTGTGTTCACATGTAAATACAATATAGCAATGGTAGGTCTGTGTGTTCACATGTACATACAATATAGCAATGGTAGGTCTAACTGTGTGTACTCATGTACATACAATATAGCAATGGTAGGTCTGTGTGTTCACATGTACATACAATAAAGCAATTGTAGGTCTGTGTGTTCACATGTACATACAATATAGCAATGGTAGGTCTAACTGTGTGTTCACATATGCATACAATATAGCAATGGTAGGTCTGTGTGTTCACATGTACATACAATATAGCAATGGTAGGTCTGTGTGTTCACATGTACATACAATATAGCAATGGTAGGTCTGTGTGTTCACATGTACATACAATATAGCAATGGTAGGTCTAACTGTGTGTTCACATATGCATACAATATAGCAATGGTAGGTCTGTGTGTTCACATGTACATACAATATAGCAATGGTAGGTCTAACTGTGTGTTCACATGTACATACAATATAGCAATGGTAGGTCTAACTGTGTGTTCACATGTACATACAATATAGCAATGGTAGGTCTAACTGTGTGTTCACATGTACATACAATATAGCAATGGTAGGTCTAACTGTGTGTTCACATATGCATACAATATAGCAATGGTAGGTCTGTGTGTTCACATGTACATACAATAAAGCAATGGTAGGTCTGTGTGTTCACATGTACATACAATATAGCAGTGGTAGGTCTAACTGTGTGTTCACATGTACATACAATATAGCAATGGTAGGTCTAACTGTGTGTTCACATATGCATACAATATAGCAATGGTTGGTCTGTGTGTTCACATGTACATACAATAAAGCAATGGTAGGTCTGTGTGTTCACATGTACATACAATATAGCAATGGTAGGTCTGTGTGTTCACATGTACATACAATATAGCAATGGTAGGTCTAACTGTGTGTTCACATATGCATACAATATAGCAATGGTAGGTCTGTGTGTTCACATGTACATACAATATAGCAATGGTAGGTCTAACTGTGTGTTCACATGTACATACAATATAGCAATGGTAGGTCTAACTGTGTGTTCACATGTACATACAATATAGCAATGGTAGGTCTAACTGTGTGTTCACATGTACATACAATATAGCAATGGTAGGTCTAACTGTGTGTTCACATGTACATACAATATAGCAATGGTAGGTCTAACTGTGTGTTCACATGTACATACAATATAGCAATGGTAGGTCTAACTGTGTGTTCACATATGCATACAATATAGCAATGGTAGGTCTGTGTGTTCACATGTACATACAATAAAGCAATGGTAGGTCTGTGTGTTCACATGTACATACAATATAGCAGTGGTAGGTCTAACTGTGTGTTCACATGTACATACAATATATCAATGGTAGGTCTGTGTGTTCACATGTACATACAATATAGCAATGGTTGGTCTGTGTGTTCACATGTACATACAATAAAGCAATGGTAGGTCTGTGTGTTCACATGTACATACAATATAGCAATGGTAGGTCTGTGTGTTTACATGTACATACAATATAGCAATGGTAGGTCTAACTGTGTGTTCACATATGCATACAATATAGCAATGGTAGGTCTAACTGTGTGTTCACATGTACATACAATATAGCAATGGTAGATATAACTGTGTGTATTCATGTACATACAATATAGCAATGGTAGGTGTAACTGTGTGTACTCATGTACATGCAATATAGCAATGGTAGATATAACTGTGTGTTCACATGTACATACAATATAGCAATGGTAGGTCTGTGTTTACATGTACATACAATATAGCAATGGTAGGTCTGTGTGTTTGCATGTACATACAATATAGCAATGGTAGGTCTAACTGTGTGTACTCATGTACATACAATATAGCAGTGGTAGGCCTAACTGTGTGTACACGTATGCATGCATATCATTAGATGAGATACGTCCAGCATATGACAATGCAAACTGACAAATGTATGTCAAATCATTGTCATATATTCTTAAGGAAAGTATTGTGCCAAAGTCAGTTTTAGTTTTGGCACCAGTCTGTGTTGGAAGCTCTTTCATTTGATGAAAACAAAACCTCTAACTGCTAACTTCTATCAACAGAGCATTCCTAATGTGGGCGGGGAGACCATGCTGGCCGTGAACCGCCAGGGTATTGTCTTCCTGCGCAAGAACTCTCACGAGACATTCATGGAGCGCCCTTTCAGTGAGATTCTGTCTACACGTCGTTACCATGGTGACAACAATATCAACTACCTGGACATGAAGCTCGGAGACCTCATGGTGCAGCAGATACTGAGGATCGAGACTGACCAGGTGAGTGTCAAGGCCACAGTGTCTGACTGACAGGTGTTGTCAAGTTCTTTCTGTACTCCACAACTTGATGCTACAGTATAGATATATCATCATTCAGTTCTTTCAGTACTCCACAACTTGATGCTGCAGTATAGATATCATTATCATCGTAAAGTAGTCTATCATGTTTATCCAAATTTCACAATCTCTCACAGAATGTACCAAGTTCATATGGTAATATTTGTTCATGTCATGGTGAAAGACTGTCCAAAATGTTCTATTGCTGTCTTCCTATCTCTTGTTCAATTAATCTTTTCAGTTGTGACATGTTACAGTTTTTCTTTTCTCATAACATAGTTGAAAAATATGGATTGCCATTTTTTGTTTGTGCTAAGTTGTCTTTGGGCCCTAGCTTCTTTCAAAACGTTTATTTAGATAACTCATTGTGACTGTCTAAGGTATGTCCATCATTCTTCGGCATGCTATGGTTTCTGGGGCTTTTTTGTTGTTGCTTGTTTACCAACTGCCCATAACTCACAGGTTTGTTCAAATTGGTTCTATGAAATATGGAAGAACTTGTTTCCTAACTTTCACAAATAGGTATTTATTGCAAAAGATATTCTTGATTGTATGCAATTTTCTCTTCTTCATTTTTGTGATACATGTCCACCTGATGATGTCCATGTGTCTAGATACTTGAATTTATGCATTTGCCTCAAATTAACACCATTGATTTCAATTATTGAGGCATGATCTATTTCTTTGATATTGCCACTGCCTGTGTCTTTTTACTATTCAAGCTCAAAAGAGTGTCTTGATATATACAGTGCAGACCTGATAAGGCGAACTCACCTGGGACCCAAGAAAGTTATTTTTATTAGAAATTCTTCTTATAAGAGTTAAGCATATAGTAAAACATTCCCGGAAAGGTTAACCTGGTCAAGAAATGCTTGCAGAAGTCGGATGTGTCGGCCTAACGGCACAAGAACGCAGCTCTGCTGTAAATAGGCACAATACAATCACGTCCGAAAAAACTCTCCGGATGAACGCAGAAGAAGAAGAAGTAATACATTTACAACGTACAGTACTACTACTTCTTCTGCATTCATCCAGAGTGTTTTTATCCCCAGGTGTAATTGCGTTGTGCCTAGTTTATTTGCACCCTTAGGCCGACACATCTGACTTCTGCGGGTGTTTGTTGACCGGGTTAACCTTCCCAGGGTTTTGAGGGACATTTGACTCTCACTGTTGTGGTGTCGTCCACATCCCAGCTGGTCAAGTTAGAATGGCCAAAGACATCATGTTAAACCCTCAATAGAAGGCAGGGACTGACCATGGGCATACCCCTATCCCAGGAGGCTTTCCTAATTGCAGAGCCAACACATAGCGTTCTGGTACTGGGCTCACCCAAGGAATCATCATGTCCTGCGCATGGCTGCTTCACCTCCTCACTTCCATATATTGGGTATTTTGTTCGCTGCTGGCTGCTCCCCATGCAAACCAGGAATGGTCAGTCTGCGGATGACATCCACTCAGCGAGCTTTAGGTTCGGACTTTCCACGAAATGCAGATGCTGCCGGCTCAGCATCTGACCTCCATTCAGCAGAGGGTGAGTAACGGCCAGGCCCTCACATCCGGGGGATATTGCAACGTACAGTACAATGTTGATCTTCACAACAGAAATTCGCCACATTCGAGATCACCTTCAGCGATTTGCGTTGTATATATTATGTGTCCTTTGCAGGGTGTTGTGATCAGTCCCAACCCAATTTACTAGGCAATATTACATTAAGTAGTTTGCCATTGCCTTCTGAATGAGAAGTAAATATCTAACTGACCAGTGTATGGATGTGTGTGTGTGTGTATATATATATATATATATATATATATATATATATATATATATATATATATATATATATATATTCACATGTTATCATCACTTATTTAGTGATGTGCACATTTAATTCTCAAACACTTCATTAACCGAGTTCTAATGTTACCTGTTGCAGGGTTCTGACATTTCTGATCTGATTGGCCAGTACATGCAAGTGATCAACAGGCACCGCAAGCTTCAGGACCGGCCCAGTCCCAATGCTCACAGATAGTTGCAACTGTCGGCCACACACAGATCCCCACCTCCACAACCACAGAAGCCTTCCCTTCTTATTTGTTATGTAACCCTGTATTCACATTCCATGTATTTGCATCAGGAAGCAATGACAAGCTGGACACTCCAAGCCGTCTGTGCAGATTTGTTTGTGGTCAACTTCATGTCTTCCATCTGTTGACTCAAGCAGTTTTTGGCATGTTGTTACAAATATGATGATTAGCGTATACTTCCTTGCTGCAGTAACTGCTAAAGTCTACAAACATCTGTTGCCATTTCCAGGTTTAGTGATGTATTCTGGTGTTACTGCTTCAATTCCTGGTGCCTAGCGAACACAGGCAAGTTTGTGTTTGTTGCAGAGACAGCCGTGTAATTAAACAAAACTGTATGTACACATGTATATATTTATAGCTGATTGATGCCCGTACTGAAATCTACTACAGAAATAGCAATGTAATGTAACAGTTTCACTAGCTGAGGTTTGGCTCACACATTCTGGGGTTGTGGTTTCATGAAACAGTTGTCACTGAGAATTCTATTACAGTTTATCAGGTGTATAAGTTTTGAAACTCGTGAGGTGAGTGGGAGTGGAAAAGAAATACTGTACAGTAAATCAATGCAAAGACCCTCGTTTTCCTGGTTTCTCCACTTGTGTCCTTGATTGCCGAGGAAAATCAAACTTTTCAGTGTTGTCATGGCAGCTTATTCAGTGAATAGTCCGGCATGACGCTGTTTGAACATGACATTCCTCTATAAATCTATGAATAAAATTAGTGCAACTGCAGTAAAGCTGTGGAACACTATAAATCTAGCTTTGTGGTGTAAATGTATTCTTGAGAAATTAATGTGGTGGTTTATCTGTGTCTTCCACATTATAATAAGATATATAGATGCTATAAATAGTATAATGTTATGAAATATTTTAAATACATGTGTGCAAGCACACACCGTTCCTAGATGTGCGTTGCTGAGGTCAAATGGGTGCCTCACGAGAGGATCAGAACCTCCAGCAGGCAGCCATGTTTGTGCTGTCACAGTGATGCTACAGAAAGCCATGTTCTGTCACATTTAGGTTTCTGGCATGCCAGATTCTGCAGAAACTTGTAGCTATTCTTAATAACCCCAAACATGGAATATAGGATTATCATGATGGAAGCATCACTGCTCTGTCCTCCGTAATATGCCCAAGTGGAAATACTGCATCCTATATGTTACCAGACCAGGGTTTCCTCTTCTTCATTCGCCCTCAACTGTTCCTGTATGATACCTCTGAAGTGTCCTCAATAGACTATAGTTGGCTATTTGTCATGAGAAACTTCAGCTCTGCACGTAATGATTATAGATCTGAACCTGTATGCCAATCACTGTGTTCTTCAAATTATATTTATTTATATATCTGCTAGTTAGCCTTGTTGATGTGATTACTTGCTGTGTATGTTGTCCTGCCATAGTCTCATGGCTTCTTCTAAGATCAGATGCTTAATCTACATGACAGATCTGTCAGTAATGCTAGTGTAGTTACACAACACATGTCAGTGATCTGTCAGTAATACTAGTGTAGTTATACAACACATGTCAGCTTGGTTAGTTCTGTGTTTTACTTACTTCTATGATACAAAGTTTGTTCTCACTTATCCCAATTATATCATTTGTGCTCATATCTCATACAGGACACACCTCACAATCTGACATCCCTTGTTAATCTGTAGTTACACAATCTAAAACTGGTAAATTGAGAATTTCATCATAATCTCAATCTCTCTCTCATATGCACCTTTCCTCCTGCTCTCTCTCACACACTGACACCCAACTATATTGCTCATTTTCCTGATGGAGGTCAATAAGACACCTCATCGGAGACACAATCTTCACACACCCACACAGATGGAGGTCAATAAGACACCTCATCAGAGACACAATCTTCACACACCCACACAAGTAGACAACTGGCCCACCTTGGACACACCTATTATTATTGACAATATTATTTTGGCATAATGAAATGTTACTATTGTCTGTAGGTTCATTGTTACCATTGTTGTGATTCTTTTTTATATTATATTGATTGTTATATATATCCAACTGTGCTGTGCTGAACATTCCAAACTGATACCAAATGTACACAGATACTTAATATATTCAACTTTTGTTGCGTTGATGTACATTTCTTAATAATTATTGAATTCAAATGTTCATTTGTCTATGGAAATTTTCATTTCATGGTAATTTGGCTGATGTATGTTATAATTTATTATTCTGCTGATTCAGAATTAACTGTTTGTTATATTTTGAATATCATATCATATCATTCAGAATTAACTTATTGTTATAATGTGTATATCATATTATTCTGCTGATTCAGAATTAACTTATTGTTATAATGTGTATATCATATCATTCTGCTGATTGTGAACTGACTGAGAGTGGTGACTGCTGTGTTGTGGGGAAAATGTACTTGTGATATATTGTACACCATACATGTGATATGTTATACACATACACCAGCAAGTCTTTAACGGGTAACCACGGCGACACAAGTACAGCAGCTGGTGAGGGGCCACAGCTGACACCAGGCCATAGTGATTTTCTACCACACTTTCCACAGCTGTGGCCTCATATAGGATAGAGTTTATGGTATTTACTTTATACAGTTATTGCCTCAAATAGGATAGTTTATGGTATTTACTTTATACAGCTATTGCCTCATATAGGCTAGACTTTATGGTATTTACTTTATGCAGCTGTGGCCTCATATAGGATAGAGTTTATGGTATTTACTTTATGCAGCTGTGGCCTCACAAAGGCTAGAGTTTATGGTATTTACTTTATACAGCTGTGGCCTCATACAGGCTAGAGTTTATGATATTTACTTTATACAGCTGTGGCCTCATACAGGCTAGAGTTTATGGTATTTACTTTATACAGCTGTGGCCTCATATAGGATAGAGTTTATGGTATTTACTTTATGCAGCTGTGGCCTCACAAAGGCTAGAGTTTATGGTATTTACTTTATACAGCTGTGGCCTCATACAGGCTAGAGTTTATGGTATTTACTTTATACAGCTGTGGCCTCATATAGGCTAGAGTTTATGGTATTTACTTTATACAGCTGTGGCCTCATATAGGCTAGAGTTTATGGTATTTACTTTATACAGCTGTGGCCTCATATAGGTTAGAGTTTATGGTATTTACTTTATACAGCTGTGGCCTCATACAGGCTAGAGTTTATGGTATTTACTTTATACAGCTGTGGCCTCATACAGGCTAGAGTTTATGGTATTTACTTTATACAGCTGTGGCCTCATATAGGCTAGAGTTTATGGTATTTACTTTATACAGCTGTGGCCTCATACAGGCTAGAGTTTATGGTATTTACTTTATACAGCTGTGGCCTCATATAGGTTAGAGTTTATGGTATTTACTTTATACAGCTGTGGCCTCATATAGGCTAGAGCCACAGCTGACACCAGGCCATAGCGATTTTCTACCACACTTTCCACAGCTGTGGCCTCATATAGGATAGAGTTTATGGTATTTACTTTATACAGTTATTGCCTCAAATAGGATAGTCTATGGTATTTACTTTATACAGCTATTGCCTCATATAGGCTAGACTTTATGGTATTTACTGTATGCAGCTGTGGCCTCATATAGGATAGAGTTTATGGTATTTACTTTAAAGAGCTGTGGCCTCACATAGGCTAGAGTTTATGGTATTTACTTTATACAGCTGTGGCCTCATACAGGCTAGAGTTTATGGTATTTACTTTATACAGCTGTGGCCTCATACAGGCTAGAGTTTATGGTATTTACTTTATACAGCTGTGGCCTCATACAGGCTAGAGTTTATGGTATTTACTTTATACAGCTGTGGCCTCATACAGGCTAGAGTTTATGGTATTTACTTTATACAGCTGTGGCCTCATTTAGGTTAGAGTTTATGGTATTTACTTTATACAGCTGTGGCCTCATACAGGTTAGAGTTTATGGTATTTACTTTATACAGCTGTGGCCTCATATAGGCTAGAGTTTATGGTATTTACTTTATACAGCTGTGGCCTCATATAGGCTAGAGTTTATGGTATTTACTTTATACAGCTGTGGCCTCATATAGGTTAGAGTTTATGGTATTTACACAGCTGTGGCCTCATATAGGCTAGAGTTTATGGTATTTACTAGAGAGGAAGGCTTCTACACATGTCTACAACATTGTTCACAGACGAATGAGCCCAGTATATCAGAGAGCTCCAGTGAGTAAATGATGTGTGTCTGTGTGCTCATCACTGAACTAAAGTCTTGGCCCTCAGTTTCTGTCAAAAGCTTGAAGATGAGTACTAGATGTAAACTATCATGTTGTAGACAGACACAAAATCATACATGCAACTTATTATTTATTCAACCCATGCATGTGATACTGAGGACACATCATTGGACAGTTTCAGAGTTAGATCTGACTTTAAAATGCTACTAGAGGATGTGGTATTATTTGGAAGGAGTGACTTCGAATCTCTCATGTTCCTTACAGCTTTTCTTTGTGTTGTGTAAAGTGACCTCATTTCTTTTTGCCTTCTTTTGTATAAGTGCCATTCAGTGCCTGTTTGTTGAAGACGTGACTTAAATAATGGAGGACGATATACTGCTGTGTACTTTGACAAGCCCTCTGTGTTATGGCTGTGTTGTGTGGCCACATAATTATTTGATTATATGTAAAATGTATATTCGTATGTATATGCTTTATATAATTGTGTGTTTTATCTCTCATACAACCTCTAAAAAGATTGAATACATAACATAGATCTTTGTACAGACAGTGAGAACAGATCTGCTTGGCATGTATGAAAAATATTTTTGTACAGACAGTGAGAAAAGATCTTTGCACAGACATTGAGAAAAGATCTGCTTAAACAGATCTTTGTATAGACATTCAGAAAAGATCTGCTTGAACTAAGTAAAAAAGATCTTTGTTCAGACAGTGAGAATAGATCTAATTGGCCTAATGTTGACAGATTGTTGAATAACACTATCAAACAAAAAACATCGTCAGGAACAATGTACACCCAAAACTTGACTGATGCTGACAATGTGTACACCCAAGACTTGACTGATGCTGACAATGTGTACACCCAAAACTTGACTGATGCTGACAATGTGTACACCCAAGACTTGACTGATGCTGATGTGTACACCCAAGACTTGACTGATGCTGACAATGTGTACACCCAAGACTTGACTGATGCTGACAATGTGTACACCCAAGACTTGACTGATGCTGACAATGTGTACACCCAAGACTTGACTGATGTTGACAATGTGTACACCCAAGACTTGACTGATGCTGATGTGTACACCCAAGACTTGACTGATGCTGATGTGTACACCCAAGACTTGACTGATGCTGACAATGTGTACACCCAAGACTTGACTGATGCTGACAATGTGTACACCCAAAACTTGACTGATGCTGACAATGTGTACACCCAAGACTTGACTGATGCTGATGTGTACACCCAAGACTTGACTGATGCTGACAATGTGTACACCCAAGACTTGACTGATGCTGACAATGTGTACACCCAAGACTTGACTGATGCTGACAATGTGTACACCCAAGACTTGACTGATGTTGACAATGTGTACACCCAAGACTTGACTGATGCTGACAATGTGTACACCCAAGACTTGACTGATGTTGACAATGTGTATACCCAAGACTTGACTGATGCTGATGTGTACACCCAAGACTTGACTGATGCTGACAATGTGTACACCCAAGACTTGACTGATGCTGACAATGTGTACACCCAAGACTTGACTGATGCTGACAATGTGTACACCCAAGACTTGACTGATGCTGACAATGTGTACACCCAAGACTTGACTGATGCTGACAATGTGTACACCCAAAACTTGACTGATGCTGACAATGTGTACACCCAAGACTTGACTGATGCTGATGTGTACACCCAAGACTTGACTGATGCTGACAATGTGTACACCCAAGACTTGACTGATGCTGACAATGTGTACACCCAAGACTTGACTGATGCTGACAATGTGTACACCCAAGACTTGACTGATGTTGACAATGTGTATACCTACGACTTGACTGATGCCTCTCATAGATTCTAATTTGATGTCAGTACGTATCTTTCAAAATTAGATGCCAGATGTCTCCAACTTCTGACACAGACTTCTCGAAAACTTCATTAAACTTTAGTTGCATTTACATAAACCATCATCTCCCAGTCTTATTATTTTCACACAGACTATTGTACTCAGTACAACATTGATTGTTGACTTTGTTCACTCATCTCTGCCTTCCCCACATACATTTGATTATAATTGTGTTATTGCATGTTTTGTAGCCAACTCTGCACCTATTGTGACTTGTCCCTATTGTGACTTGTCCATAGCCAGGTCACGGCATCACTTCAACACACCAGCTCGTCAACTTGGAGCTAACTTTGCCGTTATTTGAGGAAGATCACAAGGAAGAGAGCTGGACACTTCAACTCAAGCCATGACATAGCATTGTACACACATATCTGCTATAGGACTGCCCTTTTGCTCCTGACAGATGGCAGCTACCATGAAAGGCCGAACAGTGATGAGTGGCAGGATTCTCTTCCTCCTACCACGTAAAACTGACTGCTGTGTATTTTCATTCCAGCAGGCTCTTGACCACTGTTACAAAACATGACTTCAACTGTCCCATTCATGTTGTTATTATTACCAGCATATATATATATATACATACATACACTACTACATTTTTGTTTCATGCATCTGTTCCATTATTCAGTACCAGTATATATTTACATTTGTATACTTCTGGTATGTGTACATTTACTTAATATAACGAACATATTCGACTGTAACTTGTTACGAATTGACATTCCTAGATGCTGTTTGTTACTTAAGTTGTCAGATTTATAAAACAACCTTTCAAAAATACATTCCATTGTTTCTGCTGCCTTCTGCTGCTGGCTGAATGTATTTATATTACTACTGATTTATTGCCAGCTAGCATCCAGGATTTATGTGAAGTTTTCTTGTTGTAGAAAGTTCCAGAAAGTTTGCAATACATTGACAAGTATTGATTTGTGGTCATTGAGTGGGAAACAGCACAAAGGATACAAGCAGGTATTGAGGACACAAGACAACAGAAGAAATGTAGCTGAACTCATCACCTCACTGAGGGACAATACCTGGTGGTGTGTGTGTGTGAACATCACCTCACTGAGGGACAATACCTAGTGGTGTGTGTGTGAACATCACCTCACTGAGGGACAATACCTGGTGGTGTGTGTGTGAACATGTTTCTGTTGTCTAGTTTGTGCTTGTATATCAACTTCTTGTCTTCCTCACGTTTTGAGAGCCAACCGGTAATGATAATGTTATTGAAATGATGCTTGATGGGCTTTTGGATTTCCCAGCAAGTTTTGTATGCTGTACTTTCATTTAGTTGATGATATACATCTATTTTGTAATTTTGTATTTATTTAATGCAGATATCCAACATTATTGTATACATATAACAAGGTCACATACTGGACAGACACTTAAAATATTGCAACAGAAATTAGCACAGCTCTTTCCATGTCCATGAACCATCAGCAGCTAATGTAATGATGACAGTAAGATCACATGAGGGAAACTATAGCAACTAATATAATGGTGACAGTAAGGTCTCAGGAGGAAAACAACTCTGGCAACTTATATGAAAAAGCTAGAATCAGTTACCAACAGACCAAACAAGATGTCTTCCTGCCCTCCAAGATGCCATAGGCCTGATTGCATTGCCTGTCAATCATCAACAAAGAACAAGACAGAAGTGCACAGCACTGGACTCCCTGCCAGGCGTAAACATGGTCTGAACCAGGAGCCTGCTGTGTTGTGATGGAATCATCATATTTTGTGGGCCTGATTGCACGCAGGAATAGATGGCCAGTCTTTTCTCCTAGATATTATCATCAAGGGCCATGCCAGTTGGCGTAGGCGTTCATGGCTCTCCACAGATCTCGATCTGTGGTGTTCTGGATCAACTCTGCTGCTGATATTCCTCCATTCCACTGTCTCAATCCATCCAGCATCATTTCTTTTGGTCTGCCCCTGCCTCTTCCCCTTGATCTTTCCAGTTGTCATGATGTTCTCTACTGCCTCTCTTCTCATCACATGACCAAAGAAAGCTGTTTGTCTCTTTTTCTTATTGTTGTATATAGTGTTCTAGTTTCATTAGCCTCTTTCAGGCAATCATCGTTAGTTACTCTGGCAGTCCAAGGAATTTGCAACATTTGTCTTAGACTCCTAGACATGGCCAGGGTAACATTGTACTAGGTCATTGACACGTAACGGATCAGTCTATCAACTAGCTGGACACATGTGGTCATGATTGTATTGATAACAAATACAAGTTTGGTCTCTGACAAAAACAGCAATTTTATAAACTCATGACATTTTAACTAAAATATGGTTGTTGTCATGGATATCAATTGATTTTTTTAATTAACATGGAAAGAAAACAAGAGGAAGGTCAGCTGGTTCTCATTTGCTTTTGTTTTTTTCTCTCCCTATCTAATATAATTTAGAAAAACTAGTTCACTTTCTCACTTCCCATCTTATAGGAGAACTTAGAAAAACTGGTTTACTTCCATCTTGTAGGAGAACTTAGAAAAACTAGTTCACTTTCTCTCTTCCCATCTAAAATAAAGATCAATCAATAAAGATCAATCAATCTAATAGGAGAACTTAGAAAAACTAGTTTACTTTCTCTCTTCCCATCTTATAGAAGACCTTAGAATACCCAGTTCACTTTCTCTCTTCCCATCTTATAGGGAAACTTACAACTATTTCAAACGTACAGGCCAGGACAGTTTATTCTGTGTGAGACAATTGATCTGCCTTTGGCAGTCACAGACAAAACTTGAACTCTCATCAAATGGGTAGAGTATCAGTGTGTGTACAACAACAAATAGTTCATGTTTTTGATCACTAAAAACCTGGCATAATGTAGTAGCGCTGTTGGTGTCCTTTGTAAACATGTTTACATTGAGTATCTGTGTGAACAGAACATTTCTTCCATTTTGTTCTCTGGTTTTGTTTTTATTAATTTTGTTTCAGTAATTATAGTTATCTTAGTGAGACTATAGCCGGGTATATTTTTCATTGTTTTTTTTTTTAATTTTAAATCTTGTCTGTAAATAAGATCAAAGCCATGGAAACAGCTGCTATTGGGCCTTTTAACTGCCCATTATATTGGAATATTTCTCCTATTTGTCCATCCACAATTGGAATATTTCTCCTAGTTGTCCACCCACAATTGGAATATTTCTCCTATTTGTCCACCCACAATTGTAATATTTCCACTAGTTGTCCACCCACAATTGGAATATTTCTCCTAGCTGTCCACCCACAGATTGGATTATTTCTCCTGGTTGTCCATCCACAAATTGGAATGGTTCTCCTGGTTGTCCACCCACAGGTTGGAATATTGCTCCTAACTGTCCACCCACAGGTTGGAATATTGCTCCCAATTGTCCACCCACAAGTTGGAATATTGCTCCTAACTGTCTGCCCCAGAGATTTGAAAACAAGAAACTACAACATCACACAGACATGCAAGGGTCTTGCAGTTCAGGCTTATACTGATCTGAATAGGATTGCTGAGAAGAGTTGACATGGCAAGACTACTATGATGATGGTGATGATGATGTTGAAATGTCCTGGCTGTCTGTCCCGCAGATTTGAATATTTAATCACAGCTGTCCACCCACGGATTGGTATATTTAAGAGAATGACATATTCAAATGAATTCAACTCCCCCGGGAAGGTTAACCTGGTCAACAAATGCCCAGCAGAAGTCAGATGTGTCGGCCTAACTGCTGCAAGAACACAGCTCTGCTGTAAACAGGCACAACAGCAATCACGTCCGGAAAAAAACCTCCGGATGAACGCAGAAGAAGAAGAATAAGAAGAAGAAGAAGAATTCAACTCCAGGCTTTGAGCTGACCTCCCTGATGATGACAGGTACAGTTACAACATGTAAATCAGGTGTACATGTTCAGAAATATTAGATGACAGAAGTTTATTATTGTTTCTCTTGTCAATACACGGACGCTGTGATGGGACAGCAGATCTAATCTAGAAGTATGTATTTTCTTACAGGCAACAAATGACACAGTGTTCTGCCTATACTTAATGGCCCTTCATATTTTTTATACTTGACACCAATAAACACATTTTGTATGTACATCACAGCAGTGTTCTGTTGATTAAGTTAGTTAGTTGTTAGTCGAGGTTCCAACTTCACGGCAATGGGTCATCCCCATTATGCTCCGTTCCTATGCCAGTGAATATCACACAAAATGCTCCTCACTGCCTTATGTGAACAATGGAATAGACAGCAGTCACGGCAAGCCAACAGCCTGCACAGGTACACAGTGCATAATGCCACCGTCAGAATGCCAACACAAAAGTCTTCCATGAAAAATACAGTTCGTTGATGAAATCGGCAGTCACCAGAAAGATTTCATTGACCCAGGTTTTATCCCATATAGCTCAGTCTCTTTCCGCAGGGTGACCCGCCAAAAACACCGCACAAAGCACAAACTCCTTAGCTCCAGCGACGACTCCCATGAGTATCCTGAAAAATGCACTTGTGAACCGAATAGGCAAACCAGTCAATTCCCAACAGCTGGCTGCCATTGTTCCGAACATGCAGTTCACACTACAAACAACCGCAGACGGATGTAAAACTACTCCACACAAAACACACAGCTCACAGTGTCGCGCCACACACTCACTCAGTAGCAGGGCGATGGAACCATGCACTACCAGTCCAACATGAGGAAAATGTGAATGCAAACCGTAGCCACAAGCGTAAACACTCCAGAGGCCTTAACGGTTTAAATGCCTATCCGCCATGTTGGGGACCGGAAGTCCCAACAGACTGTAGACTAAGTCTCAGCCCAAAGCCTCCTTAGTTGCCTCTTACGACATGCATGGAAGGCAACAGTGTTATTATTCTTCGCTTCCCTTATGGGCCCCGGCAACACACTGTCGATTAAGTTATTGACATCAATATGTCTGATTCACAATCTGTTTCAAAAGGTTGATTGTGAGCAGTTACGGTTTGAATGGTTCAGCTGTATAGGTATAGGTATGAACTAAACTGGATCCCACTGCCTAAGTCATGCAGCTTCACAGGCACCAATGGTGGGGAAACTGAGAAAGGTCAACTAGAACGCATCGCATGTGGCACATTGCTAGAGGCTAGGCTGCCCTGACTTGATCAGACAGAAAATCTGGTACCCTCCTCTCCCTCCCAGGAGGTGATCCTTCTTCAAGACAAATTCTGGGTGACCAGTGAAGACCTCAAATGAATTGACCTAATCTGAATAGATGCATAGCAAATGACCAGTGATGAAGTTAGAAACTGACCCAACTAAAGCATTTCAAATAATCACATGCGGCAGTACCAGGCATGGTCTCATGAAGGAGTTAATGTAGGCATTGTGCATGCAATAGGAAAAATCAGCATTGCCACACTCCAAGATCTGTGGAGGATCATGTTTGATCATTAAGTCTTTAACTGTGACTGAAGGGACTAATTCATTGCTGTTATTACCAACAGGATCAAACTAAGGTTATGTCTGAGTCTCTGACAACATGATGGTAAGTAGCACTGTGATATGACAACATGATGGTAAGTAGCACTGTGATATGGCAACATGATGGTAAGTAGCACTGTGATATGACAACATGATGGTAAGTAGCACTGTGATATGGCAACATGATGGTAAGTAGCACTGTGATATGGCAACATGATGGTAAGTAGCACTGTGATATGGCAACATGATGGTAAGTAGCACTGTGATATGGCAACATGATGGTAAGTAGCACCGTGATATGACAACATGATGGTAAGTAGCACTGTGATGTGACATGATGGTAAGTAGCACTGTGATATGGCAACATAAGGGTAAGTAGCAATGTGAAATTTGGCAACATAATGGTAAGTAGCAATATGGCCTACAATGTGATGGTTAGTAGCAATGTGCTACAACAATAATTCTCTCTGTAACACTGAACATGTCACACTAAAGACAAACAAAATAAACACATGACAATTTGGCAGTGTGTAATATCACCCACATGAGAAAACTCACCAAATAAAATAATTCATAACAGAACTGCAAACGCCAAATATGTTCAGCTCAGACATACCAGTGAGGAAGGAAATGTCAATATTCAGGTCTTCAGTAACAAAAGAAATAAAACAAGTAAATAAAACTGTCTTCCTTGTCATGTCTCTGATTTAGTAAATCTCACTCCTTGTCATGTCTCTGAAGCAGTACTTTCCTCTCCTTGTCATGTCTCTGAAGCAGTACTTTCCACTCCTTGTCATGTCTCTGAAGCAGTAAATCCCACAACATAACAGCAATGTCTAAATGAACAAGAACAATCAATCAGATGCCATCTCAAACAGAATCTATCTCTTGCCTTGATTGTACATTCTGTCAGTTTGCTGTTCGTCCATCTCTAGATGTTATCTTCCCACTTGTATCGTTGTCTACCTATTGCTAGCTCGCATTCAACCTTTCCCTCCAGTATGGTATTTATATGAGCTTTATGTCTTTCAACATGGCTAAAATATTTCACTGGCTTTTTGTTTTTTTAAATTTCTTTCAACTCTCTCTTCATTCCCAGGTTTTCTAGAACCTCTGTATTTGATTGTTTTTGTTTTCATGAAATACACCATATTCTTCTGTATACCCACATCTCCAGGGCCTCTACTCGACTTTCTAATTGCAACAAGAACAACAGATGCTCAAATAGCAGCAGCAGTAGCATGGCTGCCACAGTTTAACTCTCCTATCATTCTGGTAATGGCACTCACAGCTCCACTAAATCAGCTGACCATCTGAAACAGCAACTGTAGTTTGCTAAATATTACTCTGGCAAAAGTAAAAAATACCCATCATTTTCCACACCTTGAAGAGTACCTGGCATATGGTGCTAGCTCGATGTTTGTAAAGCCCACGTGGCACCCGATGAGCTCATTATCTGTGCTTCTCAAAACAATCTCCGGCACTAACACTATTGCTGAGTTGATCTGGCAGCCCAGGTCCAGTTTTTTTTTTTTTTTAAATCTGCCTAACTGGGAATTCAAACACATGACCACCAGGCCAACAGGCAAGCATACTAATTGCTGCACAACTGCAACTCCCCAGACAAAGACATATAACACATACATGAACATGATATCTCTAGCATTGTCTGATCTGGAGATCCTATTCCAGGATGTGGATGATCAATGGGAAATGTTGAAGAATTCAATCAGTTTGGCTGCAGAAACAACTATTCCAAAATTAAAGAAGGTGGGTTGTAAGAAATGGGTGACTGAAGAAATTTTACAACTAATGGAAACAAGAAGACTCAACAAAAATAATTCTGCCAAACATGAAGAAATTCACAGACAAGTCAGAATATTATGTAAGGAGGCAAGAGAAGCATGGCTTGAGAAAAATTGCTTAGAAATTGAAAAACAACACAACAGTTGCTTAAAAGTCGACAGGGTCGACTTCATTGCACTGGGTTTATCCCATATGGCTTGGTCTCTTTCCGCAGCGTGGAAAGTGTCGCACAAAGCATGAACTTCGTAGCTTTTAGCGATGACCCACAGGAGTCTCAGAAATATTTAACTCGTAAACCGAAGGACGCGGCCCGGAATCGAACCCACAACCTTTGGAGCACAAGTCAAACGGCTTGACCACTTCGCCACAGAAACTCCCTCACTTTTTTTTTTTTTTTAAAGAATTCAGGAAGTTACTAATAAAAGAACAAGTACATCAGCTGGCTGTCTAAAAACTAAAGATGGCAAAATCATAATAGAAAAAGATCAAATTCTACATGTATGGTCAGACTATGTGAAAAACCTTTATGATGATAACAGAGATGAACAGTATGATATACGATTTAATAATGAAGGACCGCCAATTTTGAAGATGGAGGTTCGAAATGTTCTTACACATATGAAAGCTGGCAAGGCCCCCCCCAGTGCAGATAACATCACAACAGAAATGTACGGAAGAATAGATGGCCAGTCTTTTTCTCTTGGCAGACGACAAAGAACATAGAGATCAAACCCTCGTCCGACAGTCCTGACATCAGTATAGCCACTCAACTAAACTAATTTGATGAAAACAAAGCCATAAAAAAAGTATATGCAAATAATCAATACATCTACTAAATACAATTTGAAAACTTATTCTACAAACACTAATTAAGGATTCTGTGAACAACAATTTTTTTTGCGTTCGCTTGCTTTGAACTCAAGCGTAGTCCGTATATACACTACTTCTAGTAGTGATGGACTGAATTTTGCGTGTGGATTAGTTTTCCCTATTAACAGTGTCCCTCGCCATCTGGTGAACCCACTCCAACTTCAGAGGTACTTGTAATTTACGTCCTCAAGTCAAGGACGATAGGTCAACAGTTTAGTCCAAAACTGTCCGGTGTAGGGTTTAAACCCCTAACCTCAACATCAGCACACCGGATGTTTAAGAACACACGTTCTTATCCACTTGGCCATGCTGACCTATGTGCACAACAATTATTCCCAGGTTAACATAATGAAATAGTTATCGATGCAAAGAAAATTTCTGAGATTAATGGCACTAAAAACTAAAGAATATTTACAACTCAGTGACAGCTGAAGTGACAGCACTGAACAGAATGTCTTTGCAGAGATTACTTGTTTCACCGATTTCACCAACGACCAAATCTATCAGCCAATGAAGGTTAGTCGCACTTTTGGTCACATCATGAGAAGAGAAATACCGGAACATGAGACAACTGGAAAGATTTGAGGAAAGAGTGATAGAGGAAGACAGTGAGAGGTTTTTGACAGCGTTTTGTCATGGCACGGAAAGGTGTCAGCACACAAACTGATCTATGCTGCTGAAGATCGCAAGATGGGGAGAAGCAGGATTGCCTGCCCAGTTGGCAAGGCACTTGATGATGATTGCTGTCCAGTTACTATATTGTTTTCCAACTTCCTATCCCATAGTGCTTCACTCTCTGGTTATTGTCCTGTGTACATAACAATGAAACAATAACATAACGATAAAACAACATAACGATGAAACAATCTGAAACTGTCCTGTGTACAAAGTATCATGTACCTAAATGAACAACCAATCTAACAATACTCATGGTAATGTCAACAGTACACATTCTCTACACCAGGCAGACCTAAAGTGGGGTCAGAAAGTACAATCAACAGCACACAAACATGACATTCATCATGTCACATTCACCCATACACATTTCATAGATTCATTTAAAATAATAAAATAACCCTAAACAAAACCAGCTAGAAACTCATCCTGGCCACATGGGATTTCATTTATCCTTTTTACTTTCAACTTTGTGGCTGTCCCTGGATACATCTCTGTTATCTTGCTGTTCGCCAAACAGATCTGGAATGGTAAATGCGGGTTCTGCAATTCGGCCGATCCTAAAAAAGATGGGTAGAACCAGTTTCCTCCATTGCTGGTGCCATCTCAGCTCTTGAAACGATGCCAGGTTCTTGTGGAACTGACTTAGCTTATCATTCTTGTGAGGAAAACCAGCCAACAGATCCTGTAGAAGAAACGAGACAAGTCCATCAAACATAAACTAAAATAAAACATTCATGTTCATAATTACAAATGCAATCAAATTTTATCCGATAAAATATCTGTCTTTCTGTGTGTCTCCTATTAATCTTGGCAAGGAATTAGGTAGGAAATCTAAATCTTACACAAGGAATTAGATCATATCAGACAAGGAATTTTATGGCAATTTACATTTTAGACAAGGAATTAGATGGCAATTTACATCTTAGACAAGGAATTAGGTAGCAATTTACATCTCAGACAAGAAATTAGATGACAATCTACATCTTAGACAAGGAATTAGATGGCAATTTACATCTGAGACAAGGAATTAGATGACAACCTAAAGCCTGTAATAACATGTTTGTCTTAAACACCTATCATCATTTCTTTGTATCCTCTATTCATTCCGATCCCAATGAAGACAGGCAACAATTGCCTACCACTGTTTCACTGAAGTCCAGGTTAATAAATTAATGTTTCACATATCAGTCTGATTTTATACAAAAAAAGAAAAGAAGAAAAATAGGGCACTTACTGTCAGCTGCTGAACAAGTTCCTGGCTGTCATTGAAGATGAGACCATTTTTCCCATGCTGAACTAACTCATCAATACTGGGGAAGGTTCAATATATATATATTAGACACCATCTAGATAAACCTGACATGAGGTGCTCAAAGGCAACATTCTCTTCTTCTTCTGCCTCTGATCCCTCAATGGAGAGTGGGCCCTCAATCAATTCACTCCAATCCTTCCAATCATTTGCCATTTCTGCAGCAGCTCCCTCCGTGTCCTCTCAACATTATTCATCCGTTTATAACTTTCTTCTCTTTGTGTTTTATACTTCTAGGACAAGGACCTCCTTCCATCTTGGCTGGCTCAGTTATTTTTCTTGTCTTCTCATTTGACATGTTCATGATTGGTTGCAGGGTGCAGATAAGGTTTCTAACAGATGACCCACGCCAACCCTCCCTGGTTTTACTATGTATGACATGCATGGTAGGTGGCTGAGTTACTGTTCAACATTTCCCTTACTGGCCCCAGCAACACACAGGCAAAGACATCTTTCCAACCAAACATATAAGATGTACACACGATCACAAATGTAGGGAAGGGGGAGAGGGAGAGAAAGCTAGGAGCCAGCATTGACAAATGGAAAAGCAGTTAGAAACGGACACAAATGAGAACCCGCTGGCCAAACATCAGCTGACGTCACAGGCATGAACTCTGCGAAATAGAAAATTAAGCTAACACTGACACAGAACATGAGATAAACTAAACCTGCACATTGAACCACCACAACTATAACCAACACCACTGAGTCTGTTGGACGAGGTGGAAAGTTCTGATTTTTTTCTACAAATCGGAATCGGATTATACCATTCACACATCATTCAAGGCTAACTGAAAACAGCAACAATATAAAAGATATGCATTATAAAGGCATGTGGAAAATGAAAAATCAATACTACACGACTTAGTAATAGTAATAACTGGTGTGGCACTTGTTATTAGCTATGTGGAATATACTGGCCTACCAAAAGGGGACTGGCTGTTATAGTAGGGTTTTATTATTATTACTTCTATTATTAAGGGGGAAGGTAATCCGTACTGAGATAGTGTTCAAATAATTTGCTATTATATGTATAGGGATTGGTGATGTCTTTTATTTCATGTGGAAGATTATTCCACAGCTGAGCTGCAGAGTACGTTAAGCTTGTTTTGAAAACCTGCACACTGAACCACCACAACTATAACCAACGCCACTGAGTCTGTTGGATGAGGTGGAAAGTTCTGATTTTTTTTCTACAAATCGGAATCGGTGAGAGAGAGAGAGAGAGAGAGAGAAAGAGAGAGAGAGAGAGAGAGAGAGAGAACAAACGAATACACTTTATTGAGACAGAGAAAGAGAGAATGAACGAACGAATGAACGAACAGACTTTATTTTCAAAGGGTAACAAATTGGGCACTCAGGCCCGTCTTACATTTGGCCCTTCCAATCACTCATCTTTCTTTCATCAACAGTGCATAGGAAAAAACATTGTCACATGAATTTTGTAAATATAAACAATGCATATTACTATGTTATGAGACACATCAACCACCCACCCACACATCCCCCCATTCACTCCAACTCCACCACCCAACCACATACATAACCCATATGCACATACATTCCCCCACCCATCCCTACACCTACACACACCTCTCACCCACCACACATCCCCCACCCACACACATCCATCCACCTACACACATCTCCCCACCCACTCACATATCCTCTATCTGTCCCATTACCCACCAACAATCACTCACCCACATATCCTCCTCCACCCACACACCTCCAACCACCCAGCCAAACACACATTCCTCAGAGAGAGAGAGAGAGAGAGAGAGAGAGAGAGAGAGAGAGAGAGAGACTGCCAGAGGCAAACAAACACACACATACCTAAATAGACAGAGGCAAAGAAAGTGAGAGAGATGGAGAAAAACAAAGACTCATAAACAGATAAAGAATGACTGTGATACTCATATACATGAACACACACATGTATACCCAGAATAAAATAAACAGATGATGGTATTTCACTGCTGACAATGGTTAGGTTTACAGGCCTCCTGTAGTGCAACAATTATAAATAAAACAGAGAAATGCACACAGATGTATATAAAGGTGGTAAATATCCATGCCTATTCAATGATATTGAAACAAGTGACAGGTGAATTTTGCCGGAATTATAGGATACATATATCATTCAACAGTCATAGTGCTTTTCCTGGCTCAGAGGTATGATGTCCATCCTGACTTGAAAAGATCAGGTTCAATTCATGGCTTGGACTGTGTTGATGTTTACAAAATAATAAACAGGATCGTATACTACCCCCTGATCCCAGGGTATTGGACTGGACATCCAACCTTCTCAGAGAAGGGCAAAAAACTCAGAGGACCCTGTGTGGGGGTCCCATTTTACTTCTGACCCTACCAACCACTTGTCTTTCACAAGGCAATTATATGTTCGGTATTATGTATGTTAATTCACGTTAGAGTAAACATAATATGAACACGGAGCATACACACTATATAGACTACACATGTTATGAGCGAGAGAGAAAGAGAGAGATTCTTGCACCTACCTGCCTGGAGCACAATCACATTACACTAAACTACCACACTCAACCATATATGACTTAACTATTATACTGCTGTGAAGTTGGAACCGTGACTAACTAACTAACTAACTGAATCACATATATCTACTATGATTCTGTTGCCCAGCTATTGAGTTTTAAGTGCGTGGAGCGACACTAAGTTGTGGATTTCATGTGGAGTGCTTTTATATCTGTCTGCAGTTGTTTGTATTGTGAACTTATGTTAAGAAAAATGGCGGCCGGCCGGTTGCTGAATTAACTGGGTTTGCCTTATGCAGTAATGTGTGGCTGCTGGTTTTCTAGTGACTGCGCTTCCATCAACAATGAACTGTATTTTTGGTGTCTTACTTTTATGTTGTAAAAGTAAGTGGCCATTCTTGTTTACTTTTGTGTTGGCATTCTGGCAGCGGCCTTATGCACAGTATACCTGTGCGGGCTGTTGGTTTGTCAAGACTCCTGTCTGTTCCACTTTTCACATGACGCGATGAGGCACATTTTGTGTGATATTCACTGGCATAGGAACGGAGCATTATGGGGACGACCCTTTGCTGTGAAGTTGGAACCACGACTAACTAACATACGAAGGGAAGTCAATAAGTAAGTCATACATGGCTGTAGAAAAATAACTAAATATGATAACAGCTTGAAACCAGTTTATTTTTATACATACGTTGTCCCTTTATTTCTCAACATAATTTCCACCAACACTGATGTACTTAACCCTTTGTTTTATCAGTTCTCCCAAACCAGCTGCATAGAACTGTGTGCTCTGTTTTCTAAACCATGTTTTCACTTCACATTCAACTTCAGCGTCATTCGCGAAATGTCTCCTGCCAAGGTGAGTTTTCAGTGGACCAAAAAGGTGGAAATCGCTAGAGGCAAAGTCGGGGCTGTAAGGTGGATGTTCCAGAACTTCCCACCTTAGTTGGTTAATTTTCTCCTGAGTTAATCAAGCCGTATGTGGTCTGGCATTGTCGTGAAGAAGCAACACTCCTCTAGTCAGCAGTCCTGGATGTTTTCTTCAAATTGCATCATGAAGCATCGATATAACTTCACAGTACGATTCAGAATTCACATTGTCACCTTTCTTCTTGAAATTGGTTAAAAGCTCTCCATGACAATTCCAGAACACTGTCAGCATAACCTTCCCTGCTGATGGCGTAACCTTGAATTTTTGGACACAAGGCGAAGAAGGATGTTTCCATTGCATTGAAGCACGCTTTGATTCGGGCTGGTAGTGATGCACCCATCATTCGTTCCCAGTAACAAACCTGTTCAGCACGTCTTCTCCTTCATCTTCGTATTGACCGAGATGATGCAAGGACAGGCCAAATCGATTCATTTTGTGTTCCTCCTTCAATTGTCTGGGTACCCACCTTGAGCATACTTTCTTAAATTTCAATTGATTATGCATTATGCTGTATGCTGAACCATGTGAGCACCCTATTGCATATGCTACAGAGTCTATCATTACTCGCCTGTCACCTCTAATCATCTCCTCCACCCGCTGCACGCATGCTTCTGCTGCAATATCAACAGGACGACCAGATCGGATTTCATCAATAATTTTAGAGCGGCCTGAGAAAATTTTTCTACCCAGCTATACACCGCTTTACGGGACAAACATTTGTCAGCATAAACAGGAAGCATTTCCTTATGAATGTCCTTTGCAGGCAGTCCTTTTTGTTTATGCGCTGCGCATGCACATAAGACACTTAGCGCCACCCGACGAATGAGAATATAGAGTTCAATGTTGCTGTCACGTAATGACACCTGTAGAAACCACCAACTACATTTACCTGCCATCCCACAGAACTGTGTGACTTACTTATTGACTTGCCCTCATATATCTACTTATATGTGATGTCTGAACCACATGAGGTCTCAAGAACTAGGTCATGTTTGAATGACATGAGGTCTCTAGAACCAGGACACATTCAGACACTTATTTGTTCTGTCCAAACGCCACACCTTACATTTCTTCTTCTTCTTTCAGGTGTCTGGCCGTGGCAGACACTGATGATCCTGTTCCTTCAATCCCTCCTGTCAATTCATATCTTAATGAAAAGTATAGCTTATATTACTATCTGCTGCCCTGCTGTTGCCTACATACGTCTTTCTTGGTCTTTCTCAGCCTTCTCTGTATGCCCAATTCTTAACCTTTTGAAAATAAGTTTGTTTGATAGTTCATTCATTCTCTCTCTCTCTCTCTCTCTCTCTCTCTCTCTCTCTCTTACTCACTCTCACATAACACACAAGCATACACACATGCATATACACACAAACACATCAACTCACACACAGACACATTCACTCTTGATTGTGCCAACCAAGGCCAGTGAGACAATCAGCCAGTGGCATGCAGAGGTTCTTTGATGCCCGGGGCCAACCTCTTGATTGGATGCCCCTAAATTGTTCTTTCCCTAATTCATTCCGCCTCCCCTCCCACTACACTGTACTGTCCCCTCTCCCTAATTGGAAGCCCCCCTCCAGGCTGGATGCCTGGGGCCGTCCCCCCCCCCCCCTTCTTTGCACGCCACTGCTATCAGCGCAATGCTCAATGGCTGGACTTCAACTGTAGGAGGTGGGTGACCTCCTGATATAGAATACATACAATACTTGACATAAACAAAGTGCTATGAACTAGCTAGCAACTCATGACACAACTCACCACTTGAAGTTGACAGCACAGACAGGCAAGCCACAGCCAAACATGTCTACCACTTTCATGGGAAGATCCAGGCCACTGGAAGACTTGTGAAGGCACACACCAATGTCAGCCGAGGCTGCAAGTGTGGGAAACAACACTACAGAGATGTCATGTTGTAATCATGACTCAATACATACATCACACATGTCATGTTGTAATCCATGACTCAATACACACATCACACATGTCAAGTTGTAATCATGACTCAATACACACATCACACACTGATCAAGTGACATAATGTGAAACAATAAAGCACATATCACAAATGTCATGTTGTAATCCATGACTCAATACAACATCAGACACTGATCAACTGACATAATGTGAAACAATAAAACACATATCACATATGTTATGTAATCCATGACTCAGTACACACATCATACACTGATCAAATCACAACTGGCATGATGTGAAACATTCATCATCATCATCATCTTCCACTTCTGCCATCAAGCGTTGTGGGGAGGAATAATTTGCGCTCCACCGCCCGGTGGGCGGCACTTGATAGTGTCATTCCGTGTGATTGTACAATGTCTTTGATGTCATCCATCCATTTTCTTCTTGGACGTCCTCTTGGTCTCGTCGCAGATGATCTTTGATGTAAGGCCAGTGATGGTAGTTGCTGATGTTGCATTCTAACGACATGGCCAAACGCTTGATATTCTGTCTGTCAATAAATGTGGCACAAGGTGTTGATCCCTCTGTCTGTCTGATAGCACGATTTCTTACTCAGTCTCGTATTGTTAAGTTGGCAGTTCTCCTCAGGCATCACATCTCGCAGGTGTTGATTTTGCGAGAGTGTGATTTGGATAAAGTCCAGGTTTGAGATTGGTAGCATAGGGTTGGTGTGAATATGCTGTTTATTATCTGTCGTTTTGCGGACATGGGTATGTTTGGATGTTTCAGTAAGGGTGATAGTTGATATGTAAGTGCACTAGCTTTTTGACATCTGATTTCGATTTCTCTGTCCAATCTGCCATCTTCTGTGATCATACTTCCAAGATATTTGAATTCTTTAACTTGTTTCAGAGTTGTGCTATTTATCTGTATACTTAGTGGACCAGGTGATCTGCTAACTTGCATTACTTCGGTTTTGGCTGTATTTATACTCATGCTGTATCTGCTGCATGTTGAACTCAGATTATTAATATGATTTTGTAGTCTGCCCTCATCGCTGTAAAACAGGCACTGATCGTCTGCAAATAGAAGTTCATTTATTTCCTGTGGATCAGTTGTTTCATCTGGAGTAAAGAGTTCTAAATTTTCTGAATCTGTTCTGTCAAGACTTGCTTCTTTGGATATTCTGTCCATGTAGATATTAAATAGCAGGGGAGAGAGCACACATCCCTGTCTCACTCTTGTATTGACTGTGAACATATCTGATATTCCTTCTTGTGTTCTTACTGCATTTCGGCTCGAGTGGTACATGGCTATGATGTTTTCTAGCAATTGCCCTTGTATCCCATAGTCTTCAAGGATGGTTCATAATTTGTATCTGTCTACTCTTTTGTTGAAATCCATTTTGAAATATAAAGCGTAAAACCCCCCAAAATTATTTTAAAATCCATTCAAATTCAAAGTACACGCTTGCAAATGGCGGCTACGTTGTCAAAATATCAGCGAAACCAAAAGTAGACAATCAGAAGTCTTGGAAAGCCGCGAGATCGCGTTTTTACAATACTTAGTAATCATGAACGCTTTGGGACGTTTTGCCCGTTCCAGGGAAAAACGCTCTCGGACGTTTTGCCTGGTAAAGGGTTAAAATCTTCATGGGACAGAGTTTTACCAGCAACTATTGCAAACTGCTTTAGACAATCTGGCTTCTTACCTGCAGTAGATGTCTCTGTAAATGAGAATTCCACACCATCAGCGAGCAGTGAGAGCAATGTTACTGACATTTCAGTGAGGCCATTACTTGCTAGATTGTATAAAGAGCTGAACATTGAACCAGAGGAGTTTGTGAACATTGATAATGATGTTTCTACTAGTGCCACTCTTTCAAGCACTGATATTATAGGGCTATGTATGCCAGTCATTCAACCAACAGACCCTTCCAGCCCTAACTCTGATGATGAGGATGACTTGTGGGCTGCCAGCACAACCTGTATCGCAGTCAGATATTTTGGCATCAATTGACAAAATTGACATTAACATGATGCATGACTGGATGTTCAGATGATGCAGTCTCATTATTTTGTGCCTTTAAACAGGCAATGGGAAGACATTTTTCACAAGTCAAGAAGCAAAGCAAAATCACAGACTTTTTCTTTAATTAATTTGGAAATTTTCATATGACTTTAACCCTTTACAGGGCAGACGCTTGTCCGTTTTGTAGCCCTGAACGGGCAAGATTTTTTCAGGTTCTGTAAAATTTTGGGTCGCGTTAGTAAAACCATCACAAATAAGGTGTTAGTCAACCGATTTTAGTTAAATAAACAACACAATGAAGGGAAAAGCATGCAGAATATGTTACTCACGTGATTGTTGCCGGTAATCCATATATTAACACAAATATTTACGAAATACGGCATGTTGCTTGTGATTTTCCGTCATCTATACGGCAATTTACAAACACATTTTCAGAATCATAATCACTTTCTTTAAAGTCCGACTCAGACTGCTAATGCAAAGTAACGCTTTGCACTGATATCTAGCTCCGATTAATAGTCAACTTCGTGCCCTTTAATGTCATTTAAAATGAACCTAGCGAAATCTCGGCTATCACTTGAAGAATCGCCGAAATCCATTTTGAAAAACAGCGTAAAAATCCCGAAAACTATCAAAAATTGTCCTTAAAAGTCCGTTCAAATTCATACTATCACGTTTACAAATGGCGGCCACGTTGTCAAGCTGTCGACGAAAGCGAAAGTAGACGTCGGAAGTGTCGGAAAGCCGAGAGATCGCGATTTTACAATGCATAATAGTATCGGCCGGAATCGGACGCCACGATCGTTTTATGGCATCGGCCGGAATCGGACGCTGTGACCTGTAAAGGGTTAATGTTCCGTTTTCTAAAATAATTAAACATTTCAGATATTGTATTGCTATTTATTTGTTCACTAACTGTGTTTCCTAAGTGGTACAATCATTTTACTCAATGCTACTGCATAGAATTAGTGTAAATTAGTGTAAATGTGTGCAGTCTGGATAAGTAGAATTTCTGATAAGTAGAACAAATTCTTCGGCCCTTGTGACTTCTACTTATCCAGACTCCACTGTAGTCCAATCGGCACTCTAGAAATGATCTGGTCAATATCATGCCTGCCCCCCTTTACTTCCACAGGGCTGTTTCTAAAATATCAGATGTATAACGAATTGTTATAACAATGACCACCAAAACAAAACTGTTTTAACAGAAAATATCAGATGTATAACGAAATGTTATAACAATGCCTACCAAAACAAACCTGTTCTAACAGTGTAACCACTACTCACCAAGCATCAAAGGATAATCCTCCGCTGCCAGCCAAGGCAAGCAAAACTGCACCTTTCTCCATTCCTTCTTGGCAATTATGTCACTATAGTAACATTTCTGTGGCCCTTTCCCTGCAAGACACAGCATTATAGTTTCTATATTCTTCTTCTCTGTAATACAACTGATAACAATAAATGAGTGAAAATCAGTCAGTCTGTTTTTCTATTCATCTATCTTTTCCCTCAATTTTAAACAGATACACTCAAATACATCTGATGTAAGGAAATAGATAAAATGCAATTAATCAGTCAATCTATATATTCACCAATTTCTCCCTCCCCTAGCCACACATGTACATACATCAAACACTTACATAGTTACAAACATCAAGCACGTCCATAGTTATAAACACCAAACATATACATCATCAAAAATGATAGTTGCCAAACATCAAAGACATATATAGTTGTAAATCATCAAAATACATTCATAGTGGTGAATGATCAAAATAAATACACAGCTGTAAATCATCAAAAGACATTCATAATTGTGAATCATCAAAATATATTCAAAGTAGCAAATCATCAAAGATATACACAGCTGTAAATAATCAAAAGACATTCATAATTGTGAATCATCAAAATACATTCATGGTGGTGAATGATCAAAATAAATACACAGCTGTAAATCATCAAAAGACATTCATAATTGTGAATCATCAAAATATATTCAAAGTAGCAAATCATCAAAGATATACACAGCTGTAAATAATCAAAAGACATACATAGTTGCAAATCATCAAACACATTCAGTTCAGTTCAGTCGCGGTTCCAACATCACAGCAACGGGTTGTCCCCATAATGCTCTGTTCCTGTGCCAGTGAATATCACATAAAATGTTCCTCACTGCCCCATGTGAAAAGTGGAAAAGACAGGAGTCTCAACAAACAACAGCCCACTCAGGAACACTGTGCATAATACCGCCACCAGAATGTCACCACAAAAGTCCTCCATGAAACATACCTTTCATCCTTGATGCTTGCTTGCTTGCTTGCCTATGCTCGCTGGCTGTGAACTCCATCGCGAAGTCCTGTATGCCGGATGACGACATCATGTTGTCCAACATCAGTGTGATGTCATACCGGACCTGAGGTTTGCGTGAGTATCCGCTAACCTCAGGTCCTGTATGACATCACACTGATGTTGGACAACATGATGTCTTCATCCAGCATACAGGTCTTCGCACTGGGGATGGAAGTGGCAGTCACTTTCCCAACCAGATGTTCACCTACAAAGTCTCATGTTTCTAGATGTTGGTGTTCCATTTCTAGATGTTTTCTAGCCAGCCACGCCATTTTATCTCTGAAATGCAGTTCACGCAACAAAACAACCTCGGACAGATGTAAAAACTTTCACTGTACATAATGTCGTCGCCAGAATGCCAACACAGAAGTCCTCTACGAAACATGCAGTTCATCCTTGATGGAAGCGGCGGTCAGTATCCCAACCAGATGTTAGCCTACAAATTCTCAATATTTCTAGATGTTGTTGTTCTGTTTCTAGATGTTTTCTAGCCAGCCGCGCCATTTTTTCTCCGAAATGTAGTTCACGCAACAAAACAACCTTGAACAGATGTAAAAAAAAAAACATTTCTCTGTACCTAAGGCAGTTGCCAGAATGCCAACACAAAATTCCTCTACGAAAATACAGTTCAACATCGATGGAAATGGCAGTCATTAGAAAAAAAGGGCAAAATACCAGTCACTTCTGCGTCACAACCAGCCGCCATGCATACAGATATTTCTAGATGATGATGTTCCATTTCTAGATGTTTTCTAGCCAGCTACGACGTTTTTTGAGCATGCAGTTCACGCCACAACACCTCGGACAGATGTAAAAAAAACATTTCACTATATATAATGCCGTCTCCAGAATGCCAAAACAACAGTCCTCCATGAAACACAGTTCATCGTCAAAGGAAGCGGCAATCAACCAGAAGACCAGCAGCCACACATTTCTGCATAAGGCACAAAAACCCTTCAATTCTGGAACATAGCCTGCCGTCATTGCTTTGAATATGCAGTTCACGCTCCACAAACCTCCACAAACTCGTGCAGATTTAAAAGCATTTCACATGAAATTCACAGCTCAGAGTGTCACGCCACACGCTCAACTCAGTAGCAGGATGACGGAACCATAAACTACCAGTCCAGCATGAGGAAAATGTGAACGCAAACGATGGCCACGAGCCCTTAACCGTTTCACTGCCTATCCTCCATGTTAATGACCGGAAGTGACACTCTGATCATATCTAGTGTCAGCACATTTTTTTAGACTCATTTGATATTGATCCAGCAACTTTGAAGTTTTGGGGAAAATCCATGACCGTCGACCTGTTGAAATTTGGGAAAAATTAAGAGAGTTCAAAATTGAGAAATTTCAACAGTTCGCCCACCATGGATTTTCCCCAAATAATCTAAGTTGCTGGATCACTAGGAAATAAGTCTTAAAAACAATGTGCTGACACTAGATACGATCATAAAAGTACAAATCTGCCCTACCATGGCAATATTTTTGGAAAAATTAAGATAGTTCAAAATTGAGAAATTTCAACATGGATTTTTCCCAAATAATCAAAAGTTGTTGGATCACTAGGAAATAAGTCTAAAACAATGTGCTGACACTAGATATGATCATAAAAGTACAAATCTGCCCTACCGGAGAAATTTTTTGGGGAACATTAAGATAGTTCAAAATTGAGACATTTCAACAGGTCGCCGGTCATGGATTTTTCCCAGAACATCAAAGTTGCTGGATCACTATGAAACGAGTCTAAAATAATGTGCTGACACTAGATATGATCATAAAAGTACAAATCTGCCCTACTGGGGAAATTTTTCGGGAAAAATTAAAAGTTCAAAATTGAGACATTTCAACGGGTAGACAGCGGGTCATGGGTTTTTCCAAAAAAAATCAAAGTTGCTGGATCACAAGGAAATGAGTCTAACACAATGTGCTGACACTAGATACGATCATAAAAGTACAAATCTGCCCTACTGGGGCAATATTTTTGGAAACATTAAGATAGTTCAAACTTGAGAAATTTCAACAGGTCGCCGGTCATGGATTTTTCCCAAAAAATCAAAGTTGCTGGATCTCTAAGAAATGAGTCTAAAACAATGTGCTGACACTAGATGTGATCATAAAAGTAAAAATCTGCCCCACCAGGTCAATTTTTTAGGAAAAATTAAAATAGTTCAAAATTGAGAAATTTCAACATGGGTTTTTCCCAAAAACATCAAAGTTATTGGATCACTAGGAAATGAGTCTAAAACAATGTGCTGACACTAGATACGACCATAAAAGTACAAATATGCCCTACTGGGGGAAATTTTTTGGGAAAAATTAAGATAGTTCAAAATTGAGAAATTTCAACAGGTCACGGATTTTTTCCAAAATCAAAGTTGCTGGATCACAAGGAAATGAGTCTAAAGTAGTGTGCTGACACTATATACGATCATAAAAGTACAAATCTGCCCTACCAGGGTAATTTTTTTGGAAAAATTAAGATAGTTCAAAATTTAGACATTTTAATGTTGGATCACTAAGAAATAAGTCTAAAACAATGTGCTGACACTAGATATGACATGATCATCAACAAAAGAAGCAAACAACAACCAAAGTTGAATATAAATAGCAAAGAAGGAATACAAACCTGTGATAACACAAACTAACTCAGGAAGTGTACAGGAGCCATCTCCCACTGTATCTTTTCTGTCATATTCTGAGAATAATAAACATTGTGTAATAAACTCATAATAATCAGAAAAAATTCTTCAAAATGAATGTTTCTGTAGCATGGATATTCATTCATTTATTTATAGCATTTCCTCTTTATCTTAGAGTCTAGAGTGATCTTCAACAGAATCAATCTATAGGGGGCTGAGTGGTCTCGAGGTAGGTGTCTGCCTCGGGTGCTAGAGGTCCCGGGTTCAAGCCCCAGTGAGGGCTGGGATTTTTTCACGTGGACTTCTAGTAACAAAATTTCCCCTGGTCTCTGGGTAGTGAGATCGGATGACCATGTGTATTGTTGCGCACGTAAAAAATCCCTTGACAGTTGGAAATTGAAAAAAGAGTAGCCTAACAGTGCTGCCCGGGCAAAATTTTGAGTTAAAATTCTACCCAAAGTATTTTCAGGATCCTCACTGGTGCCACAAAGTTCGCGCACTGAGCTGAGATTCTCCTGACTCAGGCTTGAGTTAGGAGTAGAACAGAGCACTTATGGGTTACACCCGTGTACCGTGATGATGATCCGTCGACTAAACTAAACTGAACTAGAATCAATCTATCATCCAAAAGTGATGTCACAACACTCAGGTCATATAAACATGTGTTCCGTCTCCTACAGAAATTGTCTAAAAGTGTGGATGCATATATTTTCAGTGGCCAATTAGTCATGCAGACATCTACTGTGTCCTCTACTATGAACCTTCCTGCAAGTGACAGACTGGATCCCTTATCCATCAATTATAGCCAAGTGTGGTCATAGATTTGTGTTCCCTGTGCAAGAGCCATCACTTAAAGGCAGAAGTGTGTCTTCCTTGCTCAAGCTCAGAGAACCATACAGTTTATTATTATTCAGCCACACTTACAGACATGCTGTGTGTATCAGTTGAACCTGGTCAATATGATACCTCAAGGGGAATTTTAAAGCATGACTCCGATGTCAGCAGGTAGAAATGCTACCACCCTTCCACAGAGACACCTATGGAACAGATATTAGAATAACAATGTCAGCAGGTAGAAATGCTACCACCCTACCACAGAGACACCCATGAAACAGATATTAGATACAACAATGTCTGCAGGTAGAAATGCTACCACCCTACCACAGAGACACCCATGGAACAGATATGAGAATTATAATGTCAGCAGGTAGAAATGCTACCAACCTACCACAGAGATACCCATGGAACAGATATTAGATACAACAATGTCTGCAGGTAGAAATGCTACCACCCTACCACAGAGACACCCATGGAACAGATATGAGAATTACAATGTCAGCAGGTAGAAATGCTACCACCCTACCACAGAGACACCCATGGAACAGATATTAGAATAGCAATGTCAGCAGGTAGAAATGCTACCACCCTACCACAGAGACACCCATGGAACAAATATTAGAAACAAAAATGTTAGCAGGTAGAAATGCTACCACCCTACCACAGAGAAACACATGGAACAGATATTAGATACTACAATGTCTGCAGGTAGAAATGCTACCACCCTACCACAGAGACACCCATGGAACAGATATTAGAATAACAATGTCAGCAGGTAGAAATGCTACCACCCTACCACAGAGACACCCATGGAACAGATATTAGAATAACAATGTCTGCAGGTAGAAATGCTACCATCCTACCACAGAGACACCCATGGAACAGATATTAGAATAACAATGTCAGCAGGTAGAAATGCTACCACCCTACCACAGAGACACCCATGGAACAGATATTAGATACAACAATGTCTGCAGGTAGAAATGCTACCACCCTACCACAGAGACACCCATGGAACAGATATATGAGGGGGCTTTAAATTAAAATCTTAAGTGTTAAAGAAATTACAATAATCATGTGTCTTGTAACCTGTCAATATTGTTGATAAAGATGGCAAGAGTGTTAATCATATGACATCATGGTGCAGACGAACATGGTGACATCATAAGGACACTTTAAAGATAACCGCCCCACTTTTGACATGCACCAAAGAGAAGCAGTGTTCTGTTATTTGTTTTCTAATCAGTGAAGGGGTGAAACCTATAGAAATTCATGGGCGAATGAAGGTCCAGTATGGTGATGCATGCCTGTCATTTCAACAGGTACTCTGCAGGGATTCAATCCAATGCCTGCATGGAAAACTCAACTTTCTGGATTATGCTCAATGAATCATTTTGTATGCAAGCATGGCTGTAGCTTTGTGACTCAAGCCAGAGTTGAGTCATTATTACCGCCAACACTTCTGATGCTGAATAACCAGCCCTTCTGTGTATATAACATCATCTTAGTAACAGTTGTCATTAATGAGTGCCTTGACCACGCATCTCGTGCCACAGGATTCCATTCCTTGCAGGGACAATGATTCTAACTGTTCTTCCTCCTCACACCCAATATAAAGGGCAATGATTCTAGCTTGTCCCCCCTCCTCCTCCTCCTCACATCCCCACATATGCATACACAGCTATGACCAATCCATGTTTGCAACGTCTCAAGAGATGCCAAATCTTGCTACAATCTTCAGAGAGCTAGCCAGTGTTGCCTAGGATTTACAAGTTAGGCTTGAGAATTGTCCAACTAAAGTCATCAAAATAAGACACACTTTTGTCATGTTCCTTGGCAGCCAACAGTTTCAGATCTGTGACTTCACTTATCACAATAAGCACAGACAGTCACAGAAATAAAGTGCTTGCTTACCTTCCAGGGCATCCAGCAAAATACCAAAATCTTCATCCTCTGAAATACAATAATAAAATTATAAATATTAATATATAGATTATCATTAAGTGCCTCGTCGACCGGCATGGGCAATCATTCAAAAGCAAAGTATAAAAGACCATTTTAAACTGCCCTGATATTTATTGGACATATGATGCCAGCCCCATATTTGTATAGACCAATGGGAACTCGGTGGCTCATGTCAATAACACAGTGACAACGTTGACTTCCCACAATTTTTCATGGTACCCATTTTAAGCAGGTTTGACCTGGGTCCCCATCTCAATGGAGATTCACACACAGAGTGACCAGGCTGGCAGGCAAGCCACTGGGTGATCATGTTTCTTCTACATCCTGCCATCTCCAACAACATGTATCAATTCATGTGCTGACATCTTTCCATGCCACAACAAAAGGTTGTTAAGAATTACCTCTCTCTGTTTTCCTCTATCTCTCTTTGAACAAATCTTTCCAGTTGTCACAGTGTGTTCTATTTTAACTATTCTCATAATATTGCCAAACAATGAGGAGTGCCTCTTTCTGGTGTTTGTGATCAGATGTTTTACATATAATATAAATATATTACGTAGGTACATTTATAAATTATAAATAAGATCATAAGTTCATCTTTCAGCAAAGGCAGATACTGCCTTACGGATAAGAAGCTTAAGATTTCCACATGTAAGTTCAGACATAATCAAGCGGAGTGATAACTTGCATTCCTCCCTCAAACAGTTGCCAAAACATTCTGACAACTACCTGGAAGCAAATGTATGAGGCTGAGACCACCTCAGAGCTGTACTTGTTCGGAAAGGGACCCTGCTACTTCTGGGGACTGAACCCAAACCACAGTCAGCACATTCCTCAATACATTCATGTAGCTGTGTTCACAAGAGCATCACAAAGAAAATATGTCAGCTATTCAGCTAGATAATGAGCTGTTCACTGATGGTAGATCTCACCCACACAACTACTATGTGGCTGCTAATGGAACTGGCTCAGATATGGTATGAAAGATAACTGACCCACTCATAATATCATCTCAGAACCAGACAGTCAACAAAAAGTAAACTACTAACAAACTAAAAACTGATCCCAATAGACTAAGAACTAATCCTTAAAAAGTAAAACCTCATCCTAATGAACTAAGGATTAATATTTATAATGTAATAACTTATCCTAAGGAACTCAGGATTAATATTTATAAAGTAATAACTTATCCTAATAAACCAAGAACTCATCCTAATAAGCTAAGAACTTATTAATAAACTAAGAACTTGGTTTTTGTATTCTTTGGATTTCTTTGCTGAGATTGTGAGATTCCAGTTTTCCAGCTTATGTATTCTTGTTTTCTTTGATTAATAAAAACTTTCATTAAAATATTCACTTGTAAATGTGTGTTTGTGTGTTTTCCGTTTGTAGTTTTCTAGCTATACTTTGTGTTCATTCGATTCTAAGAACCTATGCCCATGACACCATCAGTAAACAATTTATACTTCAAGAGGCAGCAAACTTATAAATGCAGAAATTGACTTGCCTGTCCAGCTAGTGCTACTGACTAAGATAGCAGGTCGATGGCTGAGTTTCACCACTGTCCCATCCACATACCTTTGTGTAAATCTGGTGCAGTTTGGTACAGTCCCCCTGCGGGAATTTCAACTTTGGTAGAAATCAACTTGAAACGCAATTCACACATAAATCATCATCAGCATGCAGCATGTCCTTTGCAGGTCACTCTCATCATAGCCGGCAAAAAGACTCTTGATCTTCCACCAGTTCCCCTGCCTCATGCACTTTCATGCCCAGGGTGTCTTTAAATGTCCTGTGTCCACCTCTGTGCCGGTCAACCCCTTCTCTTCTTCCAGAAACCATGCCTTCCATTACTCTTCTTTCTGACCCGCTGTGGTGTTAATATGGCCAAAGTTTCCAAGACATCACGCTGTTTATAAGTGTAAGGTAATTTTATTCTCGTAAATTGGTGCCTACACAAAATTTTTTTTTTTAAAGTACAAATAATGCACCATTTTTACACACCTTGAGAAGTTTTGGTACATAGTGCTGGCCCCATATTTTCACAGATCAATCAGAGCTCAAGGGGTCATGTGGTCAATATCTCACCAACCACTTTCACTTCCCAAGACTTGCTCAGGTACCTATTTTAGGCTTGGTTACCATGGAGGCCCAGGACAAGATTTAAACCCCCCCCCCCCCCCCCACATGAATCTAAATCCACGACAACCAGGTTGGCTGGCAAGCATGCCAGCCACTGAGCTTCCTGAAGGCATTTTCACACAGTCTGTTCAGCTACAGATTCCACTGGGTATGGAGTAGCCAATTATCAGTAAACTAGACACATTAATTAACTGGTTCCTAGCAGAACAAAAGAATTGAACTGGTATGACAGAATCACTAATGTGGGGCTTATGGAAAGTAAGTTAGTTGCATATTCTTTACAGGACATCACAGTCAATCCTAGCATTGTTTGGCTGTTGGTGATTTCTTTACAAGTTTACATTCAGTAGTTTGCCTTTGCTTTCTTAACAACAGGCACTTTATATCACTGTATGAAAACAGCACTAGGCTGTCTGCATCCAAATCACTCATAGCAGGTTGTGTTTCAAACGCGATATGCGGGACTGCAAATTGCCTTTGTAAAACCTTCACTACAGCATCGCCATATTATATTATGGAAAGAACTCAACAAATTCCAGTGAATCAACAAGTGGGGACAAGACGCTGGCACTGGACAGGAAACACACAGAAAACCTGTTAACAGTATAACTAAAAAGCCCTTCTTCAGCACCACACACAAGGCACAGACAATAGAGGGAAAGCTAACAACAAATGGAGTAGAAATTTGAGGCTGAAATAAAAAAAGATGATGAGGTTATGACACAAACTCCAGGAGATAGCAAAAGTAGGATGGCTTGGCAAGAGTTGGTTGAGGGTCATTGATCCAATGAGAGATAGAGAGTAGAAGAAAAGGACTACACAACTATGTAGTAACACAAGTCACAAACGTTTGTCTATACTGTAAACACTAGAAACTTGCATACATGGCAAGTCACAAACGTTTGTCTATACTGTAAACACTAGAAACTTGCATACATGGCAAGTCACAAACGTTTGTCTATACTGTAAACACTAGAAACTTGCATACATGGCAAGTCACAAACGTTTGTCTATACTGTAAACACTAGAAACTTGCATACATGGCAAGTCACAAACGTTTGTCTATACTGTAAACACTAGAAACTTGCATACATGGCAAGTCACAAACGTTTGTCTATACTGCAAACACTAGAAACTTGCATACATGGCAAGTCACAAACGTTTGTCTATACTGTAAACACTAGAAACTTGCAAGTTCATTTTCAATATCTTCATGATTTTTCTTCGTATGTGATCTTAAAAGAGGAGCGGCTGGCCGTGGCTAAAACGCTGGATTCTCCTTCGGGAGACCCATGTTCGAATCCTCGGTAAGTTGTGGGATTTTTTTTGTAGGGGGCAAAAAGAAAATCCTAACCTGCACAGTTCACAGCGACTGCACTAGCCAGGCGGCCTTAATTCCTCAGGCTCAAAGATCCCCCTTGCCATACAACGCAAGGTACTATATTGGCAGTAAATGACAGTTGACAGTGATCTTAGAAAAGGCAAATAAATATGCAAACACAGATTTTGTTCAAAGATATAAAAAAAAACCACAGGGCATCAATGAAAAACAAGAAGAGGTATACAAATAGTAACAAGCAGAAAATGGTTGAACTGGTAGATTATTCCAGAGAAATACCAACCATGAATTTGTTAATATAATAGCCTCATATTTTTATACCAAACAGCACAGATAAACAGCACAGTTGATATTCTAAAATTGCAAGAAAATCTGGTGACAACAAAAATCATCTCAATGAGAAAACCAAATGTATAATTTATCAATTTCATGAGCATTTTGTTAAAATGTAGAAATTAACAACCTTTTCTTAAGCCTTAACAAATCTCTAAATTAAGCCTTTTCTTTTCCGCATTTTTATTTTTGAGTCAAATGTGTTTAAAATGTTACCTGGACAGAAATATGGGGCACTCTGCCCCTAACCTTGTAAACAGCTGATGTTGTTGAGTGACATCTACAGACTTGAACTGTTCTGCTGGCCGGTCAGTGTGCCGTGATTGCCCTGATGGCAAATAATGAATATATGAATAGAAACATATCATCACAGGTGATGCACACAATATACTTTACATCAATAGGGGAAGCAGAAAACAGTGCTTAAATCACAGGTGAAGGAAAAAACAAACTTTAAAATCAAGCAGTACAGCAGACAAATATTGTATCATCAAAACATGAAGGAGACACCAGGCTTTAGATCAACTACAAGTACTGGAGAAGACAGTCTATAAATCATCATCTTTTCTCTTTGTCTCTCAGCTTCAGCACATGAAGTTTGTTCTAGGATTAGTTCTGGATTATGCCTCATACACTGTGCTGTACATTACCCCATACACTAGTTAGTACATTGCTTCATACACTATACTGTACATTGCATTGTAAACATGGTGTATACTGCCTCCTATACCGTGCTGTTTACTGCTTCAGTTATAATGTACTTCCATTTTTAGTCAGGGACAGCCTTTTGCTGTTTCTACCCTTTAAATGTTAATTATATTTATTTCTGTGGAGCACTGCCTGGTAAAACAAAGTCAGATAATGTTACTTGCTGCTTCTTGATCAAGTCCAGCATTTGTTTTACACCAACTGGTTTTGTGACATCATTTCTCATCCTGTCTCCAGTTGTGACAAGTATTGGTCATTCATAGTTCTATACACGGGAGTTACCACTGTGTCCTTCCCTCTGGGCACAGAGCTGGAGTCTGATGATGATGAAATACCTACAATACTGTGTGGGGGAAATATGACCAACCCAGGTCAATCACAGTTTGTTCATTTCAGGTGTGCTGAAACACATCTTGGTTACATCATCATATCCACAGATGTTTAGTTACAGTACACTCTAGCACACACTACTGGTTGATGAGCTTGGAGAAGGGATTGAGAACTATGCAACAATCCCATGGAGGAAAGCCTCCACACCAACCTCACTCCGACAGATGCATGCCCTTTTCATGGCTCAAACGACCTGAATGCCAATGCAGCACATTAGGTGTTAAAACTCAAATCATCAAGATGATTCACCCACCAACCAACCATCATATGGAGCTGCAGCAATAAAGCAGTTAGCACACGTGATTTATGGCCCAGTCGTAATGTTGTTGAACCTCTTTAGGCAAGAATTTTTTTGTAATTTAGCTGGGCTCCCAGGCTGGCCCTGCCTAAAACACAGAAATATCAACTGGGGAACCCTTGAGGTCACTAAGACAGCTTGTAAACAGCACCCCAGTGGGGTAACTATAGCTTTCAATGGTTATGTTGTCTAGTTTGCCATCTAGTCTCTACTTCTATGAGTGCACAACAATACATGTGAATTTATGTATGAGCTGATCCATCCTAAAATGGGTAAAAGAAATATTCTGAGATACAACAAACTTTAAACAAAATAATGTTTCCCCATAGTGAATTTTAATAATGAAGTCACAAACAATAGCTTGCACGATTTATTGCCTAGCATATTTCACTGCATCTAGTCAGTTTAAAATTACCATGGTAGACAAGAGACATTACTGTACAAACATGTGTATATTTCAGCTTGAAGGATGTATCTAGTTATTTTACTTTATGTTGTGTGAATTCTGCAGTATGTACCCGATGAGATGCAGCAAAATATGCCAGGCAATAAATCGTACAATCTATGGTTTGTGTCTTCGTTATTCAACACTTTAAACAGTCAACAAACAAAGGATAAACCTGCATTTATACCACCAATAGAATCAATCAAGAAGCATTCAATACTCAACACAACAAATGAAGACTTGTCTGTTCAGCTCACCGAATATTCCAGTTGGACTCTAAATCATGTTTCATAGCTTGGGTAACACAAATGTTGTGTGATGCCAGTCTAGCACATTTTTCCTCATACCTGGCGGATTCATTTAATAACACTTTAGTATATTTAGCACATATTACTACACAAAACACGTGTGACATATATTACATACACAAAATACACAACATTCATTTAAACATAACAAGTAAGCAAAATGTCATCATCATCATCATCACCATGTGCCTTACCAGCTGGTATAGGTGAGCATGTCTCTCCACATATCTCGGTTCTTGATGTTCTAGACCAGCTCAGCTGAAGATATCCCTCATTGCCACCGTCTCAGTCCATCCAGCATCATTTCTCTCTGTCTGCCTCTTATCCCACTTTCTAGCATTCACGATGTTTTCCAATGCCCTCTTCTCATTAATGACTAAAAATTGATGTTTTTCTCTGCGTCATAGTTGTATGTAATGTTATATTTTCACCACATAATTAATAAAAAACATAACCTTGCCCTCTAAAGAAATATGTGTTCAACTGATTCCTCATGTTGGAAGCAATGCATATAGTCTTATTCTATGAGTCTCTCTCTCTCTCTCTCTCTCTCTCTCTCTCTCTCTCTCTCTCTCTCTCTCTCTCTCTCTCTCTCTCTCTCTCTCTCTCTCTCTCTCTCTCTCTCTCTCTCTGCCTGTCTCACAATGTTGAGATATGAATTGTTTATGTTCGGTTTATGTTTACAGTATTCATTTTACATTTTTTTCTAATGTATATGTAAAATATAAAATAAATAATAAATAAAGTAAAATTAGTTAGAGCCTCACCATTTGGCAAACCTGACCAACGGATGTCCAGTCTTCAAAGCTAAGGAGAGGATGGTGTAGCCATAGTTGTGCCAGTCTATCACCAGGTCACAGAAGCGAATCTTACACACGATGTAGGAGACCAGCATGGTTGGTATTGAGGGTGGATTCTGGGAAATAGTGACATACAAAATACAACAGCTAAACAACAGATCCTATAATAACCACTAATGCTGCTGAATAATATAAACATAAGTCTACTCCTCATAAGCTCTGGAGAATTCTGTATTATTTAATTTTAAGAAAAGTCACAGTATCTTACTACTCACAGAAAAGGTACCCACAGACAAGTAAAATAAGAAAAGGTACCCACAGACAAGTAAAGTAAAAAAGGTATCCACTGACAAGTAAAGTAAGAAAAGGTATCCACAGACAAGTAAAGTAAAAAAGGTATCCACTGACAAGTAAAATAAGAAAAGGTACCCACAGACAAGTAAAATAAGAAAAGGTACCCACAGACAAGTAAAATAAGAAAAGGTACCTACAGACAAGTAAAATAAGAAAAGGTACCCACAGACAAGTAAAGTAAAAAAGGTATCCACAGACAAGTAAAGTAAGAAAAGGTACCCACAGACAAGTAAAATAAGAAAAGGTACCTACAGACAAGTAAAATAAGAAAAGGTACCCACAGACAAGTAAAATAAGAAAAGGTACCCACAGACAAGTAAAGTAAAAAAGGTATCCACAGACAAGTAAAGTAAGAAAAGGTACCCACAGACAAGTAAAATAAGAAAAGGTACCCACAGACAAGTAAAATAAGAAAAGGTACCTACAGACAAGTAAAATAAGAAAAGGTACCCACAGACAAGTAAAATAAGAAAAGGTACCCACAGACAAGTAAAATAAGAAAAGGTACCCACAGACAAGTAAAATAAGAAAAGGTACCTACAGACAAGTAAAATAAGAAAAGGTACCCACAGACAAGTAAAATAAGAAAAGGTACCCACAGACAAGTAAAATAAGAAAAGGTACCCACAGACAAGTAAAATAAGAAAAGGTACCAACAGACAAGTAAAATAAGAAAAGGTACCCACAGACAAGTAAAATAAGAAAAGGTACCTACAGACAAGTAAAATAAGAAAAGGTACCCACAGACAAGTAAAATAAGAAAAGGTACCTACAGACAAGTAAAATAAGAAAAGGTACCCACAGACAAGTAAAATAAGAAAAGGTACCTACAGACAAGTAAAATAAGAAAAGGTACCCACAGACAAGTAAAATAAGAAAAGGTACCTACAGACAAGTAAAGTAATAAAGGTATCCACTGACAAGTTAAGTAAGAAAAGTTATCCACTAACAAGTAAAATAAAAAAAAGGTATCCACTGACAAATAAAGTAAGAAACAGTATCCACTGACAAGTAAAATCATAAAAAGTAACGATAATTTTCATGACATGGGGTGCATTAGTGCAAACCCCAAATTGTATACCAGTTGGCACTCTGTGGGTGGTATGATCTCTGTGGGTGGTATGATCTCTGTGGGTGTTATGATCTCTGTGGGTGGTATGATCTCTGTGGGTGGTATGATCTCTGTGGGTGGTATGATCTCTGTGGGTGGTATGATCTCTGTGGGTGGTATGATCTCTGTGGGTGGTATGATCTCTGTGGGTGTTATGATCTCTGTGGGTGGTATGATCTCTGTGGGTGGTATGATCTCTGTGGGTGGTATGATCTCTGTGGGTGGTATGATCTCTGTGGGTGGTATGATCTCTGTGGGTGGTATGATCTCTGTGGGTGGTATGATCTCTGTGGGTGTTATGATCTCTGTGGGTGGTATGATCTCTGTGGGTGGTATGATCTCTGTGGGTGGTATGATCTCTGTGGGTGGTATGATCTCTGTGGGTGGTATGATCTCTGTGGGTGGTATGATCTCTGTGGGTGGTATGATCTCTGTGGGTGTTATGATCAATATCGTGCCGGCCTCCTTTATTTCCCGAGAGATTTCCTGGTACCAATTTTAGGCAAGGTTGACCTGGGAGCCCTTGCCAGTGAAAACTCCCAGCCTCAAAGGGGATTTGAACACACAACTGTTGGGCCACAGGTAAGCATACCAGCCACTGTGCCACTACAGCTCTCTTTCTACTGTCACAATTGTTAGTTTAAAATCTATACATTCATAATCACCATCTAGGTCTACAGCTGGTGTGTTAGTTTAATAATTAGGAGGTGCTGTTGATAATCTCAAGAACGCAGCTGGGCAAGTGTTTGAAACCTGCACTCATCAACAGCTAATAGAGGGAAAGATCGGCGACCTATTCCTTCGTGCTTTCAGTCCTAAAATTGTGATGGTCCCTACACTTCACACACCCACAACAGGCTCCTGCTTCGGGGCTTGTGTTTTTGTTTTAATCCACTGCTGCCTCTACAGTGAGGTTGATGGCAATGAATCTCCATTAGTTTCTGTTCCCAAGCCTTTGTTGTACAGCCTGATAAACTATATCTAGACCATATATCTGATACCGTGCAATCTTCCCTCATTTATGATTTGCTGTAGATTATGTTGTTCGGTGTGACCAAAGAAATGGAATTCTCATTTGTATTTCTTTCAGCAGGTCCAGTTTAAAGAACTGGTTTAAAACTTCTATATTCTTTTAAAGTAGGAATAACAAAATCTCCAGGTTCAAACAATACCTGTGACAATGTGGTTTAGGTATTTTAGTCAAAGTATTATTCATCCTAAGGGGTAACGGATGCAGTTCGTAATCCTGCGTACCCGTGTTCGAAACACAGCTGCGTGCAATCTGGCAGCAGACCGCTTCGCATTGGTTTTTTTCTGAAAATGGTATGGGTGCCGGTCGTTCAGAAAACAATGGCAAACTATTGAACATAAACTTGCCAAGAAACCACAAACAGCCAAAACATGCTGGGGTTGAATGTGACGTCCTATAAAGCATATGCAACTAACTAACTTTTTCTTATATATGTACACACAAAGCATGGTGGAACCTCTGACCTGGATAAAAATGGAAGACATGTTCGGAAGGAGCAGAAGGGTCCATGTCAGGAAAGTTGACTGCCATGCTACTTTCAAAAGATAACCTAGCAATCGTGGCACTTCTTTATAAAAAAAAACAAGAAAAAATTATGAGTCTATTAACAAAATGTGTACCTACACACAAAACTATTATTGATATTAACTAATGCTGGTGGTTTCCATATACAATATACCGTAAACATAAATAATATATTCTAAACATACACAACACATATAAAATTTTGTAATTATTTTTCACATCGGGTTACTCAGTCTCATATTAAGTTTCTTTAACATGTCACTCTACCATAAATATTGCTTTTTTGACTCTGATAATTGTACTCTTACTTTCCACATCCACATAAGATGTAATTGTCTTAAATATTCTATAGTAAGTAGATTTTCTTTTTTAGGAATGTTTTTTTAAGCAGAGACCTACCGCAGCCTTCTCTTTATGCCCCCCCCCCCCCCCAGGGATTTTTAACATGAGCAGTATCATTTACATTATATATTCTATGTTAACTCCCTGATCCATGAAAGCCAGGCACCCAATTCTCTACACATGGATCAAGCGCAAGTTTAATAGCTGCATGTTCTTTAGTTTGTACAAGAAGTCCACAACAGGATTCACACCCCTACTTTCAGAGTTAGAAGCTGATGCCTTAATCTAAATCACTCTGCCTTCTTTCACAGTATTGTCTACTGCCCCCCCCCCCCCTCAAAGTGCATCATGTTACTTGTCCTATAATCCATAAATGTCATTAAGCACATGTTGGCCTAAGATTGCATTCCATGGCCAGATGTGTTGGCATCAATGCTTGTTTTATGTACCCTTGAGGTGAAGGGGTCATGAATACAATTCATAATCTCACACGCCCTGTGAGAAACATAACTACAGCTGACTGGAAGCAGACTAACTTGCAGTGGTCTCCCATACAAAGGTACTTTTTGTTTGCGCTTGCTCGCTTTGAACTCAAGCATAGTCCGCACTCTATTTATAGTAGTGATGGTCTGAATTTTGCATGTGGGTTAACTTTCCCTATTAACAGTGTCCCTTGCCATCAGGCGAACCTACTCCGATTTTAGAGGTACTTGTAATTTATGTCCTCAAGTCAAGGACAACAGGTCAGCATTTTAGTCCAACTGTCCGGTGTAGGGGTTGAAGTGCTTACCTTGGCATCAGCACAACAGATGTTTAAGAACACGAGTTCTTACCCATTCGACCATGCTGACATGCATACAAAGGTATGAGTGCCGGTAGTTCAGAAAGCAATGGCAAACTATTGAACGTAAACTTGCCTAGAAATCCTGAACAGCCAAAAAGTGCTGGGGTTGACTGCAACACCCTATAAAGGATATGTTTTTTGTGTGCATGATCTTATTTGTGCCGGCTGCCTGGCCGAGGGGTTAGCAGCTTTCTCTGTTAACCCCGAATACTCTCGTAATCAAAGTGAGCGGACGAGAATTAGAAGTGGTTCGAGTCACGCTAGTGACTTATGAGAGTATGGAGCGGTCGCTCAGAAAGTCGTGGCGTGCTGATGAGCGTAATCTAGCCTAGGAATCAACATACAGCTGAAAGATGCTGGTGTTGTCTGCAATATCCTGAAACAGGATGGAAAAGCGGGAAAAAAAATTATCTCATTTGTAGCTGATCATGTTTCATTCTAAATGACTAAATCACTTTATTTGTTGTCTCTGGGTAATTCTATTGCATGTTGTTACACTTTATTTGTTGTCTCTGGGTAATTCAGGTGCATGTTGCACCGATTACAATATTTCTGCTGTTGTCATTTCACATCCTGTTTCTTCTTCTGGGAACTCCAGCAATCCTTCTCAAACATTTCATCCAAAATGTGATGAGTTTTCTCTGGGAAGTTGTTGACAGGGACCAAGTCTGACATTAACAACAGACAAGTACAATCAATAATTTATCTAGAGCAATATTAAGAAGCTATGGCACAACTCAAGCAAACAAGTTAAAGTAAAACTTTTGAGAACATGCCTCTTTCATAGAGCAACATATGCATATGAGTCATGGACTATTTTGCAATCACTAAAGAAGAAAATGTGAGTTTTCTAGCTCAAAGTTACAGAAACATTATTATAATATCATGGACCATGATGATGAAACAAAATGTTTAATTCTGCAAGACCTGAATATGGAAGAAAACTGCCTCATAAACAGTATCTTGTCTTGGAAACCAGAATACTTTGGCTACTTTAAACATTACAGTGACTTGGAAATAACAGTGACAGAAAGCATGGCCCTGAAGGAAGAGGCAGGGCTGACTAGAACACAGAAGGACACAGGACATTGCAGACACAGTAGGCATGAGGGTGGTACATGAGGCGGTAGACATGGCCAGAGCTTGAGAGGCTTTTTGGAATGCTGTGATGAAAGTGACATTCTGCAAAGGATCTGCTGCATGGTGATAGTGATCTAACTGTATGATCACTGGCTTGGGGTGAACCCTCCAGAAGACTGAGTTTTAATGCTTAAACCCAATGTATTGACATTCAGGTTGTTCAAGAGCTGACAAGGACTTCCATCTATTGATGTGAGGTTATGCAATGCTAAATGTCACCTTCCTGGGAACTGTGTGGCAGAGATTTCCTTCCCCTCTCCAAGCTCAGAAATCAACACTAACCAGTTAGTTAACCAGATATAACAAAAGTTACATGATTTTATCACATACTTAACCAACCAAAAAGTAATTCCACTTCATCTAATACATGTATAAGGACACTCACTTGCTAAGGCAGCAGGTGGTTCGCGCACATGAAAAATCTCAATGTTATCATTCTGCAAAACATCCTTGTGAGGTGTTGAACCTGAATGTCAGTTATAATAAATATCAATAAAATATTATTCATAATGCTAACATTTAACAAATCTCAGACAGCTCAATGGCTGTGGGTATGGCCACCACAATAACAGTAATTGGTTCAAAATATAGACACAAATCCTCTACGACGTACAGTATGAAAATAAGTTCTTGACTATTCTCCAAGTTGGGGAAGGAATGTGTGACAAGAAAGGAGGCTGGGTACCTCAACTTAAAAAGCTGTGACCTAATGTATGATATCTCCATAGTCTTGCACACCTCCAGCATGAGCATCTGATATGGTATTACCTTTGGCTAGAATGAAATATATTAATATACAGAAATGCACGCATGAAAAAAAAACAATCATATAATAATAAGATTTAAGACTTAAGCAAATATGTGTTTACTGCAAACCATCAAATGTAAACATCAATCAGTCAGCATAACAAGCATGATGGGGAGGCTGTTCCCAGCTTTTCTTCCTGCTGTGATGATGTGTGTGCTTACTGCGGCCTATATCACTCACCACATCCTGTCCTGTGCTGTCATACTTGAAAGTCTGGACTTTTTGTTTGTGGCTCAGGGATGTGTCTTTTGGCACCATTATTTTACAGGGGTGGTGGTCACTGGCATGGTGTCCCAGGATATCCCATCTGCACACTGTAGTGAGTGGTGGGGAAACCAGTACCTGGTCAATAGTACTGTCCTCATGCCAGGTCAGTAGTACTGTCCTCATGCCTGGTCTGTAGTACTGTCATCATGCCCGGTCTGTAGTACTGTCCTCATGCCAGGTCTGTAGTACTGTCCTCATGCCTGGTCTGTAGTACTGTCCTCATGCCAGGTAAGTAGTACTGTCCTCATGCCAGGTAAGTAGTACTGTCCTCATGCCTGGTCTGTAGTACTGGCCTCATGCCTGGTCTGTAGTACTGTCCTCATGCCTGGTCTCTAGTACTGTCCTCATGTCTGGTCTGTAGTGCTGTCTTCATGCTTGGTCTAGTACTGTCCTCATGCCAAGTCAGTAGTACTGTCCTTATGCCAGGTCAATAGTACTGTCCTCATGCCAGGTCTGTAGTGCTGTTCTCATGCCTGGTCTGTAGTACTGTCCTCATGCCAGGTAAGTAGTACTGTCCTCATGCCAGGTCTGTAGTACTGTCCTCATGCCAGGTCTGTAGTACTGTCCTCATGCCTGGTCTGTAGTACTGTCCTCATGCCTGGTCTGTAGTACTGTCCTCATGCCTGGTCTGTAGTACTGTCCTCATGCCAGGTCTGTATTACTGTCCTCATGCCTGGTCTGTAGTACTGCCCTCATGCCAGGTAAGTAGTACTGTCCTCATGCCAGGTCTGTAGTAATGTCCTCATGCCAGGTCTGTAGTACTGTCCTCATGCCAGGTCTGTAGTACTGTCCTCATGCCTGGTCTGTAGTACTGCCCTCATGCCAGGTCTGTAGTAATATCCTCATGCCAGGTCTGTAGTAATATCCTCATGCCAGGTCTGTAGTACTGTCCTCATGCCTGGTCTGTAGTAATGTCCTCATGCCAGGTCTGTAGTAATGTCCTCATGCCAGGTCTGTAGTACTGTCCTCATGCCTAGTCTGTAGTACTGTCCTCATGCCTGGTCTGTAGTACTGTCCTCATGCCTGGTCTGTAGTACTGTCCTCATGCCAGGTCTGTAGTACTGCCCTCATGCCAGGTAAGTAGTACTGTCCTCATGCCAGGTCTGTAGTACTGTCCTCATGCCTGGTCTGTAGTAATGTCCTCATGCCAGGTCTGTAGTAATGTCCTCATGCCTGGTGTGTAGTACTGTCCTCATGCCTGGTCTGTAGTACTGTCCTCGTTCCTGGTCTGTAGTACTGTCCTCATCTCCTGCTTGGCTTGCTATTCTGGTGACACAGGCACTGTTGATACAAACAAGATTGATGGTTTGAAGTGTAGCCTCGAGTTCCTCCCGGTGTGTATAAGAAGAAATGTTTCTCCATAATCTGCCTTTGGTGTTGAAATCACTACAGAAAATGGCATTAGCACTGTGACATATAATTTCACTAAGCCACATCTGGGAGTTTACTTTGTGAATAAGTGTGAATAAGCCTAAACACAAGATTTCTCTAGTCTAGCTTGCTTGCTTGTGTTCGCTGGCTGTGATCTCCAGCGTGAAGTCTTGTATGTCGGATGAAGACATCCTGTTGTCCAACATCAGTGTGATGTCATACAGGACCTGAGGTTTGCGTGAGTATCCGTTGTCCCATGTCTGACTTATTGGTGTGCAGAATGGTGGTTCCTCGCCATGCAGGCAGACACACTCCGACTTCGGAGGAATCAACAATCCTACTGACTTCAGCCAGGACCCCGAAGGGACCTGTTGCCCAGGACGCTCGGCGAGGACGCGTCAATAGGTCTTGGCCAGTAAAGAACCCAGCCCTGGTGCCTTGGAAACACCTCTGAGTCCCTTCTCTAGTCTAGACTTTGACGGCTTTTGTATAATGACTAATCAACTAAAATGGTGCTATGGTCTAGTGGTCTGGCAAACATAATGCAAAGACAATAACACCTGGAAATTTACCATTCGGAACTAATCTTAGACTTTATGTAATGATGCAATATATGGGTATCTGGGCGAAATTTTCTTAGTATAGTGGTTTGTGTGTGTTTTTAGAAATTGGGGGTGAATGGACAAGAATACAGTGTATTATACACAAGCTAGCTACCCTGATAATAATGAATTATTAATAATAATATATAATTATTGTAAATTATTCACATTCAAGACACCTGCATAACAATCAACGCAAACAGTTAATTTACAAACCCTGATATCCGACGAGATAAACACGAAAACCTTCTCTTGCAAAACTCAGGGCATGATACTGCATCCGTGGACTGCGTCCTATATCGCCCAGGACAACAATGCACACATTTCTGGGTGCTTTCACCAACAGATTGACCAGAAAATACAACAACACGAAGACAATCGGTGTGTAAAATAGAACATCCAGAGAGAAGGACATCTTGTAAAGTGTCTAGGATTTCTCGTAAAATAAATGCAATCGCCTACAGCGAGCAAAATTTGTAACAACGGCTATAACTTCAGCTTGACGTCTGCTGGAGCGGTCATCTTGTCCACGTTTGTGTCGTTGTAAACACGGTTGCCACTTTTCTATGACAGAAAACATCTAGATCTGGATGTAAAACATCTAGAATGGCAACCCTGTTGTAAACACTGTACCAAGCTTGGTCTCTGGTGAAAAAGAGTTGTAGTTGTGAGAGAGGAAATGGGGCATGGATCGTCACATTCACACAATGCCTGAAAATTAATGTATAGCAATAGTTCCAGTTTCCTTTTTACTTTCCTTCAGTTGATTGATTTAAAAAAAAAAAAAACTATTAATAAACGCCGGATGGAAGCAGGTGTACCGTTTCTCTGGGAAAGGAATAAAATAATATTATTAATATGGATTGACCGTGGGGAAAAAAGGCAGGACTTCTAGAAGCAGATGAAAACTAGTAAAATTGATCTGAGAATTAACGCAGAGATAGACTAGACTGTAAAGGAGGGTCTTCTACTTCTAGAAGAGGCATGAAGCGATGCGGAAAAGGCCACAATGAGTCACATTCACTTCCTTTCACCTAGAGAAATTTTCATCAGAATTGGCACCTGGAATGTTAGAACTATGTATGGATTGAGAAAGATGGCACAGGTGATGAAGGGAAGGAGAGGAAGTACAGTTCGGATGTACAGTTCGGAAGCCTCGAGTGCTGGAGGTCCCGGGTTCAAGCCCTGGTGAGGACCGGGATTTTTTCACGTGGACTTCTAGTAATACAATTTCTCCTGGTCTCTCGGTAGTGAGATCGGATACCCGTGTGTATTTTTCCGCGTTTCCATCCTGCTTCAGGATATTGCGGTCAACACCAGCATATTTCAGCTGTATGTTGATTCCTAGGCTAGATTACGCTCATCAGCACGCCACGACTTTCTGAGCGACCGGCTCCATACTCTCATAAGTCACTGGCGTGACTCGAACCACTTCTAATTCTCGTCCGCTCACGTCGACCACGAGAGTATTCGGGGTTAACGGAGAAAGCTGCTAACCCCTCTGCCAGGCAGCCGGCGTGTGTATTGTTGCGTACGTAAAAAGTCCCTTGGCAGTCGGAAATCGAAAAAGAGTAGCCTAACGGCGATGCCCGGGCAAAATTTGGAGTAAAAAATCTACTCAAAGTATTTCAGGATCCTCGCCGGTGCTACGGAGTTCGTGCACTGAGCTGAGTTTCTCGAGACTCAGGTTTGAGTTAGGAGGAGAACGGAACACTTATGGGTTACACCCGTGTGCCGTGATGTTGATCCATCGACTAAACTAAACTAAAACTAAACTGAAGTACAGTACTTCGTTTTTAATTCACCACAAACAAACCGCATAGTTATTCTTAGCACTGACTAGATCTGGTGGGATCGTCGATGTTCAGAATAACGATATCGGGATTTACTTCGTGGTCGGTCGAAAAGTGTGCAGTAAAATGTACCCAAAACCGCATGTCATTGTCTTCGCAAACTGGTCCCTATATACATCAAAGATGAGCGCAGACAGATGGGACATACACAAGATAAGACAAATAGCACAAGATATTGATATACACTACGACGACAGTGAGGGCCCTCCAGGCCCAGAGACATTTATTGCATCCATCCATTTGTCAAGCAGTCCACCACACACTCAGCCGGAAGTGATCGACAACACATTCAGTGTATGTGATTCTTTATTTCAATAAATACATTACACAATAGCACTTGCTTGTCTTCTACTTGCGACAACAATTATATGACTGTATCTATAATTAATATCAACACACCCTTACACCCACTATGGAATCGCCCTGATGTCACGATATTTCCCGGGAACTCCTGGAAATCCTTTGTTTGCGGTGAATTAAAACTGAAGTACCTGAAATGTGTTGCGATGGGACGCAGAGGTGCTTCCGAGGCACGAGGGCCAGATTCTATACTGGCCAAGACCTACTGACACGTCCTAGTCGCGCGCCCTGGGCAACAGGTCCCTTTGGGGTCCCGACTAACCTCAGTAGGATCGCTGATTCCTCCGAAGTCGGAGAGTATGTGCCTGCATGACGAGGAACTACCAATCTGCACACTAATAAGCCAGACATGGGACAACGGATACTCACGCAAACCTCAGGTCCTGTATGACATCACACTGATGTTGGACCACAGGATGCCTCCATCCGACATACAGTACAGGACTTCACGCAGGAGTTCACAGCCAGCGAACGCAAGCAAGCAAGCATACGTTGCGATTAGCATTTTAGAATGAGAAACAAGTTGGAACGGAGCAGACAAAAAAGGAGTGGCCCCAATGCTATCTAAATCTAAAAGAATTTCTGAATAGGAAAAGAACACTAGAGCGGGAATCGGTGAATTTGGGAATAATTTAATAGCAGAAACATTTACAATCACAAAACAAAAAACCAAATAAAGTAATTATTTTGTTGCGTATCCCTTACGGGACGTTGCAGTCAACACCAGCATTTTTCAGCTGCTGTTGATGTACTAGGCAAGTGTTACGTTCAGTAGTTTGCCATTGCTTTCTGAACGACCGGCTCCCATACCAGCACGTTATTTATAACACAACGCGACACGGTCTGCTGCACAAATCGGTCGCAGCTGAGCTTCGACCGCCTGGTACCCGGCTCACGAACCGCGTTCGCAAGCCTTTAGCCACGGAGCCGGTCAAAAAAAAAAAAAAATAAAGTAAACATGAATGTAAATCAGTGTTTAAAAAAGTAAAGCGAGGAACCTTTTTAAACATGCTTTGAAGTGCATTGGGCATATTGTGCAGACCCAAGTTTTTGTAGACCAACTGGCACTCGGTGGGTATTGTGGGCTGTATCACGTGGGCCGCCTTTACTTCCCAAAACATTTCCTGTTACCAGTGTAAGGTAATGTCGACTTGGGAGTCGAGAACAATTTTCGAAATCCGCCTCCACGCGGATTCGAACTCAAGACAATCTGACCGACAAGCGAGTGCCTAGCCACTTCGTTATCGAGGTCCGTAATTCAGAGTTACGTACCCACAAAAGAAGGTGAATCACTTAGGGGGAAATTTTACATACAACTCGAAAGAAGTATTGATACTCAAAGAAATAGAAATAACAAAATTTTGCTGAGTGACCTGAATGTCAAGATAAGATCACTGATCAGCAACACGGGCTGGAAAGGTCATGGTGAAACAAGGACGCGGTGTTATTGATAAAAAATAGAATTATTGGCCAGTTTCTGTGCAATGAATCAAAACGCCATAGACGGAAGTGTTTTTCCACATAAAAGAATACGTAAAGTAATGAGAGACGCCGTCTCCCTGGCGAAGGCATTAACGTCTTTCTCCGTAATCCCATATATTCTCGTGAGTAACGCAGCTGCGCGAGATTCAGTGGCGGATCGCGCAGCGTTGGTTACTTAAGGGGTATGTGAGCCGGTCGCTCAGAAAGCAATGGCAAACTACTGAGCGTTGCTTTTCTTTTAGTTTTTAGATTACTAAGCGTGCTCTTGCCTAGTACATCAGCAGTAGCTGAAAAAATGCTGGTGTTGACTGCAACAAAAAAATAATGAGATCTTATTATTTCTCGCACTATGCTAGAATCATATTTTTGGAACCACTTTTATTATAACCAAGGCTGATAAAGCAGATTTAATTAAATGGAAACATATCGGAATCATTGACAAAAATATAGATCATCTCTACACGAGAAAAGAGTTTTCGAGGCGCAGATTAAGATGCAGATCATCATCTGTTGATCAATAAAATTAAATTGAAACGCAAGAGATACATACCGTTTTATAAACACAGAAATTAATAAATTATAGGATATCGCAGAAATCGAGAAACTAAGGAACATGTTATGGTCACAGTCTCTATGTACCATGCCCGGCAACAGTTAACTTGAGGACGTAAGACTGCTGGTGGTAGCAGGCTAATCGTATTTGGAACGAATCGTGTATAGAGCTCTTGGGGAAAAGGGAACAAAACATAAGACATGAAACCCTTAACAAATAGAAGGAATGGGGAGAAAAAGAAAGTGGTTTTAAATAATAGTAAAACCAGAGGTACAGAAGCAAGCCCTGGAAAAATACACAGATGCTAATAAAGAAGTTAGGAAGCAGGAAAGGGCGGATAAAAGTAATATTTAGCTGACCTAGCAAGATAGGCAGAAGAAGCAGTATCGAAAGGATGCTCTGGAAACCTTTACAGTACTACATGGCAAATATAATCAGCCAAGTGGACTGATACGGAAAAAAAAGACAAGAGAAAGTTCTCATTAATTTGAGTTAGTTAGTCGCGGTTCCAACTTCACTGCAACGGGTCCTCCCCATATTGCTCCGTTCCTGTGCCAGTGAATATCACAAAATGCTCCTCACTGCCCCATGTGAACAATGGAATAGACAGGAGTGTCGGCAAGCCAACAGTCCGCACAGGTACACTGTGCACAATGCCGCCGCCAGAATGCTTACACAAAAGTCCTCCACGAATAATACAGTTCATCGTCGATGAAAACGGCAGTCACCAGAAAGACTTCATTGACCGGGGTTTTATCCCATATGACTCGGTCTCTTTCTGCATGGCGACCCACCGAAAACGCCGCATAAAGCACGAACTCCGTAGCTACAGCGACGACTCCCAGGAGTCTCCTGAAAAATGCACTAGTGAACCGAAAAGGCAAACCAGTCAATCCATTAACAGCCGGCTGTCATCGTTCCGAACATGCAGTTCACGCGAAAAACAACCGCGGACAGATGCAAAAGCATTCCACGCGAAATTCACAGCTCACAGTGTCGCGCCACGCACTCACTCAGTAGCAGGGCGACGGAACCATTCATTAATATGAGTATTAACGATCAATTGAAAAGGTGGACTGGATACCTTAAGGAGCTCTGAACTCTCTATATAACCTTTATTTCCATGGACAGCCCTGGGGTAGATAAGCTAGGGTCTAACTGTCATCGAACACTAGATGGATCAAACCTTTTGAGTGGAGCTCTTTCAAAGCCTTTGCCAAGGTTCCCCTGACCCCAAGCCCCTCAATCTCAGGGACAAAAGAGGGAGTAATCAGCTTGTAACTTGACACCTCTTAATACAGCTTGTCATATATTGGTCTTTCGAACTGGATCAGTTTCTCCAACTTGTTACGAACTTTTCTCCTGGACCACCTTTTCTTCTTTGCCTTAGACCAAAACTTCTTATTCTTGGGATTTCCTTTAGTGGGCTTTGGGGCATTGCTTGCCGTCCCCCCCCCCTTTTTTTTGCTTTAAAAAAAAAAAAAGGAATATGCCAAGTTTATTCGGAGACAAATGTTGACATCTAAGTTGTTGACCTCTGGTCCCTCCCCCTTCTTCGGGTACTGTCTGATGGGATTGGAGTCACATTCTCGATGCGCCTAATCCTCATGACTGAACAGGCCAAAGCTCTCAAGGTAGACTAAGCACCAGGTCCTGGAATCTTGGTCCTGATGTCTCGAGTGGCGCTCAGTTTGATCTGCCAAACCGTGATGCCCAACAAAGCTATGTATTGCTCGGCCACGTCCTCAGCTGACATCATGGTAGCATAAGGAGAAGCCTCGTCACGATCAGCTTTCGCCTTCATACCACCAGTCACATTGGTGATCGGTTCCTTTCCTGATATGCTCCCATGCTGATTTGTTTGGTTGTTTCGGGATCCGAGGTTTGAAGACTGAGCACAACCCACTACTGGCAAATCCCGAAACAACCACATAGTCAAATCTGATCATATTCCGGTTCCATGCTCCCATGCTGATTTGTTTGGTTGTTTCGGGATCCGAGGTTTGAAGACTGAGCACAACACACTACTGGCAAATCTGATCATATTCCGGTCCCATGCTCCCATGCCGCTAAGTGGGGTGTCTCGTTGGTCATGCGTCGAAGTACACTTGTTCCTGCAGCGAGGCGCTGTCGCCATTTGGAGGTGACAGGTTCGAACCCCGGTCGGTAACTATAGCGTTCAAATTTTATGTTGTCTACTGCGTCCTCTAGTCTCTACTTCTTTCTTCTCCTTCCGTGAGCGCCAAACAATACTACGTGTGTTTATTTATGTCAAAGATAAGAAGCAGCGGCTGCAGCGGGATATGATAATATGGACTGCAAACAATTACTTTAGGTATATTTAGCTCCCGCGTCTGTGTTTAGTATGTCTCTTCTTTTCGCTAGAGCTAAATATACCTAATTGTTTGCTATTCAAAGATAAGTTATATTAGGGTCCATCCCTGGCTCAAATTAATAATCATGTGAATGAGTTAGCCACAAATAGCGGCTGATCGCGGTTTTATCCACAAAGGAATATTAATTTGAAGGTGATTGTTGTCCAAAGGGGGTAATAGCGATAGTATAAGTGCGTATTGTGTTTGAAGTTCAGGAATAGGCTTTCGATATAGTAGACATACAAATTATGGATCATCCCCGAAGACTACGGGATACAAGGACAATTGCTAGAAAACATCATAGCCATATACCACTTGAACCGAAGTACAGTAAGAACACAAGAAGGTATATCAGATATGTTTACAGTCAACACAGGACAGGGATGTGTGCTCTCTCCACTGCTATTTAATATATACATGGACGGAATATCCAAAGAAGCAAGCCTTGACAGAACAAATTAAGAAAATTTAGAACTCTTTACTCCAGATGAAACAACTAATCCACAGGACATAAATGGACTTCTATTTGCAGATGACCAGTGCCAGTTTTACAGCGATGAGGGCAGACTGCAAAGTCATATTAATAATCTGAGTTCAACATGCAGCAGATACAATATAAGTATAAACACAGCCAAAACCGAAGTATTGCAAGTTAGCAGATCGCCTGGTCCACTAAGTATACAGATGTAAGAAAGCTAATGCACTTACACATCAACTATCACCCATACTCGCCCGTGTATTGCCGGGGCCCATACGGGAGAGCAAAGAATAGTAACACTGTTGCCTACCATGCAGGTCGTAAGAGGCGACTAAGGAGGCTATGGTTCCGTCGCCCTGCTACTGAGTGAGTGCGTGGCGCGACACTGTGAGCTGTGAATTTCGCGTGGAATGCTTTTGCATCTGTCCGCGGTTTTTCGCGTGAACTGCATGTTCGGAACGATGACGGCCGGCTGTTGCTGGATTGACTGGTTTGCCTTTTTGGTTCACGAGTGCATTTTTCAGGAGACTCCTGGGAGTCGTCGCTGTAGCTACGGAGTTCGTGGGTTGCCTTGCAGAAAGAGACCGAGCCATATGGGATAAAACCTCGGTCAATGAAGTCTTTCTGGTGACTGCCGTTTTCATCGACGATGAACTGTATTTTTCGTGGAGGACTTTTGTGTTGGCATTCTGGCGGCGGCATTATGCACAGTGTACCTGTGCGGGCCGTTGGCTTGCCGACACTCCTGTCTATTCCATTGTTCACATGGGGCAGTGAGGAGCATTTTGTGATATTCACTGGCACAGGAACGGAGCAATATGGGAACGACCCGTTGCAGTGAAGTTGGAACCGCGACTAACTAACTAACTAACTATCACCCATACTGAAACATCCAAATATACCCATGTCCGTAAAACGACAGATAATAAACAGCATATTCACACCAACCCTATGCTACCAATCTCAAACTTGGACTTTATCCAAATCACACTTTCGCAAAATCAACACCTGCGAGTTGAGATGCCTGAGGAGAGTTGCCAACTTAACAATCCGAGATCGAGTAAGAAATGCTGTTTCAGACAGACAGTGGGATCAAGTGGTTTGGCCATGTCGTTAGAATGCAACACCAACAACTACCACCACTGGCCTTACATCAAAGATCATCTGCGACGAGACCAAGAGGACACCCAAGAAGAAAATTGATTGACGACATCAAAGACATTGTACAATCACACGGAATGACACTATCCAGTGCCGCCCATCGAGCGCTGGAGCGCAAATTATTCCTCCCCACGATGCTTGACGGCAGAAGTGGAAAATGATGATGACGATTAGTGTGTAGTATTAGTAGCAGGCCTCTTTTAGTCCTTACTATGGGGTTGTGCCGCTGGGGAGGTACCTGGCAGCACCGCTGGTGACTATAATCCTGTAAGACGAGGCAGGTCCCGCAGTAAGTGACTGCGTTTTAAGCCTGTGCTGCCTATCCTCAGTTTGTTGAATCAGATTGCGATCAAAGAGCACCAGTCCGTTTCGTACATCTCTTCTCCAGGAACATCTGTCTGTTGCAACTCTTTCCCACGTGTCTGGATCTATGCCAAGGGTTTTCATATCTTGTTTACACATATCCCTATATCACATTTGGGGTCTTCCGGTTGGCCTCTTTCCTGTGGCTAGTTCTCCGTATAGGAGATCTTTGGGAATAAGTTTATCCTCCATTCGAGATACGTGGCCCAGCCACCGGAGCGTCTCTGCTTGAGGAGAGAGTGCACTGTGGTAATATCTGCTCTTTCAAGCACATGTTACATTAATACACACATTAGTTAGTTAGTTAGTCGACAGATCATCCTAATTGCACATCAAACCATTCAGTCCATTAGTGCTCGGATCCCCTTCTCAGCAAATCCCGCAGCGTGTAGCGGCTAACGACACCAGTTCTGTGTTGGTTTATTAATCTTCTTTGGCTTCCTGCGTAGTGTTCTTGTTAGGCCACCCCTCTTTTAATTTGCTGCTCTTGCAGTCTGACCATGGTTGTAGATTCACAGTCATCACTTGTTTCACGCAAAAGTCTTACTTCTCGTAGACCATTCAGAATGTCAGCCTGGTCTATGGCGCGTCCGCCTTCTACCATAGCCTCACCTGCGAGCTTGTCAGCCCGCTCATTTCCTTGTACTCCCACATGCCCTAGCACGAAGATGAAACTAATCTTTGCCAGCCGAGACCGCTCCAGAGGCAGCAACCATTCTCTTCGGATCCACCCCATCTCTATCCTCTTGATCATGTTCATTGAGTCGCTAAGGAAACATGTCCTAGTGAATGTCTGTGTCTCGAGCTGATTAGTGCAACAAAGGGGACAGCTTGCCCATGTATGTGCCTCGTTGTCCGCATCGATCTGCCGTGTATTGGAATCGAATACGGTATCGGTTGTGGCAGGACGCAAACCGCCCAGGAGTAAATATCCCGTCCTAGAGCAGACGTAACTTCTTTCTGCTAGTGACAGGGTCTTGTCTCTCTTCTCTCTGCTTCCGTTCAACCAGGGACTTCGGGTTTGTTTATTTCAATTTAATAGCAACACTAAGTCATGGAAATAGAAGAACATGAGGACGGCGAAGAGGCAGCTTCAACAATGCAAGTTCACCAGATTGAGAGTGGTAGTGGCGCTACGCCGGACGAAACTTCATCATCGTCAACATTGTCGTCGTTCAAGTTGTCGGTAGATAATGTCAGTGATAATAATTTTAATGGTAATGGCAACAACTATAGTACACAATGTACGCTACACACGGCATTTCCTTGCACTGATCCTCCCAGACAACAAACCGTTGTGCAACCATTGCCAAGTACAATCAATTTTCCAAAACTGTCGTTCATTGGCCCAACTCAGGTAGTATTTTAAATTAAAGTCTTTAATTATTAATAAATAATATTGAATTGTGTTGCCCAGGAATGCTACCTGGTCAAAAAAGCACGCAAAAAGTCGGATGTGTTGGCCTACGGGTTTCGGCCCAAGGGCGCATAACTTGGACACACCGCAATCACATCTGAAAAAACACTCCGAGCAAAGAAGAAGAAGAATTGCGTTGTATTTATACCAACAATAAATATCCTGTTCAACCAATGTGGGTTATAATTTTAGTGTCTGATGTTATTTTGTATAATTGATGTTCATGTTTTTCTAACATTTCTTCGCTGTTTCCTATTCTAAAATAATTTCCTATATAACTATTATCAATATATCAAGTTCTTTCAAACAACTGATATTCATATTGTACTATCCATCAGACGGTCTCCGTGGCAAAGACGTGGCAAAGACGTTATGGGTGCAGTTTGTAATTCCGCATACCTGCATTTGAAACACAGCAGCGACCGATTTGGCAGCAGACCATGTTGCGCTGGGTTTTAACATGTTGGTATGGTAGCCGGTTATTCAGAAAGCAGTGGCAAACTACTGAACGCAAACTTGCCAAGACAACAACAGCAGTAAAATGCTGGTGTTGACAGCGATGTCCTGTAAAATACAACATGCAAAAAAAAAAAAACTATCATATTTCTTCTCTTGCCCTTTATCCTTTATTTTGGCATATGTTCTCAGCCAACTCACTCCAAGCTGTTCTATCTATTACTGTCTCAGTTATCTTCTGTCTTTAATTCTCTTCTCTGTGTTTTAGGTTTTCCTTCCTCTATTTTGTTTGCCCAATGGTTTCCATTTCTACAACAGGCGACACCTGGGAATGGCAATTCTCATTCGTGACAGTATGGTGGCTTCAGAGCTAGACATGTCCAGTTGGGACAGTGATGACATACAAATACAGGCAGTTAGTGTTCTATCCGGTCTACCATTCGTGTTGGTTAATGTTTATGCCTGTAACATGAGTGTGGATTCCCAGAAATGGCAGTGCCTAAATGACATATTAGTTCACGAGAGAAATGTTATTTTCTATGGCGATTTCAACGCTAAAGGCAGATCTGGGGAAACATTTCCTCCAACACACAGAGGAAGGAGCTCGAGACTGCACTTGAAACCATTGACCTGGTTTGTATCAACAGTGGCTGTGTCACTAGGACAGCAAGCCGTCCAGGTGATGAGGACAGTTTTATTGATCTGGCGCTGGTTTCTCCTTCACTCACTACAGTGTGTAGATGGGGTGTCCTAGGACACCACGGCAGCGACCACCACCCTTGCAGCATATTGGTGGAGAAAGTCAGAAACAGGCAGCACAAGTCAATGGTCAAGACTTTTCAATATGACTCTACAGGGCAAGATGTGGTGAGTAAAATAAGGTGCGACAAGCGCAGAAAGCTTCAGGGCAGGGAAAAAAATCTGGGAGCAGCCACCGTGGTGGAATTTTGAGGTGGAGAAGGCCTGGATGGATAAGCGCAGTGCTGTAAGGAAATGGCAAGATGCCAAGAAGAACAGAGTTGCTCATCCTGATCCCTGCATGCACTTAGAAAGAGAGATGCACACAAAAGTAAGCTATTTAAAAAAACTGGTTAAGGAGGTTAAAAGTGAAAAATGGGCAGAGGTGTGTCAAAGAGTAAGCACAGACAAATCACTGAAATTGTTCTGGTGACTACATAAAAGCATGAGTGAGGTAGTCAAGAACAAGAGAATTTCTGACTTCCAAGTTGCTGACTTTATCTGGCAGAGGACTGATGAGAACAAGGGCAAAGCCCTCTTCGAGCGCTATCTAGAGCAGATCAACCAGACAGACATGAGAGGCCGAAATCTTGCCAAGGAGGTCACCTCAGACAGGTGCAAGGCCCAGAACATTTCGGATGAAGACACAGTGACAGTGAAAGAAATCAAGGTGTCGTGTCCTCCTTTAAAGTGTCGTCCCTGGAGTGAGGAGATCCGACACCCACATTATAATATTATTTTTTTTCCCCCTCAATATTCTGGAGAATCCACCAGCTTCCGTCCAACACACTCCATCAGCCTATGGACACCTTTTCCTATCACTCTCACACTGTCGTACTATGCCCCCTTCTCATACTTCCCCATCGCAACATACTCAACAACTCTTGCTTCTAGAAATTAATAAAGATTAATTTATTAAAATAAAATTGTAACGTGTATGAGACGTGTATGCGAAGAAAATGTGTGACGTGTTCTATAAAGTGTGTAGACTCTGTCTCTCAGACATCAACTCAGTCAGCTGATCACAGCAAAGATAGACCACAGCACGTTACGTCAGAACAAGTACGTCTCACCCGTTGCCGGAACCATCTTGCCGGATAATGCTTTGCCTCTGTAGACCTCTGGTAATCCAATTTCATGAACATCCGAAATAGACACCGGTGGTATTAAGAGTTAATCAGGGACCGGTTGCACTCTACACAATGTCCGTTCCTAATGTTCCTAAACAAACTGCACAAGTCTTTTGCAGTGTGTACGCAGTTAGTTAGTTAGTTAGTTAGTCGACAGATCATCCTCGTTGCACATCGAACCATTCAGTCCATAAGTGCTAATTACTAATGTTAATTGTTACTGTACTAACACTAGGTACTCTTAGCCGGTTCTCGGTTCGTTACTACTGTCTGATGCTGTGTGGTGCATCAGTATGCATCACTCTCTTTGATGAATCAATTTCCTTCTAGCGTAAGTTACGTTTCTGTATGCAACTTTATTGACTCTTGAACTGGTGTTCTTCAGAATGGGTTTTTTAATTCTTTCCCAAAACTTGTAGAGTTTCCTTGGATCTGGTAGGGAACCTAGGATAGAAACAACACATCTGGTGATAGTACTAGTCACTGATCCCTTCGGCTGAGTGTAAGCCTATCACCTTGCTTAATGATCTTTAGCTAACTAGACTTAGTCATAGAGCAGATTAGCTACCCACCTAGAGTCGAATCAGGCTATGACAAAGAAAAAATATTAGCAAACAGAATGCGGAACCCCGCCCACCAGGGACACCTACGGGAAGATCCCAATTACCCCTCATTACTCAACTAGTAAAGCTTATCAACACTTCACTAATCTATTCTAGCTAACAGAGCCAAGTATCACTTCACTACTCTAGCTAGTTTCCACTAACAGTGCTAATCATCACACTATAGTTTAACAAGGCTACTGCCTAAAGTAATTATAACGAATATATTATAATAGGTTATACCTTAAATGGCACTACTGCAGTCCTATAAATCATATCTACATCTGCCATATAGGCACGTGTAAAATTAAGTCACTAATTAACACACGGTAGATATTATTTCCACTGGCACTGCAGTGCTGCTCTAGAGCATTATTCAAGTCCACCCTAGTTGATCTCAACTCGAGTTTATATGGCAAACTACCAAAGTTGTCCACGTGACGTTATCCTTTACTCCCCCACATAGGTGGCACAGTGGCAAATCATCCCCTGTCAAGAACTATTTTCCTGGCTTAAATCCTGTCAAAGTTGTCAGTAATTGCCTAGATTCTCAAAACAAGCCAGCTAGTTTCTGTAAACTCCCAACAAAGAGTTTCGATACCAAGCTGCCAATCATCTTGATGTTCCGGAAACCAAGAATTGACAGATGCACTGTTTTCCGTACTAGGTACTTCCGTTTTACATCTGCCCCTGTGATCTCACGGCTTCCATCTGCATTCAAATGTTGACAAACTTGTCACTCTTCTGTTCCGTGGTGACAATATATGTGATTCCAACTGTTAATGAACTGCCAACTCGGTGTATCCACTCATTCTCACTCACCACCAAATGTGTATATGGGCTGACACGATGTAACCTGTACAGCTGTGTTTACTCTGTTAGTACAAATAGATGTCGCTGGTCGATCGTCCGCTTAATCCGAAAATCCTCTGTAATAATCAACCGGATAAACACACGGTTTCATTTTGTGACACAAGGCTGTGCTTCGACGATCAAAAAACAGAGCTCCAGGGCCAGATGGCATAAGATATGACGACATCAATAGGTGTACCGACGAGCCAGAGAAACTAGCAGACATTTACAACAACAGTATAGGGAGCAGTAGCATGAAGGAGGAGTGGTTATACAGCTATCTGATTCCCTTGCCGAAGCCTGGTAAAGACCACACAAAAAATTCAGGGATATTGAGTAATAACCATGCAGAATACAATAGGCAAGCTGCTGGAGAAGTTAATTGCCAGGAAAATATCAAGCCAGCTAGAGAGGCAAGGTGTTTTCCCACCTACCCTGGGAGGGTACCGTCCAAAAAGAGAAACCTGGACCAATGCAGCAGTTTTTGCCCATGACGTCTATGAAGGTTTCCACTCAGGCATTGAAACCTTTGCTGCAGCGATCGATCTTGAGGACGCGTACAACAGAGTACCATTGGATTTCTTAATGCTTCAGCTTCTTGAACTCAAGATAAGTCCATTCCTCCTTAGTTGGATCGCTGCAGCCCTCTTCCAACAGAAAGTAGTTTTCAGATGTGGCAGTTGGACTTCGGAACCAACAAAAATATATCCTGGCCTACCACAGGGATCACCATTATCCCCAGTGCTGTTCAACGCCTACACTGTGAGAATCACCAGCGAGCAGATCACTGGACCGGGGAGGACACTGTCATATGCCGACGACGTTTTAGTGTATCGTCAGGGTAAGGATAGAGATCAGGTTGCTGTGGAATTACAAACCGAACTCAATCGCATAAGTACTTGGTGTGTTGAAGTTGGGGCAACGGTCAACCCAACAAAGGCAACAGTGACATGGTTCTCTTTGAATAACCATATTGTCAACACTCCAACACCAACTGTAATCTGTGTTCAGAGACTGTGGAAAGAACGCAGGCAATGAATTACCTGGGGATACGTTTTGATCAAAGCTTTGCTTATAATGAGCATATAGGCCAGGTGATAACAAAGGCCAAGCGGGGTTTGGCTGCGATGCGGCTGATGGCGGCAGCAAACTGTGAGCAGTGCCATCCATGTTTCCATACGAGGGGCTGGTCATGTCTGTTTTTGAGTATGCGATGGCGATCCTGACTCTCAGCCGTAAGCAGATAGAAAGGATACAGAACGAAGCTATGCGCATTATTCTTGGATGTACAAGAGATACAGCATGCAGGGCGATGTGCTACCTTCTTGATTTTCCAACCATTGAAGACAGAATACAATTTGCAGAGCACGTGCCTACCTCACAGTTAACGCAAACACACAACATCCACTGCATAGTGAAATTAGGAAGGTGAAGGGCAGCAGGTTAAAAAGAGGAAGGTCGTGGATGGGTCAAGCCGAAGACTCTTCAACAGGTGTGTTCACTTGAGGACTTAGAACCTGGCGAGGAGTGGGTACAAATGCCAACAGATTTCTGTACATCCTTTTCTGTTTGCATCCAACTAGACAGAAAATGCAGACAAGAAAATCCGGCTGCTGTGGAGGCAGAAGTACAAGCGTTGATTTTCGAGAATTCGTTAGACGGTGATGCTGTCATTTACACAGATTGGTCGGTCATCCGACATATGAGAAGCTCATGGGCCTTTACGGAGGGAGAATTGTGAAGGGGGACTGGTGTTTTTGCTGAGACTACAAGTAGCCTGACTATGGAAGTCATGGCAGTAAGTAAAGCAATAACATGGCTCGAGACACAGATATTCACTAGGGCATGTTTCCTTAGCGACTCAATGAGCATGCTCAAGAGGATAGAGATGGGGTGGATCCGAAGAGAGTGGTTGCTGTCTCTGGAGCGGTCTCGGCTGGCAAAGATTAGTTTCATCTTCGTGCTAGGGCATGCGGGAGTACAAGGAAATGAGCGGGCTGACAAGCTCGCAGGTAAGGCTACTGTGGAGGGTGGACGCGCCATGGACCAGGCTGACATTCTGAATGCTCTACGAGAAGTAAGACTTTTGCGAGAACCAAGTGATGACTGTGAATCTACAACCATGGTCAGACTGCGAGAACAGCAAATTAAAAGAGGTGTGGCCAAACAAGAACACTACGCAGGAAGCCAAGAAGAACCAACACAGAACTGGTGTCGTTAGCCGCTACACGCTGCAGGATTTGCTGAGGAGGGAATCCGAGCACTTAAAATGGACTGAATGGTTCGACATGCAATGGGGATGATCTGTCGACTAACTAACTAACTAACCAATGGTTTCCAGATAGATTTTCTAGTTATACTATTCAAAAGTTTTTGTCAATATGTATCCTACCCATGGCCGAGTGTCTTTTCCTCACTTCTTGATTCATTGGTATTTGTTTAGTTCTCCTTTCTTGGTCTGTTTACTGTCTGTCATAAAAAGCAACTTAAGTTATTACTATTTTGCTGTGCAATATTGCCCAGACAGTACTTTAAACTGTGTATCATTTGTAATAATTTTCTTATTAGTCATGTTTGTGTTGTTCGTGAGAACTGTTTATAACTGAAAACTCTGGCATTTTCCTCATTATGACCTGAGAACAATAAGCAACAGAGAAATTACTAAATACCAACCATGGTACACATCCTATGGTACTATTGACAGTTGCAAAATCAGTAATCGAGGCGCTCCTGTCTTGCGACTACTATGGACACTACTTTCTGAATTTGGCATCCAGCATAATGTCGCCATACAGTGGATACCATCCAACTGTGGAGTACTCGGAAACGAGAGAGCTGATCAATTGGCTAAGGAAGGCACAATAGAAAAGAAAAGAATGATCAAATCAGTCAGAAAACCATCGAAACCTGTTCAAAATGACTACACCCTTATGGACAGATCAGAAGAAATCATTATTCTGCGCCACAGAACAGGACACAATAGATTGTGCAACCACATGTATACAAAACTCAAGACTGGCAAATCAGCTATGTGCACATGTGGATTGGTGCCACAGATAGCAGATCATATACTCCAAGATCTGCCCAAAATACAACATATCTAGGCAAATCTTCCAGCCTGGAGAAACAACAGTGGAAGATAAACTATATGGACCACTGAGGGCACTAAAAAAAATTGAGATAAATATATGGACTACTGAGGGGACTAAAAATTGATAGTTAAATTCATACAAGAGACAACATTGCAGGTATAGACACATTTCAAGCTAATGAAAGAAGAAGAAGAAGACCTGAGAACAGCACTTTGTCACCTGTATGTAGAAGTTTTTTTGCTTCCTCCCTTCCATCTTATTTATTGTAATTCAAAAATGATAATCTTATCATCATCTTCATCATCAAGTACTGTGCCTGCTGGCGTAGGCGTTCACGACTCTCCACAGATCTCGGTCTTTGGTTTTCTGGATCAGCTCCGCTGTTGATATTCCTCCATGCGACCGTCTCAGTCCATCCATCATCATTTCTCTTGGTCTACCCCTGCCTCTCTTCCCCTCGATCTTTCCAGTTGTCACAATCTCTCCAATGTCTCTCTTCTCATCACATGACGAAAAAATATGTTTCCTCTTTCTTATTTTCGTACATAAAGTTCTAGTTTAATTTCCCTTGCTACTTGTGCTGTATTTCCCAATTCATACACAGCTCTAACATTCTAGGTGCCAATTCTGAAAAGATTTTCCTTGGCGAAAGTATGTAAGCTAGAAATCCAGACTATATGACTGTCTCCACATCACATCATTCTCCTTCAAGGTGAAGAGCCTCCATTCATTTTGGTAGGCTGAGTTATTTTTCTGTCCTTTTCTGTAGACTGCTCATGGTTGGTTGGATTTTGTAGCTGAAGATTTCTGAGATGAGGTAAACAGTTCCCATGCTAACTATAATTAGTCATCTTGTATGACATATATGAAAGGTTGCAGTGTTACTATTGTTTATTTTCTCTAAGGATCACAGTAACACTCAAGTGATAATAATACATTTTCTCATGATTGATCTAAAGAATTGAACCATTCATTAACCCATGTACTTTATCTGTAATATATTTTCCTGTGATTTTACCCAAAGAAATGAACAGTTCATTAACACATGTACTTTACCTAAAATGTATTAATATAAATTCCTGTGATTTTACCCAAAGAATGGAACAGTTCATTAACACGCATGGTTTACCTATAATGTTTTAATATATTTTCCTGTGATTTTATCCAAGAATTGAAGAGTTTATTAATTGTAATATATTAGTACATTTTGTTGTAATTTTACCCAAAGAATTGAACAACTGATTAATATGTTCTAGCTAAAACCAATCGATCTGAGCACTGATATTGTCAGGATATTAGAGGCTAGCTTTGAGGATAGAGAAATATCACGATATCTACCAACACCATCCAGATCCAGAGCCGTTATGTCCATCTGTCGACATCAGCTGAGGCCTGCAAGGAAACATGTCTTCTGTAAACTCGGGGTGCCTTTTATTTCAGGTAACTGTTTTTTTGTTTTGGATGTGATGTGTGTTACCATGGAGTGTCTTTGGGTAAAGTTGCTGTTTATGGTTAGTTTATTGTTGTTTATTTAAATATTGAGCACAACCCACTACCGGCAACGCTGATCGTATTCTGGTATGAACCTAAGGCCCATCCACGTCAATATGGAAGCACTATACTCGAGTTTCGCTCTCGTCTGAGCTCGTCAGTAGTGCATATCCCTGACCGGATCCGGGAAACAAGCCCCGGATCACTCGCGTGTGAAGCGGGTGTGTAACCACGCGGCACACGCTGGAAACGCCAAATGATCACAACAGAATATCACAACATCACCCATTGTAGGCTATGCTCAAGATTGCCCAATCACCGCGACTGACGTCCGTCAATCGATGTGGACCCGAACTATCAGGACTTCTCACTGGCAAGGAAACTATGTTTAGTTTGAGCAGTGGTGAGTTGAGGAAGCTACTCAGGGGTCATCATTATCATCCTGTTCCCTGCAGATTGGAGTGGGCATTCATATCTCTCCACAGATCTCAGTCTGTGGTGATCTGAATCAACTCTCGTGACGATTTGCTATATTTCTTATTGTAGAATTTAAAATGTCTGAAGTCACTTAATAGCCTCAGTCCAGCAGCTGAAGATATTCAGTGTGTGCCTATACTAAACACATTAAACTCTACATCCTTGGTAGGGTGAAAGAAGAATGATAAAGAAATAAGTTATTTGTATCACATACATTATGATCACAATCGCTAAATAAAAGGCTTTTAAATTTAAACGTTTCTTAAATTAATGCACCTTTTGATTGCTTAAACAAATTGAGTTTTCTCAATTCCTTAAGCTAATGAGTTTTCTAGATTTTTGAAACTATATGAGTCTTCTTGATTCCTTGAGGCATCTGACAAAAAATGCCAAGAAACCCAACCAGCCAACCATCTGGTACAAAGATTGTTTATTTTCATCTTGCTCGCTTTGAACTCAAAGCGTAGTCCATACACGCTACTTCTAGCAGTACTGGACTGAATTTTGCATGTGGATTAGCTTTCCCTATTAACAGTGTCCCGCGCCATCAGGCGAACCCACTCTGACTTCAGAGGTATTTGTAATTTATGTCCCCAAGTCAAGGACGATAGGTCAACATTTTAGTCCAACTGTCCGGTGTAGGGGTTGAAACCCTTACCTTGGCATTATCACACCGGATGTTTAAGAACACATGTTCTTATCTATTCGGCCATTTTGACCTACCAGTGACAGGGATGAAAAAAACAATAGGTGGTTGTGTGCACACACCGCACACAATAAAACTCCTGCAGCAGTTGGAATGCAGGGATTATGTGTAAAATAACACCCCACCCACGCATGCACACATGCACGCACGCACACACCCACACACACACACACACACACAGAGAGAGAGACAAAGCCACATAGCATAGAGATTAATGAATCAACTTACTGGCTTAGTTGTCTTGGGTTCAAATTCCCCTGGAGGTAGAATTTATGTAATGACAATATGGCTTCAGGATTGATCAAGCCTCATAAAATTATTACCAGAATGGGGGAAGGGGGGGGGGGGAGGCAAGATGATATTGATCACATCAAGCATAGTGTGCTGTTTGGTCAAGTAGATACACACCGTATTCCTAGAAATGCTACCCCATTGAGCGTTTGTCAAGTCGATACACACTGTATTCCCAGAATGCTACCCCACTGAGGTTCTATAACTCATTTATATATAATTTCTGTGATCTCTTTTCTTCACAGATAAGCAACTTTTGACAGCTGTTAGAAATGCAGACTCATCGAAAGGTAAAGATATTTCACGCATAGTATGTAATGTCCACGTCTGACTGAGTGGTTAGTTAAAGGCAATGTCACAATCCCCAGACATGCCCTGTAGTGAAGGGATTTTGGACACAGTTTGTAATCCTGCACACCTGCATTCGAAACACAGGTGCCGGTGATTTGGCAGCAGGCTGTCTTACATTGTTTTTTTTTTACAAAATAAATAGTCTGTTTTTTTTTAAACAAAATAAATAGTCTGGATGCCTGTCGTTCAGAAAGCACTGGCAAACTAATGAACATGAACTTGCTAAGAGATCACAACAGAAAAAAATGCTGGTGTTGACTGCGACGTCATGTAAAGGATTTGCAACTAACTTTAACAGACATGCCGAGTCATGGGTTTGAAATTAGTCGTGGCCGATTTGGAAGCAGATTGTTTTGCATAGATTTAGATGATTTGAGGCATATGCCATTCGGAAAGACATGGCGAGCTACTGAATGTAAAATTGCCTAGCAAGCCATAAACAAGCAATAAATAGTTTTAAATAGACTACCATCTTTTTGTTTACATAATTGACCTTTACTTGAAAGATGTTATTTCAGTTGTATTAAAAATGTTTGTTTTGCTTCCTTCTTCTTCTTCTTCTTTCGTTCGCTTGAAATATGTCTATATCTGCAATGTCGTCTCTTGCATGAATTGAACTGTTTTTTTCAGTTCACACAGTGGTCCATAGAGTTTATCTTCCACCGTCGTCTCTCTAGGCCAGAAGGTTTGCCTAGATATGTTATATTTTGGGCAGTCTTGGAGTATGTGCTCTGCTGTCTGCGACGCCAATCCACATGTGCACATGGCTGTTTCACCAATCTTGAATTTTGTATACATGTGGTTGCGTAATCTATTGTGTCCTGTTCTGAGGCGCAGAATAATGACTTGTTCTGGTCTGTCCATAATGTGGTAGTCATCTTGAGCAGGTTTTGGTGGCTTTCTGACTGATTTGATCATTCTTTTCTTTTGGTGGTATGTAACGGGCACATCAGGCTGTTCCTCTTTGGCTCCTTCCTTAGCCAATTGATCAGCTCTGTCGTTTCCGGGTACTCCACAGTGGGATGGTATCCACTGTATGGTGACTTTATGCTGACTGCTAAGTTCAGAAAGTAGTGTCCTTAGTACTGGCAATTTCCCAGAGAGGAGCGCCTCGAGTACTGATTTTGCATCTGTTAGTAGCACCACAGGTTGTGTACCATTGCTGTTATTTAGTAATTTCTCTGTTGCTATCTTGATTGCCTCAATTTCGGCATCATAGTTATGGCAGTACTTTCCTGTCGGTACTCTGGCTGTGTCCCTAGTATTATTTGGGTATTCTATGTACACTCCCGCTCCTCCATTTCGAACAGCATTTTGTGCTGACCCATCTGTGTAGACTCGGATCCAGAGGTCCTGTGGGTATTCTTCATCAAGGAAGCTGAGAGTGGCTGTTCTGCGCTGCACACTGTTCTGTTCTTCCTTGTCAAATATTCCTCTCACTTTTGTCTGGATTTGTAATGATAGTCTATGCTCATCTTTCCATGGAGTTCGCTCTGGAATAGTTGTTAGGGGGATACCAACTGTGGGCAGATCAATGGTTTCTCTGCAGAGTCGTTTGGCCTGGTGGATAAAACTACTTCTTTTCAACCGCCCCATAGCTAGGTTTTCAAATCTGTTCTTCATAGGGTGGCCTGGCAAGCTGAGGAACTTTTCTGCTTGTATTAGCGTTTTCGTATCTCTGCGCTCACTCAGTGCCTGTGTCTTCCCCATCTTCTCCATTTCCACTATAGGGGTTGATCTCATCCCTCCTGTGGTGACTCTAAGTGCTTGATTTTGCACCTTGTCCAGCTCTTGTAGTGTGGTATTTGATGCTGAACACCACGCAGTTGACCCATATTCCAGGTGTGGTCGTATGCTCTGTTGGTAAACTTTGCTAAGTATTTTCATACTGGCTCCCCATGTGGTTCCACTTAGCTTTCTCAGGATGGCTATTTTCCTTCTGGCTTTTGCTACTGCTTTGTTGATGTGCTTTCTCCATGTCAGCTTGCCATCAAATGTTACTCCAAGGTATGTTGGTTCTTTATCTTCTCTTAGGGGTGTTCCATTTATCTGGATGATCCCTGCCTTTTGTTTTGGAGAGAGGGTAAATAGGGTGGTGCTGCACTTGTCAGTGTTTATGCTGACACACCATCTATTTGCCCATGCAGCAAATGTATCTACAGCTCTTTGTAGCAATCTGGTGGCCACTGATGCATATTCATTTGTGCTCCATAGAACCAGGTCATCGGCGTACATTGCCGCTTTAATTCCATGCGGTAGGTGAGCAACAAGATCATTGATGAAGATTAGAAAAAGTGTGGGGGACAAGACTCCGCCCTGGGGGACACCGTGGCGCAGTAGTACTTTCTTGCTCTTGAGTCCGTCTATCTGTACTCGGGCTCTTCTGTTGTGCAAGTATGCTTTCACCCATTTGTACATTCTTCCATTGACTTTGCAGTTTCTCAGTTTCTTCATCAGACCTTCTTTCCAGACTTTGTCAAAGGCTTTCTTCAGATCTATCCATGCTGCAAGCACCAGCTTCTTCTCTTGGAATGCATCCTCAATTTCTTGAGAGAGGTAGGTTGTCTGATCTTCCGTAGAGTAGCACTGCCTAAAGCCAGCCTGCTGTGGCACAAGGATGTTTTTACTTTCAATGTACCACTGCAGTCTGTGATTGATGATGCGCTCCAGTGTTTTGCAGAGACAGCTGGTGAGGCTAATTGGTCTGTAGCTAGAGGCAATGGAACCATCTTTCCCTGATTTTAGGAGGGGTATCATGGTTGCTTCTCTCCAGGCTTGTGGAACACTGCCTAAGGTCCAGCTGTTATTGAAGATCTGCAACAGCTTTGTTTTGGCCTCTGTTCCTAGGTTCCTGATCATTTCATTGGAGATACCATCAGCTCCTGGTGACTTTCTCATTTTCAGTTTTGATATGGCTAGCTCCAGTTCGCTGATTGTGATGGGTGCCTCCAGAACCTCATGTACTATTTCCTTCTGTCCTGTATGTTGTCGTTTCTCTCGAATCTCTTGTTGATTCTCTGGACTAATTTTGATATTGCTATCTTGTGCGAACGAGTCCGCAAAATGGTCAGCTGCTTGCTTTCTTGTTAAGATTTTTCCATCTTTATGTAGTGCAATTTTTGAGTTTCTCCCTGTGCCCTCGTCATTAAGCTGTTTTATTAGCTTCCACAATTTCCTTGTGTCTCTTTCAAAGTTCAGAGACTCCGTTTTCTCCTGCCAGCTTTTCCGTCTAGCCTGCAGCTTGGCCCTTTGAAATTTGGCTTTTGCATGCTGGAATTTATTGTGGTGCTCTTGGCTGGGTGTGGCCTCTGCTTGCTTTCTACACACTTCAACATCATTATGCAACTGTTCCAGTTCACTACTCCAGTAGGGTTTATATTGTTTACGGGCTCCTCTTGGTACTGTTTCTCGCGCTGCCTGTAGTATGCATTTCCCAAACTCTTCAACTGCTTTATTTATGTCTTTCTCAGTGTTCAGGTTTCTAACCAGTATGCTGGTGCGATGCTTGTACATTGCCCAGTCTGCTTTCTTGTAGTTCCACCTCGAGAGGGTGCTGCTTTCACTTACAAGCTCATTTTCTACGGTTAGAAAGACTGGCCGATGGTCACTGCCACCAAGTTGTTTCCCAACAGTTCGTGTAATGTTCCACTCCAGGTCTGGTGAATGAAAAGCCAGGTCAGGTGTAGTTGAAGAGTGCCATGATCTCGAGTAGAAAGTATGTGGGTCGGATGGCTTGTTAATCAACATGAATCTATTCTCATCTTGCCAGTCTTCCAGTCTCTCTCCTCTCTGGTCCATGTGATCATAGCCCCAGCTCTGCGAGTGGCTGTTGAAATCGCCACACACAATCATTTTTTCTTTTAGTGGTAGAGTGTCCAGTGCCTGTGGGCGGTCACTTGGACAGTAGTAATTGATCAGATGTAGATCTGTATTACCTGTCTTAAGTTTAAGTGTCTGATACTCAGCCCCTTCCATGTAGACTTTGATTTGGGAAGCCATGATGTTATTTCTTACAAGGGTCAGTATCCCACCTTTTCGCCTGTTCTTTCGGTCAGATCGGTAACACTGGTAGCCTCTGATTTTGAAGGCTATATTTTCATTGAGGTGAGTTTCTTGCAAGCAACATATGCTTACTTTCTCTTTGTCCAGGATGTTTTCTAATTCAACTTTTTTGTTGCTGACTCCCTCCGCATTCCAGTGCATTATTTTAAGTCTTAGTTTAGTATGGCCAGTCGTCCTATTCTCATGTCCCCTGGCTCCACAGGACATCTGAGAAGGACCTCCAGTAGTTGGGGTTGGACCCTTTCGAGACATAGGGCCCGGCACTGCACCTGCCTGGGGGTCCAAAGCAGGGCGAGCACCATAACGATTAGCAGTAGTCGACATATTCCATTTTGCGTGATTGCGTGGCATCCTGATTTCTGTGGTGCGCCTCTTGGCTGGTTGCCTCCGTCTTCAGCACCTTTCTTTGCTAGAGCAGACTGTGGTCTCACTCGAGTGTAGATGTGTACGCGCGCACACGCCTGTCTGCGCATGCATGTCCGTGCATACACATCTAGAGCATACTGGTTATTTTCCGGCGCCAGAGACTCGCCGTCGCCCCTTCTCCTGTTAGTTTAAACAGGCCCGCCACGTGAAGGCCAGGAGTTGGACTTTTGCTGCATAGGTTATGTATTCACGAGCCATTGAGGTATTTGAGCAATGTTGGGCGCTCACCCCAACACCGCGCCTCGGCTACATACAGCAACATTTGGAACCCGTTTTGCTTCCTGTCTCCTTAGTAACGTAAGTATCTTATTGCCATGAATTTTTCTCTAGGCAAAGATCCACTACACCTTTAGTTAGTTGCAAATCCTTTACAGGACGTCGCAGTCAACACAGTATATTGTTGCTGTTGTGATCTGTGACGTTCAGTAGTTTGCCATTGATTACTGAACGACTGGCACCCATACCATTTTGTAAAAAAAACCAATGTGAGGCAGTCTGCTGCCAAATCACCTGCAGCTTGTTACGAATGCGGGTAAGCAGGATTACGAACTGCATCCGTAACTCCTTCCCCACGGAGCCGGCACTAATCTGATATTTTCTAGTGCTTTTGCAAGGCTATTTTATTGTTTCCTTTGCTTCTGAAGACTTTTCTAATTACCTTCAGTGTAATCTTTTTTAATTGCATCAGGTTGTTTTTATTGTTTAAACTTTAATATATTGATTGATTAAATAGAAAAAAAGGGATATTATACCAACAACATGGTGCTTGTGTTCACGTTGTAAAACATGAGCATCTGGCATCTTTATTTTCAGTGCTGCACTACTTAGAAGAAGGTGCTAACCCTAATATTTCAGACAGCAAAGGAAGGACTCCCCTGCACGTAGCAGCATCCCAAGGTTTAAGTGACATAGGTAGGTTACAGAGGTCAAGGCCGGTATAGAATCAAGGTATACATGATTCTGTTAATGGGGGTCAGCATGGCTGAATAGATAAGAGCACTTGCTATTAAACTTCCGGTGTACTGCTGAGGTAGCAGGTTCAAGCCTCTACACTGGTCAGTTGGACTAAAATGTTGATTTCTCACCCTTGACTTGGTGACATAAATTACAAGTACCTCTGAAGTCAGGCGTGGGTTTACCTGATGGTGAGGGACACCGGTAATAGGGAAAGCAAGCCCACACGCAAAAATTAGTCTAGTATGGACTATGCTTCAAGTACAAAGCAACCGAACAAACAAACAAAAAATAATGGTTAATGAAGACATTAGGTCTTCCTCCAGTAGAAACATGTTAGAGATGTGCTGGACAGTTAGTTAAACAAGACATTCTATCAGGATGGGTGAAAGTAAAGTAATGAAGACATTAGGTCTTCCTCCAGTAGAAACATGTTAGAGATGTGCTGGACAGTTAGTTAAACAAGACATTCTATCAGGATGGGTGAAAGTAAAGTAATGAAGACATTAGGTCTTCCTCCAGTAGAAACATGTTAGAGATGTGCTGGACAGTTAGTTAAACAAGACATTCTATCAGGATGGGTGAAAGTAAAGTAATGAAGACATTAGGTCTTCCTCCAGTAGAAACATGTTAGAGGTGTGCTGGACAGTTAGTTAAACAAGACATTCTATCAGGATGGGTGAAAGTAAAGTAATGAAGACATTAGGTCTTCCTCCAGTAGAAACATGTTAGAGGTGTGCTGGACAGTTAGTTAAACAAGACATTCTATCAGGATGGGTGAAAGTAAAGTAATGAAGACATTAGGTCTTCCTCCAGTAGAAACATGTTAGAGGTGTGCTGGACAGTTAGTTAAACAAGACAATTCTATCAGGATGGGTGAAAGTAAAGTAATGAAGACATTAGGTCTTCCTCCAGTAGAAACATGTTAGAGGTGTGCTGGACAGTTAGTTAAACAAGACATTCTATCAGGATGGGTGAAAGTAAAGTATGAAGACATTAGTCTTCCTCACGTAGAAACATGTTAGAGGTGTGCTGGACAGTTAGTTAAACAAGACATTCTATCAGATGGGTGAAAGTAAAGTAATGAAGACATTAGGTCTTCCTTCCAGTAGAAACATGTTAGAGATGTGCTGGACATGTTAGTTAAACAAGACATTCTATCAGGATGGGTGAAAGTAAAGTAATGAAGACATTAGGTCTTCCTCCAGTAGAAACATGTTAGAGATGTGCTGGACAGTTAGTTAAACAAGACATTCTATCAGGATGGGTGAAAGTAAAGTAATCGAAGACATTAGGTCTTCCTCCAGTAGAAGCATGTTAGAGATGTGCTGACAGTTAGTTAAAACAAGACATTCTATCAGATGGTGTGAAAGTAAAGTAATGAAGACATTAGTCTTCCTCCAGTAGAAACATGTTAGAGATGTGCTGGACAGTTTAGTTAAACAAGACATTCTATCAGGATGGGTGAAGTAAAGTAATGAAGACATTAGGTCTTCCTCCAGTAGAAGCATGTTAGAGGTGTGCTGGACAGTTAGTTAAACAAGACATTCTATCAGGATGGGTGAAAGTAAAGTAATGAAGACATTAGGTCTTCCTCCAGTAGAAACATGTTAGAGGTGTGCTGGACAGTTAGTTAAACAAGACATTCTATCAGGATGGGTGAAAGTAAAGTAATGAAGACATTAGGTCTTCCTCCAGTAGAAACATGTTAGAGATGTGCTGGACAGTTAGTTAAACAAGACATTCTATCAGGATGGGTGAAAGTAAAGTAATGAAGACATTAGGTCTTCCTCCAGTTGAAGCATGTTAGAGATGTGCTGGACAGTTAGTTAAACAAGACATTCTATCAGGATGGGTGAAAGTAAAGTAATGAAGACATTAGGTCTTCCTCCAGTAGAAACATGTTAGAGATGTGCTGACAGTTAGTTAAACAAGACATTCTATCAGGATGGGTGAAAGTAAAGTAATGAAGACATTAGGTCTTCCTCCAGTAGAAACATGTTAGAGATGTGCTGGACAGTTAGTTAAACAAGACATTCTATCAGGATGGGTGAAAGTAAGTAATGAAGACATTAGGTCTTCCTCCAGTAGAAACATGTTAGAGATGTGCTGGACAGTTAGTTAAACAAGACATTCTATCAGGATGGGTGAAAGTAAAGTAATGAAGACATTAGGTCTTCCTCCAGTTGAAACATGTTAGAGTGTGCTGGACAGTTAGTTAAACAGACATTCTATCAGGATGGGTGAAAGTAAAGTAATGAAGACATTAGGTCTTCCTCCAGTAGAAACATGTTAGAGATGTGCTGGACAGTTAGTTAAACAAGACATTCTATCAGGATGGGTGAAAGTAAAGTAATGAAGACATTAGGTCTTCCTCCAGTAGAAACATGTTAGAGATGTGCTGGACAGTTAGTTAAACAAGACATTCTATCAGGATGGGTGAAAGTAAAGTAATGAAGACATTAGGTCTTCCTCCAGTAGAAACATGTTAGAGGTGTGCTGGACAGTTAGTTAAACAGACATTCTATCAGGATGGGTGAAAGTAAAGTAATGAAGACATTAGGTCTTCCTCCAGTAGAAACATGTTAGAGATGTGCTGGACAGTTAGTTAAACAAGACATTCTATCAGGATGGGTGAAAGTAAAGTAATGAAGACATTAGGTCTTCCTCCAGTAGAAACATGTTAGAGGTGTGCTGGACAGTTAGTTAAACAAGACATTCTATCAGGATGGGTGAAAGTAAAGTAATGAAGACATTAGGTCTTCCTCCAGTAGAAGCATGTTAGAGATGTGCTGGACAGTTAGTTAAACAAGACATTCTATCAGGATGGGTGAAAGTAAAGTAATGAAGACATTAGGTCTTCCTCCAGTAGAAACATGTTAGAGATGTGCTGGACAGTTAGTTAAACAAGACATTCTATCAGGATGGGTGAAAGTAAAGTAATGAAGACATTAGGTCTTCCTCAGTAGAAACATGTTAGAGATGTGCTGGACAGTTAGTTAAACAAGACATTCTATCAGGATGGGTGAAAGTAAAGTAATGAAGACATTAGGTCTTCCTCCAGTAGAAACATGTTAGAGGTGTGCTGGACAGTTATTAAACAAGACATTCTATCAGGATGGGTGAAAGTAAAGTAATGAAGACATTAGGTCTTCCTCCAGTAGAAGCATGTTAGAGATGTGCTGGACAGTTAGTTAACAAGACATTCTATCAGGATGGGTGAAAGTAAAGTAATGAAGACATTAGGTCTTCCTCCAGTAGAAACATGTTAGAGATGTGCTGGACAGTTAGTTAAACAAGACATTCTATCAGGATGGGTGAAAGTAAAGTAATGAAGACATTAGGTCTTCCTCCAGTAGAAACATGTTAGAGATGTGCTGGACAGTTAGTTAAACAAGACATTCTATCAGGATGGGTGAAAGTAAAGTAATGAAGACATTAGGTCTTCCTCCAGTAGAAACATGTTAGAGATGTGCTGGACAGTTAGTTAAACAAGACATTCTATCAGGATGGGTGAAAGTAAAGTAATGAAGACATTAGGTCTTCCTCCAGTAGAAACATGTTAGAGATGTGCTGGACAGTTAGTTAAACAAGACATTCTATCAGGATGGGTGAAAGTAAAGTAATGAAGACATTAGGTCTTCCTCCAGTAGAAACATGTTAGAGATGTGCTGGACAGTTAGTTAAACAAGACATTCTATCAGGATGGGTGAAAGTAAAGTAATGAAGACATTAGGTCTTCCTCCAGTAGAAACATGTTAGAGATGTGCTGGACAGTTAGTTAAACAAGACATTCTATCAGGATGGGTGAAAGTAAAGTAATGAAGACATTAGGTCTTCCTCCAGTAGAAACATGTTAGAGATGTGCTGGACAGTTAGTTAAACAAGACATTCTATCAGGATGGGTGAAAGTAAAGTAATGAAGACATTAGGTCTTCCTCCAGTAGAAACATGTTAGAGATGTGCTGGACAGTTAGTTAAACAAGACATTCTATCAGGATGGGTGAAAGTAAGTAATGAAGACATTAGGTCTCCTCCAGTAGAAACATGTTAGAGATGTGCTGGACAGTTAGTTAAACAAGACATTTCTATCAGGATGGGTGAAAGTAAAGTAATGAAGACATTAGGTCTTCCTCCAGTAGAAACATGTTAGAGATGTGCTTGGACAGTTTAGTTAAACAAGACATTCTATCAGGATGGGTGAAAGTAAAGTAATGAAGACATTAGGTCTTCCTCCAGTAGAAACATGTTAGAGATGTGCTGGACAGTTAGTTAAACAAGACATTTCTATCAGGATGGTGAAAGTAAAGTAATGAAGACATTAGGTCTTCCTCCAGTAGAAACATGTTAGAGATGGTGCTGGACAGTTAGTTAAACAAGACATTCTATCAGGATGGGTGAAAGTAAAGTAATGAAGACATTAGGTCTTCCTCCAGTAGAAACATGTTAGAGATGTGCTGGACAGTTAGTTTAAACAAGACATTCTATCAGGATGGGTGAAGTAAAGTAATGAAGACATTAGGTCTTCCTCCAGTAGAAACATGTTAGAGATGTGCTGGACAGTTAGTTAAACAAGACATTCTATCAGGATGGGTGAAAGTAAAGTAATGAAGACATTAGGTCTTCTCCAGTAGAAACATGTTAGAGATGTGCTGGAGACAGTTAGTTAAACAAGACATTCTATCAGGATGGGTGAAAGTAAAGTATGAAGACATTAGGGTTCTTCCCTCCAGTAGAAACATGTTAGAGATGTGCTGGACAGTTAGTTAAACCAAGACATTCTATCAGGATCTGGTGTGAAGTAAAGTAATTGAAGACATTAGGTCTTCCTCCAAGTAGAAACATGTTAGGGAGATTGTGCCTGGACAGTTAGTTAAACAAGACATTCTATCAGGATGGGTGAAAGTAAAGTATGAAGACATTAGGTCTTCCTCCAGTAGAAACATGTTAGAGATGTGCTGGACAGTTAGTTAAACAAGACATTCTATCAGGATGGGTGAAAGTAAAGTAATGAAGACATTAGGTCTTCCTCCAGTAGAACATGTTAGAGAGGTGCTGGACAGTTAGTTAAACAAGACATTCTATCAGGAGGGTGAAAGTAAAGTAATGAAGACATTAGGTCTTCCTCCAGTAGAAACATGTTAGAGATGTGCTGGACAGTTAGTTAAACAAGACATTCTATCAGGATGGGTGAAAGTAAAGTAATGAAGACATTAGGTCTTTCCTCCAGTAGAAACATGTTAAGAGATGTGCTGGACAGTTAGTTAACAAGACATTCTATCAGGATGGGTGAAAGTAAAGTAATGAAGACATTAGGTCTTCCTCCAGTAGAAACATGTTTAGAGATGTGCTGGACAGTTAGTTAAACAAGACATTTCTATCAGGATGGGTGAAAGTAAAGTAATGAAGACATTAGGTCTTCCTCCAGTAGAAACATGTAGAGATGTGCTGGACAGTTAGTTAAACAAGACATTCTATCAGGATGGGTGAAAGTAAAGTAATGAAGACATTAGGTCTTCCTCCAGTAGGAAAACATGTTAGAGGTGTGCTGGACAGTTTAGTTAAACAAGACATTCTATCAGGATGGGTGAAAGTAAAGTAATGAAGACATTAGGTCTTCCTCCAGTAGAAACATGTTAGAGGTGTGCTGGACAGTTAGTTAAACAAGACATTCTATCAGGATGGGTGAAAGTAAAGTAATGAAGACATTAGGTCTTCCTCCAGTAGAAAACATGTTAGAGATGTGCTGGACAGTTAGTTAAACAAGACATTCTATCAGGATGGGGTGAAAAGTAAAGTAATGAAGACATTAGGTCTTCCTCCAGTAGAAACATGTTAGAGGTGTGCTGGACAGTTAGTTAAACAAGACATTCTATCAGGAGGGGTGAAAGTAAAGTAATGAAGACATTAGGTCTTCCTCCAGTAGAAACATGTTAGAGGTGTGCTGGACCAGTTAGTTAAACAAGCATTCTATCAGGATGGGTGAAGTAAAGTAATGAAGACATTAGGTCTTCCTCCAGTAGAAACATGTTAGAGATGTGCTGGACAGTTAGTTAAACAAGACATTCTATCAGGATGGGTGAAAGTAAAGTAATGAAGACATTAGGTCTTCCTCCAGTAGAAACATGTTAGAGATGTGCTGGACAGTTAGTTAAACAAGACATTCTATCAGGATGGGTGAAAGTAAAGTAATGAAGACATTAGGTCTTCCTCCAGTAGAAACATGTTAGAGATGTGCTGGACAGTTAGTTAAACAAGACATTCTATCAGGATGGGTTGAAAGTAAAGTAATGAAGACATTAGGTCTTCCTCCAGTAGAAACATGTTAGAGATGTGCTGGACAGTTAGTTAAACAAGACATTCTATCAGGATGGGTGAAAGTAAAGTAGCTATTTGACTGAAGAACTGTCATCTAATGCCCATACTACCTTGCGGTGTAGAACAGGGGGGGGGTCTTGAGATTAAGAAATTAAGGCAGCATGGCTAATGCATTTTCTGTGAACTGTGAAGTTTAGGGTTTTCTTTTTGCCACAGATAAAATTTAAAACTTACAGAGGATTTGAACCCAAGTCTCCTGAAGGAGAATCTGGAATTCTAGCCACTCTGCCAGCTGGTCCTCACTACTTGACGGTATATGTAAAACAACATGAGGGACGTTTCTATATACCTTGAGGCGTGTTGGGTATATGGTGCTACACCACATTTCTGTAGACCAGTCAGTACACAGTGGTTGATGTCAGTAGACCAGTCAGCATCCTGTGGTTGATGTGGTCATCAGTAGACCAGTCAGCTCCCTGTGGTTGATGTGGTCATCAGTAGACCAGTCAGCTCCCCATGGTTGATGTGTTCAGTAGACCAGTCAGCACCCTATGGTTGATGTGGTCAGTAGACCAGTCAGTGCCCCATGGTTGATGTGGTCAGTAGACCAGTCAGCTCCCCATAGTTGATGTGGTCAGTAGACCAGTCAGTGCCCCATGGTTGATGTGGTCAGTAGACCAGTCAGCACCCTGTGGTTGATGTGGTCAGTAGACCAGTCAGTGCCCTGTGGTTGATGTGGTCAGTAGACCAGTCAGTGCCCCATGGTTGATGTGGTCAGTACACCAGTCAGTGCCCCATGGTTGATGTGGTCAGTACACCAGTCAGTGCCCCATGGTTGATGTGGTAAGTACACCAGTCAGCTCCCCATGGTTGATGTGGTCAGTACACCAGTCAGTGCCCCATGGTTGATGTGGTCAGTACACCAGTCAGTGCCCCATGGTTGATGTGGTCAGTACACCAGTCAGCTCTCCATGGTTGATGTGGTCAGTAGACCAGTCAGCTCCCCATGGTTGATGTAGTCACCAGTAGACCAGTCAGCTCCCCATGGTTGATGTGGTCATCAGTAGACCAGTCAGCTCCCCATGGTTGATGTGGTCATCAGTAGACCAGTCAGCTCCCCATGGTTGATGTGGTCATCAGTAGACCAGTCAGCTCCCCATGGTTGATGTGGTCATCAGTAGACCAGTCAGCTCCCCATGGTTGATGTGGTCATCAGTAGACCAGTCAGCTCCCCATGGTTGATGTGGTCAGTCAGCACCCCATGGTTGATGTGGTCAGTAGACCAGTCAGCACCCAGTGGTTGATGTGGTCAGTCAGCACCCATTGGTTGATGTGGTCAGTCAGCACCCAGTGGTTGATGTGGTCAGTCAGCACCCAGTGGTTAATGTGGTGTCACACACACACACGCACGCACACACACAACTCACAAAATGGGGCATAGATTTGAAACTTGTGAAATGTAATTATCTAGAACCTGGATTGAGTTTCTTGAATTAGGAAACTTACCCATCCAACGCCAATTGGTCTATACAAATATGAGGCTGGCACACCATAAGCTGGGAGAGCCTCACGGTGGTAAAAAAGGATCCTTTTGTCTTTATTATTGACTTTTATGTTCAGTTTATAATGTACTTTTATGTTATGTTCAATTTATAATGTGGTATCTTATCAATTTGTTACTGATATTTGATTCATCCATTTTATGTCATTTCTTCATTGTAGAAATATTTTCAATTTTCTTTTCACTGCTTTAATTTTGAGTTTATATGAAATGAATTATTTTAGTGGATTTAGTTTTCTGTCTTTAAGCAAACTGTGGTAAGATCTGTCTTTTTTTTTTTCTTATTACTAATTTAATTTCTTTGCATTCTATGATTTTGGAGAATAGGTATTTTTAAAAATGAAGTTATTGTTATTAAACTAAACATTTATTTTGTTGCAATAAGAAAATTAGAAAATGTAATTACTATTTGATACAAAGCAGTGAATGATTTATTCTGTTAAATATTTCATTTCAGCATGTAATTTACTTTCTTGGAGAGCTGACCCAAATCGGAAGGATATTTTGGAGAATACTCCACTTCATCTGGGTAAGGATACATCCATGCAGAGGTCCACAGTTCATAGAATTCATTTTTGTATCAGGGCATGCTAGCGTTGACAGTGCCTAGCATTGCCACTATATCAGAAGATTAACTAACCACTGGATCAAGCTGACATCATGAAAGTCATTAGAGAGTTGAGCTGAAACGAGAACTTCCAACAGAATAAATCAGTATTAAAAGCTTGATTGGTGCAGCCAGAAAAGAGCATCACGCTTAATGTGTGAGGAGACTGATTTAGTCATTGTCAGACTGGTACAGTTAGTTGCTCTACAACTGGCACCTGGCCGTCTTCACAGACGATAATTTGTTACATTATGGTTAAAAAAAGACATAACTACAACCCATGGCGGTAAAAAATGTGACTCATAGACTAATTTGCACAGTAAATGTTCATGCACAATGGATGCATGTGAACACATTGTCATTTCCACCATCATGCACCATCTGACGTCTCACACGCTTGGTGTATAACCTGTCTGCAATCACTTTCTTCTTTGTCTTGATTCCATTCCTGATCTTTTCCCTTCTTGCAACGTGATCGGCGACGACTTGCTCCCATGGTGTCATATCAGTGTCTATATCAGTCATGTCCTGCTTACACATATTTTTGTACCTTAGTAGAGGCTGACCCTGAGATCAGTTTTAACCATCTGTATTTCACCCAAAAAGATGTCCATTGGTATTTTACCAATGTCCTACCTCCTAATGTGTCCTATCCTTTTAAGTCTATGAAGACTAGTTGCTCTAACTGATGAATTTATTAAGAAGGAGATCTTAGTAACTGTGGACATGACCAGAATGGAGTGACGATAATTCAAACTGAACAGTACTAGTCATATGAAATATAAGTGAAATAAGGGGGGTACGGGGTGTCAGGCATTGGTAGCACCTTTGGTAAGGATGACTCTCATGTCCTTTTCAGGACCCATCCCCCACTGGTCCAAGCCTGACACCCAGCTCATGTCTGTGGCTCCTAGTAGCTGTCAGCATGCGACAGCGGCCACCCCCGGGCAACAGCTGTGAGAGGCTGGCTAAACCAGGCTTGGGTAGCCGATTTGGTGTCAAACCAAGCGGTAAACTAGGGTATGCCTACCCAGCATGTGAAGACAGGATTCGGCAGACTGCGCAGAAGAAATCATTCCTGATTCAACGGGCAAGATGGCGTTTACCTGCAAAGCGTGTTGTGGAACGTAATGAGCACGGCAAGGCACGTAGAGCGCCCTGGTCATCCACTGCATCTGTATTCGTCTCCAGTCGTCTCAACTTGTCTTGCCACTGGACTCAGATGAACTCAGGCGAGAGAGTGAGGTCGACGAATTGCGCAACTCTTCCTCACTTTAATCCAAGTCATCGCGCAAGTCATTCTTCATCCAATGGTGCAGTCATATGTGAGGAAACCAGGACTGCAAGAGCTGTGAAGAAAAGACAGGACAGAAAAACCACTGTAGGAAATCCTCCAGAAACGTCAAGCATTCTTTGCCCATATTGTCAAAGAACATTTCGAGCCAAAATAGGCCTTATCAGCCATCTTAGAACCCACGGCTCCATACCTTCAACCCCACTTGATGAAATGAATGGTCATCATCATTCTTGATGGACAAACAACGAAGTGAAATAAAGGACCCGTTTATATATCTTAAGGCACATTGGCCAATTGGCACTCAGTAGGTAAAGTAATGTGGTAAGTATCACACTCAAGGGAAATATACTGCAACAAACTGTGGGATTAATGGGAAAAAAGAGATGATAACCCATCACATAATAATATGAGAAGAGATAAACATTTAATGTAAAAGTGGGGACGGTTGTTGTACAAATAACCTCTCACAATTTCATGTTATCATTTTTTCTGTTCTTCTAATGATTTATTGAAGTTCTCTTCCTTTCTCTTCTGTATATTTTGTTAAACAACAGTTTTATGCTAAATTCATTGGGGGTTTGTTATTTTCATTTCAGCTGTGTGTCGGGGTGACACTCGTGTTGTGAGCATTTTGTTAAGAAATGGTAAGTTTGTGAAGAAATGGTAAGTGTGTGGAGTGTAAAATTAACTTCAGGTTGCGTTTTCATGACTGTCACTTTGGTGAAGGTAACTGCATGGCAGATATTGTCATAGATATGTGACTTCATATTCACTAGGTTACATCGTACACCAGTCTTTCCTTTTATATCAAATAAGGTAGCCATTTTATGAGGAGGCAGGGATGGCTGTAGAGTCGTAGGCTTTTGAAACATGTCCATGTTCACCATTACAATTGAAACTTGAGATCTGTGTGATACGCAGCTGTTTTGTCCTCTATGACATGAGATGCTTGCTTGCGTTTGCTGGCTGTGAACTCCAGCGTGAAGTCCTGTATGTCTGATGAAGACATCCTGTTGTCCAACATCAGTGTGATGTCATACCGGACTGAGGTTTGCGTGAGTATCCGTTGTCCCATGTCTGACTCATTGGTTGTGCAGACTGGTGGTTCCTCATTGTGCAGGCAGATACTCTCCGACTTCGGAAGAATCAGCGATTCTACTACGTTAGCCAGGACCCTGATTGGACCTGTTGCCCAGGACGCATGACTAGGACGTGTTAGTAGGTCTTGGCGAGTATAAAACCTGGCACTGGTGCCTTGGGAACACCTCTGCATCCCTTACATGAGATTAATGATGATTTATTATTGCACTTAGATTCCCCTTTTATTTCGCAACATAATCTTTACCAACATTGATAAACATATCTCATTGCTGTATCAGTGTTACAAAACCAGCACAGAAGTAACTACTCTGCTTTGTCATCCACAATTGTACGTAATATTCTGCATCATGAAATGTTTGCTTCCAAAGGGAGCTTTTAGTGGACCAAACAGCAAGGCAGATGTCTATGAATTTGCAGAAAGTTATTTAGGCATTTTACAAACTCCACAAGCATGGTTGCTATTTTTATATACTCTACAACTGTGTAGCCAATATCTGTTACCTAAGCTCATAAATCTGTATGATGCTGCTACCAAATTATACCTTTAGAAACTGCCAAATACCACTTTCAGCTTCCCATCTGTAAGTCACTTACTATATACGAGGGTAAGTAAGTCACAAATGGCTGTAGAAAAATAACTAAATAAGATAACAACTTGAAACCAGTTTATGTTTATACATACATTGTCCCTTTATTTCTCAACATAATTTCCACCAACATTGATGCATTTATCCCATCATTTCATCAGTCCTCCCAAACCGGCTGCATAGAACTGCGTGCTCTGTTTTCTAAACCATGTTTTCACTTCACATTCAACTTCGGCATCACTTGCGAAATGTCTCCCGCCAAGGTGGTTTTTCAATGGACTTAGCCCCTAGTGATTTCCCGTAAAACGTACATAGCTGGGTAGAAAAAATTACGAGGGTGAGTCAATAAGTAAGTCACACAGTTCTGTGGGATGGCTGGAGATCATCCATCACATCTTGCACCCGTCTGCTCTTTGGCCTTCCTCTTCCTCTCTTCCCAGGCATATACCCCTTCATTATTGTTCTCTCCAAACTTTCGTAACACTTCATGGTTGTTAAGGTTTCTTGGCAAGTTTTGCAGAAGGTAGTTTGCCATTGCTTTCCTTCTGGGTAGTGACTGTTGGTGGCCAAGCCATTGTCTCTACTAATGAGATCATCTGCCTGTCGCCGCAGAGTGCAGACCACAACCAACAATAGTCTGTTGGCTGCTCTCACACTCCATCCACCACCTGCTTCCATGGCTTCACGTAACCCATAGAAAACTGTAATTGCAAGATGCAACCAGTTGTGAACAAGAATACATATAGGAAGACTAGGTGTGAGTTGGTTAAGGCCTGAGGGAGAAGGAAGGCAACAGCAGACGAAGAAATCTGACAAACACATACACACTTAGATTCACACATGCATGCCAATATGCTTTCTGGTACATGTATATATTTGATTCAGGTGCTAATACGCACACATATATGTACATAAAGACACACACACACACATATATATAGGTACATAAAGACACACACACACACATATATAGGTACATAAAGACACACATACATATATAGGTACATAAAGACACACATACATATATAGGTACATAAAGACACACATACATACACACACATACCAGTATAGGCACTTTTTTGTTGTGCATATCCTATTTACAGGGCATCACTGTCAACACCAGCATGTTACTACTGTTGTTGATGTCTTGGCAAGCTTATGTTCAGTAGTTTGCCATTGCTTTCTGAATGACCGGCTCCCATACCAACACGTTAAAACACAGCGCAACGTAGTCTGCTGTCAAGTCGGTCGCTGCTGTGTTTCGAATGTGGAATCGTGTCCGTAAACCCTTAGCTACTGAGACCGGCAGTATAGGCACTAATACTTGTAATATAAATTTTCCTCAGGTGCTAATACACACATATATCAATCAACCAATCAGGTGCTGTCTCTCCAGTGAAGGTTGGCTGCAATGGATCTCAAACACTGTCTCTTGCTTGATTGTGCATTCTGTCAGATTGCTGTTCGTCTATCTCTTGATGGTATATTCCCCTTGTATCGTTCTGTCTCTTTCTTGCTTGCCCTCCAGCATGATTTTTATAAGAGTGTTATGTCTTTGAATGTGACCAAAATATTTCACATGCCTCTTTTTATTTCTTTCATCAACTCTATTTTTGTTATATCAAAACAGTGGTTTTTCCATAGTGAATTTGATTAACGAAGACACAAACAATAGATTGCACGATTTATTACCTGGCATATTTCGCTGCAGAATGTTTGGACAAATGCTGTAATGAGCCGGTCTTGTGGACATTGCATTATGTCATCCCCTCAAAAGGTTAGCTGGATAAATACCTTGAGTTTGGGGAGTGTAGTTTCATCTGGCTTCGGTTTCGGCTGTTGGCAGTGGCGCTTTATAAATCCTGTGGAGTACCCATTCAGGTTTAAGACATTCTTCAGAGTTTCAAATTCCTCTGTCAGTACTGTTCTGCGAACATTCTGTGCTGCAACTCTAGTTATTAGGTATAGAGCCACATCTATTCCCACCCTAGCAGTAAAAGAATCTGTCCTTCTGTACGCCAAATCCAAATTTTTTTTTCCCGCGTTTCCATCCTGTTTCAGGATATTGCGTTCAACATCAGCATCTTTCAACTGTATGTTGATTCCTAGGCTAGATTACGCTCATCAGCATGCCACAACTTTCTGAGCGACCGGCTCCATACTCTCATAAGTCACTGGCGCGACTCAAACCGCTTCCAATTCTCGTGCGCTCAAGTCAACCAATTCACATGCAGGTGCCAGTCTACCTACATCGGCAGAACAGAGAGGCAGTTAAACAACAGGGTGGTTGAACACATACCCAATTGGATTGACAAGATACTATGCACAGGTGGTGGGAGCCTGGCCAGGCCGACACACCACAAACCACCTGCATCATCGATTGCACGCCACGTTTTGGAAACTGGTCATGTGATTGATAGAGATAATGTGTTTTGTGTGTTGTTTAATACACAAAATAGTCGCTTGTTAATGTTTGCAGACGCCATAATGAATAATCTACATAGGCCAGTTTTGTGCAAATGGAAATACATGATAGTCAGTTTAAAATTACCATGGTAGACAATTGAAATTACTGTGCGAACATGTGTATATTTCAGCTTGAAGGATTTATCTAGTTATTTTACTTTATGTTGTGTGATTTCTGCATTACGTACCTGAGATGCAGCGAAAAATGCCAGGTAATAAATCATGCGATCTATTATTTGTGTCTTCTTATTCAGAACCTCTTTTCATTCCCAGTTTTTCTAGAACCTCTGTATTTGATTGTTTTTGTTTCCATGAAATATGACATATTCTTCTGTATATCCACATCTTCAAGGCCTCTATTGACTTTCTAGTTGCTTGTTCAATGTCCAGGCTTCTGTGCCATACAGTAGCGTTGAATATACATAACATTTGACAATTCTCATTTGTAATGCGTTGTTAATCTCTCTAGATGTTAATACTGATTTCATGCTGTTGGAAGCATTTTTGGTCATTCCTATTCTCTTTTTGATTTCTACTTCACTTCTGCCATCATATGTTATTACATGTCCAAGATAGGAGAAACTTGTTACTTGTTCTAGTATCTTCCCATTTACTGTGATAACCTTTCTTTTCCACTGCTAATTATCCTAGTTTTCGTTTATCGGATGTTAATATCTAAGCCACATGCTGCACTATGTCTGTTTACTTGTTCCACTAGGTTTTGTACGATGGGTAACGTTGTAATATTCTGTTATGATAATTTGGCGTGTCCAGCGTGTGCCGCGTGGTTACACACCCGCTTCACACGCCAGTGATCCGGGCGTTGTTTCCGGATCCGGTCAGGGATATGCACTACTGATGAGCTCAAACGAGAGCGAAACTCGAATATAGTGCTTCCATATTGATGTGGATAGGCCTTAGGTTCATACCAGAATACGATCAGCGTTGCCAGTAGTGGGTTGTGCTCAATATTTATATTATTCTTCCATTGATATTAAGTCCAAACAGTTCGACTTGTTTAAAAATTCTTTCTGTGTATAGGTTGAAGAGGCTTGGGGACAACACGCATTGTGCCGTACTACTATTTTATTTCTATGGGCGACAAATAATTATTTCTGCACCTGGCATATGCTCATAAACACACGCACACACACCAATATGGTCACAAATATGTGTAATATATATTGGATTAAGGTGCTTACTAATACACATACAAACACATGTACACACACATACACACACACCAATATGGTCACAAATATGTGTAATAAATATATGTTGGATTAAGGTGCTTACTAATACACATACAAACATGTACACACACACACCAATATGGTCACTAGTACATGTAACATATATTTTATTCATGTGATAATACACACGCATACATACATACATACATACAGATGCACATAAGAATACACAAACCAATATGGTTACCATACATGTAATTATATATATATATATTTGAGCTGAGTTGAGTCAAGAACCGACATTGCACTCTGGACATTCCCATAAGTGCTCAGTCATCATCTTCAACAGCCAGCGTAGAGTTCAGGTTCTAATACACACACATACATACATGCAGACACACAGATGCACACAAGTATCCACACACCAATATGTATTGCATGTAATGTGTGTACACACATTTGATTCAGGTGCTAACATAAACCTGACGGACGGTGTTGGTCGGACACCACTAGGCATTGTTCAGTCAAGATTGGGAACACTCAGACGAGACAGGAGCATATCTACGGATAAGTTGATCAATGAATGTCAGATGGTAAGTTGCAGACAATCTGTTGTGTGAACTTGTTTAATCATAATTGGATTGCATCTGTGCATCCACACTGTTTTAATTTGTCTAATCCTGATGAGAATGTTTATTATGGGCAGCCAGGTAGTTGTAACTTGTTTAATTGAGTCTAGATTATGACCAGTAAAGTTAAAATAACATTTTTGAGAACATGCAACTTTCCTGAATGGATGTGAGTCGTGAATCATTAAAGAAGAAAATTTGAGCTTTTTACCAGCTTCTTCTTCTTTTGTGTTCATCCGGAGTTTTTTTCCGGATGTGACTGCGTTGTGCCTTTTTACAGCAGAGCTGCGTTCTTGCGCCGTTAGGCAGACACATCCATCTTCTGCAGGCATTTGTTGACCGGGTTAACCTTTCTGTGGTTTTTACCAGCCAAATGGTACAGACATGTTTTTTTGCAAAATCATAGATTAAAAAAAAACAAAACCCCCATTCAACAGATCTGAACATTGAAGAAAACTGACACATAAACTGTATCATGTTTCGGAAAATAAAATATTTTGATTCATAAACAGAATTATGCCTCAGAAAAAAAAAATAGTTTGACCATATTAACCCTTTACAGGGCAGACATTTTGTCTGTTTTGTAGCCCTGAACGGGCAAGAAGAATTTGAGGCTCGGTAACATTTCAGGTTACGTTAGTAAAATCATCATATAAAAGGTGTTAGTCAACCGATTTTACTTAAATAAAAAACAAAATGAAGTAAACAGCATGCAGAGTATTTTACTCACGTGAATGTTCCTGGTAATCCACACATGAACACAAATATTTACAAAATACAACATATTGTTTGTGACTGTCAGTCATTTATACAGCAATTTACAAACACATTTTCAGAATCAGAATCACTTTCTTTAAAGTCCGACTCACGACTGCTAACGCAAAGTAACGCTGATCACTGATATCTAGCTCTGATTCAGTCAAATTCGTGCACTTAAATGTCACTTAAATTGAACCCAGTGAAATCTCCACTATCACTCGAAGAATCATCAAAATCCATTTTGAAATACAAAGCGTAAAATCCCCAAAAACTATTTTTAAAATCCGTTCAAATTCAAAGTACACACTTGTGAATGGCGGCCACATTGTCAAGCTATCAACGAAACCGAAAGTAGACAATCGGAAGTCTCGGAAAGCTGAGAGATTGCGTTTCTACAATGCATAATTGTCATGGACGCTTTCGAACGGTTTGCCCGTGTGGTGGTAAAAACATTCCTGGGCATTTTGCCTGGTAAAGGGTTAAGTGTCACAAAAGAACGTGATGAACGCGTGGTTCCTGGATGTGGAAGGGGGGGGAAGGTTGACAAGCACAAAGATGGACATTACAGACTGCTTGGGCACGAAGGTGCATGAGGTAGGAGCGATGGCAGGAGACCAGAGATTTGTCAGCGGGCTGTGATGAGAGCGACATACTGCAAAGGAGCTGCCACAGCCAGGCTGTTTAAACTTAATCTGGATTGGATTGTACAGACTGTTCAATCAATCAATCATGTGCCATGCCGATAAGCGTGGGCGGTCATAACTCGCCATTTCAATCGATCACCAGAGTCATGGATCAGCTCAGTGTTCCCGTCTCGACCATGCTGTGTGGCCAAGCCATCCAGGTATTTACTTCTCGGTCTTCCCCTTGGTCTGTTCCCTTCGATCTTGCCAGTTGTCACCAAGTTCTCCAATCCATTTCTTCTCATAACATGTCCAAAAAAATTTGACTGTCTGCGTCTAATTTCTCTAATCAATTTACGATTTTAATTTGTCTCCTGTAGTACTTGGTAATTGGTTTTTCTGTCTATCCATGGTATTCTTTGCAATTTCCTCAGAAACCACATTTCTGCAGCCATCAGATGTTTTTCAGCTTGACTGCTCATTGTCCAAGTTTCACATCCATACAAAAGAATAGGCAGGTGCTATCACCTCAACACTCCTTTTTCTCATTCCAATTGACATCTTTTTATTGCTCAGTATGTTTGTCATCTTGCTAAAGGCTACTTTCGCCATGGCGATTCTTGATCTAATCTCTTCAAGGCATCTCCCATCAGATGTTATGACTGTTCCGAGATAATTGTACCGATTAACTTGTTGAAGAATATTCCCATTTACTTGTATATTACATTGTGGTATTTCGTTCTTCCTAGTGATGACCATAATCTGTGTCTTTTTAAAATTTAATTCTAACCCTAGTCGTTCACTGGGTGCAACAACCGCATCAACTAATTGTTGCAGATCCTGCTCATTGTCTACAATCAACACTGTTATAACTATAGGCTGTTATAACCTGTTTAATCCTGACTAGATTATATAATCTGTGTGGCTAGGTTATTTCTACTTCACTTGCAGCTTCAGTTAATTCAGCAGGGTTAACATATTATCCTGAAGCTTTTTCTTTTGGTGAAGCTTATACTGCATCTCAAATTTCTGAAGCTAATATACTTGGTTCTATATTTGTTACTACTGTCAAAAAAAAACAACTGTCATCTACTGCTTATAGTACCTTGCGGCTACCTGGCTAGTGCAGTCTCCACAAATTGTGCAGGTTAGGGTTTTCTTTTTGCCCTGACAGGAAATAAAACCACACCTTACTGAGGATTTGAACCTGGGTCTCCTGAAGGAGAACCTGACATTCTAACAACTCAGCCATCCACTCCTCTTTGTTACTACAATGATGTGAATATGCTGTAGTTCTTGGTCTTTGTTAGAAGGATGGGTTTTTGTTTGAAATACATTTCTGTGCAAACAAAAAGTGGGCATGGAAAATATTGCATTTGTTTTTTAATCCCCCAGATAAGTGATATACTGAGAATCCAGGTTGCCAGTCAGCAATATCGCAGCAGCATGCAAACAGATGTTCATTCAGCAGCAACAGAGAATGTGCTGTCAAGTTCAGCTATCAATGACTTATGCAGCATGATGAAAACCATCTCTACACGCGAGCAGGCTGACGAAATTGCCGACACAATGATTGAAACAATGTCACGGATGCGTATCAAACAAGCCGAAGAGGAGCAACAGCGGAAGTACTCTCTTCCTATTCTGTGAAGTGATATTGTGGTTTTGTTAAGACTTGTTGATGCAGATAATGTCTATAGTTGTGTGAATTCTTTCTTCTCTGAGAAATTGTTTTATTATAGTCACTTTAATAGCTAGGGGCTGTGGTGGCCGAGTGCTTCGTGTGCTGGTCTGAGTCTAGGTTGATTCTCCAGCACTGGCAGGATTATGTCTTTCCATCCAGTGATATGATGCTTGCTATACATGATAGCCTGTGGCATGACTACATACAGCTACGATTGCTGAATCAGAAATCCAGTTTGGCATCAGCAAGAAAGATCGTGGTAGAGCAGGGGCGGGGAACTTCCGGTCCACAGGCCATATATGGCTTGCCAAATCGTGTCATCTGGCTCTCATTTGAAGCTAAATTAAGGCTGTGGAAAGTGCAACTCAAAAGGAACAACACAGTGCATTTCACCACTCTGGAGAGACACAAGATTTCTATGGCATTTGAATATGCTGGTGAATGTGTGAAGCATTTCATGACAGATTCGAGGATGTGAAAAGTCAGCCGCTGGAATAAAACACCTTTTCTACACCATTCAATGTGGAACCAGCTGATGTGCCTGATAACTTATAACATGACATCATTCAGCTGCAGAATGATGATGAGCTGAAAGCTGGGTACATCCAACCTCCCACAGCTTGAGTTCTATAAACGTTTCGTAAGCAATGACGATTTCCAACTTTGAGGAGACATGCATTGAAATATGCATCTGCAATCTGAAAAACTTATCATTGCAAAGAGTCGACAATGCTCTAGACTGGCCGACACAAACCTACAACAGCAGTTGCGAGCAGCATCATCATCAGTACCAGCTAACATCACTCCTCACCAAAGAGAAGCTGTTCCAGCCATCACATTGAGGGTTATTTAAATGTTTGACCAAATATAAAGTTCATAATTTTGTATGGCCCTTAACCCTTTACAGAGCAGACGCTTGTCTGTTTTTTAGCCCTGAACGTGCAAGATTTTTTCAGGTTTGGTAAAATTTCGGGTTGGGTTAGTAAAAACATCACAAATAAGGTGTTAGTCAACCGATTTTAGTTAAATAAACAACATAATGAAGGGAAAAGCATGCAGAATATGTTACTCACGTGATTGTTGTTGGTAATCCATATATGAACACAAATATTTACGAAATACAGCATGTTTGTGATTTTCCGTCATCTATACGGCAATTTACAAACACATTTTCAGAATCATAATCACTTTCTTTAAAGTCCGACTCAGATTGCTAATGCAAAGTAACGCTTTGCACTGATATCTAGCTCCGATTAATAGTCAACTTCGTGCCCTTTAATGTCATTTAAATTGAACCTAGCGAAATCTCTGCTATCACTTGAAGAATCGCCGAAATCTATTTTGAAAAACAGCGTAAAAATCCAGAAAACTATCAAAACAAGTCCGTTCAAATTCATAGTAGCGCATTTACAAATGGCGGCCACGTTGTCAAGCTATTGGCGAAAGCGAAAGTAGCCGTCAGAAGTGTCGGAAAGCCGAGAGATCGCGTTTTTACAATGCATAATAGTATCGGACGTAATCGGCCGATCCGCTCGTATAAGCGATCGGCCGCTAATGGCCGCTCTGCCCTGTAAAGGGTTAAATGATGCTATAATTAGTGAAACTCTTGTGGCAGAGAATGAAATAGAGGTATATATTTCCAGCTGTCCACTGGAACTATAAGTATCCATATTCTTAAATGGGCGACAGAGGTCAGCATGACTGCATGGATAAGAACGCATGTTATTAAACATCCGGTGTGCTGATGCCGAGGTAAGGGGTTCAACCCCTACACCGGACAGTTAGACTAAAATGCTGACCTCTCATCCTTGACTTGGTGATGTAAATTACAAGTACCTCTGAAGTCGGAGTTGGTTCGCCTGATGGCGAGGGACATTGTCAAAAGGGGAAGCTAATCCACATGCAAAATTCAGTCCGGCACTACTAGAAGTAGCATGTATGGACTACACATGAGTTCCAAGCGAGTGAGCGCCAAAAAAAAATGTGCGACACAGCACACATGGTCATGTCCTAAATGCAGTATGTCAGTGTTGGGTGACAAATTCACGCAAGTGACATGCAGCAGGTGTTTGTCCTGGTCTTGTTTGGTGACAGATGATGTCACAACAGAAGTGAATGCAGTCAGTGACTCATAGTGTGAATGCATGTGTCAGGATCAGTGGACTAAAGCTGACCAAGGTTCTAGTGCACCCCAAATTGTCTAAGAGAGTATGGATCAAAGTGAAAATATAAACTTGGGCCCCAAAACATGATGTTCTCAAACTGGTATAGAAAGTAGAAGTAACTGCTACCAAGCTGATGTGAAATGAGTGGATGTAATGTATCTTTCACTTGTTATTCTTTTCGTTTATGTATCTTTTGCTTCTTATCCTTTTTTGTGTACATGTTAAAGAACATTATTTTAAAAAATTGGCACATTCTTTAGCCTACCTAGCACTAGAGAAATCTTCAGAAATGTTCTCCTTTGATTGCTGTACGGATGTGACCAGAATTTCTGATATTCCTGCACACCTGACTGCCAGTTTGCATCTCTGACTTTTTGTGTGTGTGTGTGGACTGTTTCTGCTGTAATTTGGAAAAGAAAGAATTTGGACAGATATATTTTAAAAATAGCATAACCTGAATGCTTCTGTGACATCTTAAGATAGAAAATAAGCAAAAGATAATTTCATTTGTGTGAATGTGAAGCATTTCCTCACTATGTAACACTAAACTAAATATTAAATTATATATTGTAACTGTATGTGCGATGTATGTAAACATTGATTCACACACCAGAAGACACTATTTGTTGACAGATTGTAACTGTATGTGTGATATAAATAAACATTGATTCTTACACCAGAAGATACACTGTTCACAGATTGTAACTATGTGTGATGTCAATAAACACTGATTCACACACCAGAAGATACACTGTACAGATTGTAACTGTATGTGTGATGTCAATAAACATTGATTCACACACCAGAAGATACTCTGTTAACAGATTGTAACTATGTTTGATGTAAATAAACATTTATTCACTCATTATAAGATACACTATTTGTTCACAGACTGTAATTGTATATTATGTAAATAAACATTGATTCAGGCACCAGAAGACACTTTTTGTTCAGATTATAACTGTATGTGATGACAACATCATTTCATGATATCTATGCTGAGAAAAAAGTGTCATAAAGTTTTATATGACATGAGTATTTTCTGAATGTTTGGTGGAATTTATAGGATATGCTTTTAATACTGTCTTCCTTAATTGAATGAGTGTCCGGAAATACCAACCCTAGATACTCAATTCCTTTATTGAATGAGTGGCTGAAAATACCAACCCTAGGTACTGAATTCCTTTATTGAATGAGTGGCTGAAAATACCAACCATAGATACTGTCTTCCTTTATTGAATGAGTGGCTGGAAATACCAGCCATGGATACTGGATTCCTGTCAGAATGAATGAATGAATGATCACTGACTGGTGTCTGATCTAAAACATTGTGAAAGTAGTCTCTGCCAGGAGGGTCCTGTGGCTGAGAGGTGATGTCTGGGCTACAACATTGTGAAATTAGTCTCTACCACGAGAGGCCTGTGGCTGGGATGTTATGGTGTTTGCCTCAGATCCCAGAATAAGGATGGCAATTTTTCCAATACCCCTTGGTATCTAAATGATATTACAAGTTTCCCCTGATCTCTAGGGTAGTGAAGCAGATACCTAGCCATCTCAAATAAAGTTGAGGGGAAAAAAACAGGAAGCCTTGTGTGTAAGTTTTGCTCATTAAAAATCCATGGCAGTTGTAAATAACAAAGACATCACTGTCCTGGCAAAATTGTTAGAGGGGAAAACCTACCTGTGGGCAGAAAGACCATGTGACCTTGGATGGGAGTATATCTTAAGGAAGCAAACTTAACACAAATGAATGCTGAAGTCAGACCCACTGACCTTTGAGGTGTACAACAAGGTGTGATGCTCTGCTTAATAAAAAAGAACAAAGAAGTCTCTGTCAAAAGAAAATTATAAAACAAGCGAAGGATGACACAATTATTATAAATGTGTTTATTACAAACTCTTGTAAAATATGTCATAACATTTGATAATTCAAGCATGACAATTTATTGAGGAGTTGATGGTGAGAGAATAGGATGTTCATCTTTCACATGAGGAGGCACAGGTTATAATTCCTGCCACAGATTTACATCAGGAGTCAAGTAAAATCCTAGGGTGTCCACTGTGTGTGACAGCTGCCTGGGCAAATGACCTCAGTCCTCAACAAAACCTGGCTTCATACACCAACAATGCTACAAGATGCTGTTACCATACTTGTTAACCCCCATCTATGAAAGCATACAGACACAACCAGGCAGTGTGCCCTTTGGAGAACATCCCACTCATCACAGCCTGTTTGAAAGACGATCTCTAGTCAGTACCCACCTCCCTCCTCCACTGTCACATTCAAGATTCCTTTAATGCCCTGTGCTCATCATCCTGGGTTGCTCCTGCCTCACCTCCCATGAACTATGTCTTTCATTGCTGCTCTTTCTAAACCACTTTTACTTTGGGCACTGGCTTGGTGTCTGTTGACAATGAGATGCCTCCAGGCCTGTCCCAGCCATTCTCTGTGTGCGCTGTGTTAAATCATCACTTGGTGACATTCTAATATGCCTCGGACATTTCAGAGCAGTCATTTACACCCCACTGGTTTCTGAGCTTGGAGAGGGGAAGGTCAGCTCTGCAATATGCAGTGCTGGGCCAGGAGGAAAGCCTCTACAAAAACCTCACTCCAATAGATGCAAACCTGTTTTGTGGCTCATACGACCTGAACCCCAATACCTGGGACTCATGAGTTCACACTCACCTCCAGAGGGTTTGTAACCGAACTGAACCACTAATACCTGGGACTCGTGAGTTCACACTCACCTCCAGAGGGTTTGTAACCGAACTGAACCACTAATACCTGGGACTCGTGAGTTCACACTCACCTCCAGAGGGTTTGTAACCGAACTGAACCACTAATACCTGGGACTCGTGAGTTCACACTCACCTCCAGAGGGTTTGTAACCGAACTGAACCACTAATACCTGGGACTCGTGAGTTCACACTCACCTCCAGAGGGTTTGTAACCGAACTGAACCACTAATACCTGGGACTCGTGAGTTCACACTCACCTCCAGAGGGTTTGTAACCGAACTGAACCACTAATACCTGGGACTCGTGAGTTCACACTCACCTCCAGAGGGTTTGTAACTGAACTGAACCACCAATACCTGGGACTCATGAGTTCACACTGGCCTCCATAGGGTTTGTAACTGAACTGAACCACTAATACCTGGGACTCATGAGTTCACACTGGCCTCCAGAGGGTTTGTAACTGAACTGAATCACTATGATGTTTAAGGTGACAAAAGTACTTCAGTTTCCAAGGCTTGATGTTGTTGACAAGCTAGTTTTCTTTGATTCTCTGGTCATGTAGAGATGTAGATTTAATCTTATTAGAACATACTGGCACCTTGCCATCTTGACAGACGATAGTTTGTTACATTGTGCTTCAACAGGCATAATAGCTACCACCCATGATGGTAGGCGAATGTGATTGATCAGACCAATTTTTAGAACACACACACACACACACATGGATATACACATACATATAAATGCAGCTCTCTCCTTTCCTCAATGTCTGTCTCATTAATATTTTCTCAAAAGAGTCATGATAATACAGTATAATGGATTGTGTTTTAGACTCAATTAATTACTTCAACATAATGTAGTCAATAACACGTGAACATATGAAACATAAACATGAAAATTCAAATTATTCATTTCGCTTGTTTTATGAGAAAATATACACAAGTATAAAGGTGTACAAAATGACCAATGGAACGTAGGATCCAACAATTCTGGCCAGATAAATTCAATGAATGCTAACTCTTGTATATACCAAGCAACCTATCACATGTTTTTGGCAACTCACAGCACGGCTTACTTTTCTTAACTTCTATTCCATTCAGGTATTACATTAACCCACCATATCTCAATTGCTGTTACTGTAACTCTAGTATCATTGCCATATTTAACTTGTTTAAACCCAAGCGTTATTTTAAATTTGGAGTAACAGCTGTGTGATATACAATGGGTTAAAGTATCAGCTGCTTGAGACAAAAAGAATTAAATTACTTTTGGTCATGACTGTACAACAGTTTTATGAGGGTTACAGTGTTTAATATACTGATCTCTCAAATGCCATCATGTTTTCCTTTGCAGATCTGCCTAGCTTTTTTAGTGCATTTTGTAGTTCCTTACAGTAAAACAATAATGCAAGTTTTTGTAAACCCCAGAGGCTGAAGAGTTCAACAATAATCACTATCATTAACTCTTTCTATATCAAGCAGCACACCATATATTTAACCTTTTGTGTTCCCACCAGTTTTAATATTAACCCAGTTTATTATAATTCATACTGTTTGTAGGAAAACTAAGAAGTATAATCGGACCATGTAAGCAATGGACAGAGGGAATATCAGAGTCCATGGAAATCTCAATACATGAAGCCCATTATCGGGCACTCTCCCACTGTTTATACTTCACCTCCACACCGCAAGGTACAAGAGGAACAAGATTAAATGAGATGAGATCCTAATTATTACTGAACTCCTTCTCTCCAACACATTTCTTAAATACTTTAATCCATTCTTTCTCCAGAATTCTGTATTTCATATCTTAGATTATTTACTGATCCCCTCCAACTGTTTATACTTCACCTCCACACCGCAAGGTACAAGAGGAACAAGATTAAATTAGATGAGATCCTAATTATTACTGAACTCCTCTCCAACACATTTCTTAAATACTTTAATCCATTCTTTCTCCAGAATTCTGTATTTCATATCTTAGATTATTTACTGATCCCCTTCCAACACAAACAGTTGCTGTTTGAAACCAACAGCTGCCTGGGACAGAAAGAGTTAAGGATGTGGCTGATATCTAAATGGTGATGATGACACAATGACAAATGATCTAACAACTGGTGAAAGTTTGATGATTCTGGTTGATATCTGAATGATGATACATCACAGCTGATGTAACAACTGGTGAAAGTTTGATGATTCTGGTTGGTATGTGAATGATGATGACACAATGACAAATGATCTAACAACTGGTGAAAGTTTGATAATTCTGGTTGATATCTGAATGATGACATCACAGCTGATGTAACAACTGATGAAAGTTTGATAAGTCTGGCACCAGATGAAGTGGATACAAACAACACCCGACTGTTAGGCATAGGTGTGTACACAACAGGGTGCAAAGGGAAGCATTGAGCATGCCAAACCTGGATATTTACTGAGTGTTACGGAGCAGTTATGGGTTGGCCCTGAGTGCAGTGATGTTGTTAATATTAAATAACAAATAAACAAAATGAAGAAGGTCATCGACCTTGATGAGCTGTTGTTCGGGTTGTGACATGCAGAACTCTAGGAGTCTTTCTCTCAAACAATGTCAGCGTTATTTCCATGACTTGAGTGGACGATTTGTTGGTTTGTTGACTGCAGGTTTTGATTTCAACACAGGCTTGTTTGCCACAACACTCAGTTTCTGAGAGCCTGAAACACACATGCAAGAGCAGATATTGTCTGATCATGTAGTAGACTATTTATTTGTTCATTGTTCCTCCCCCTGCTGGACAGCACAGATAATACAGGGGTTAGTGCATTCACATATCAACATAGTGGTCATGTGATCGGTTCTTGGAGAAGGCAGGGTTGCTAAGTTACAGGAATAGGCAGGCGAATCTGCAATGGAGGACTGAGAGCTGGGAGGTGTGCCTTCATGTAGGAAAAATAACGTTCTGAAAGATGAGAGCAGCAGTTCAATCTGAAGTATGGGGGAACTATAAAGTTCTGAGAAATGGAAGCAGGGGGATGTATCTGAAGTGTGTGGGAACTAGAAAGTTCTGAGAGATGGAAGCAGGGAGATGTATCTGAAGTGTGGGGGAACTAGAAAGTTCTGAGAGATGGAAGCAGGGAGATGTATTTGAAATGTGGGGGAACTATAAAGTTCTGAGAGATGGAAGCAGGGAGATGTATTTGAAATGTGGGGGAACTATAGTTCTGAGAGATGGGAGCAGGGAGGTGTATCTGAAGTGTCACGCAAAGCAAAGAACCTTTTTACAAGCCTAAAGGTGCCTTGAGCTTATGTTGCTAGAGCTGTATTTTATTGACCATACACAGAAATGGGTGGTATATAGAATGGGTGGCATATAGAATAGGTGGTATATAGAATGGGTGGTATATAGAATGGGTAGTATATAGAATGGGTGGTATATAGACTTGGTGGCATATAGAATGGGTGATATACAGAATGAAATCTAACAGAAGGCATATGGTATATAGAATGAAATCTAACAGAAGGCATACGGTATATAGAATGGGTGGTATATAGACTTTGTGGTATACAGAATGAAACCTAACAGAAGGCATATGGTATATAGAATGAAATCTAACAGAAGGCATATGGCATACAGAATGAAATCTAACAGAAGGCATGTTGTGTGTGACTGTCCCATTTTATAATACTGGTAACTTCAAACTATACTGAGTATATCACTGTTTACACAAGCTATGAAACTGTCCTATTATATAACACTGGTGACTTCAAACTATACTGAGTATATAAAAGTTAGTTGCATATTCTTTTACATGATGTCTCAGTCTACCAGTCTGTGTGGCTAAGTGCTTGCGAACGCGGTTTGTGAGCCCATATACCCGGGTTCGAAACACGGCAGTGCTGGTTTTTTCGAAAAAGGTATAGGGGCCGGTCGTTCAGAAAGCAATGTTACTGAACGTAACACTTGCCTAGTACATCAACAGCAGCTGCAAAATGCTGGAGTTGACTGCAACGTCCCGTAAGGGATACGCAACAAAAATTCTTTTTTCTCAGTCACCCCCAGCAAATTATTTTTTCATGTTAGTGATCTCTTGGCAAGTTTACATTCAGTAGTTTGCCACTGCTTTCTAAACAACCGGCACTCATATTATTTCATAAAAAACCAACGCAAGACAGTCTGCTGTATAAAAACCCCTTCACCACAGAGCCGGCTACTGAGTATATAACTGTTTACAAAAGCTATGCGACTGTTCCATTATATAAGGACAACACAGGCTTATGCAGTCACCATGCAACATTGCATTTATTGATTTCACTTGATTTCATTTATATCCTTACACATGTAGAATGAAGAATGCTCAGATACTTTACCTCTTTTCTGGGAGTCCGTGTTGTTTCCAACAAAAGCATTAGCAGACCTGTTAGGCATGGCTATGATACGTTTGGGCTGGATCACACAATGTCTTTCCTTAATAAAATCTGGTGGTCCCCTTTCAGGTCTGAAACAATATGAAGGAAGAATAATTAAATAAGTAACTACCAATAATCTACAAGTCACAGTCACAAAGATTTTGCTAAGAATTATCATGCAAAGAATGAGGAAGAAGATACAACCTGAAATAGGGGAAGAACAATGCGGGTTTGTAGAAGGAAAGGGTACAGTAAATGCTGTGTATATGCTGCGAACAGTTGTTGAACGTGCTATAGAAGTAAACAAGGATATACATCTTTGCTTTATTGACTATACAAAGGCTTTTGATAGCGTTAGACATGTCAGCATGGTGGATATGCTTGCAGATCTACAAATTGATGGGAAAGACATTAGACTTATAAAAAACATATATTGGAAACAACAAGCTGCAATAAGGATTGATAATGAAGTGGGACAGTATCAGCCAATTAAGAGAGGTGTTAGGCAGGGATGTGTGATGTCTCCAGATCTTTTTTCCCTGTACAGTGAAAGTATTTTCAGAAATGTAGAGGATATAAATGGAATCAGCATTGGAGGACGAAACATCAATAACATTAGATATGCAGATGATACAGTATTAATTGCAGACAATGCGCAGGACCTGCAACAATTAGTAGATGCGGTTGTTGTACACAGTGAGCAACTGGGGTTAGAATTAAATTGTAAAAAGACTCAGGTTATGGTCGTCAGTAGGAAGGAAGAAGTGCCACAATGTAATATACGAGTAAATGGAAATATTCTTCAACAAGTGAATCGGTACAATTATCTTGGAACAGTTATAACATCTGATGGGAGATGCCTTGAAGAGATTAGAACAAGAATCGTCATGGCGAAAGTAGCCTTTAGCAAGATGAAAAACATTCTGACCAATAAAAAGATGTCAATTGAAACGAGAAAAAGAGTGTTGAGGGGATACATAGAGCCTGTTCTTTTGTATGGATGTGAAACTTGGACAATGAGCAGTTAAGCTGAAAAGCATCTGATGGCTGCAGAAATGTGGTTTCTGAGGAAAATGCAAAGAATACCATGGACAGACAGAAAAACCAATGACCAAGTACTACAGGAGACAAATGAACATCGTAGACTGATTAGAGAAATTAGACGTAGACAGTAAAAAATTGTTTGGACATGTTATGAGAAGAAATGGGTTGGAGAACTTAGTGACAACTGGCAAGATCGAGGGGAACAGACCAAGAGGAAGACCGAGAGGAAAATACCTGGATGGCTTGGCCACATGGCATGGACGAGACAGGAACACTGAGCTGATCCACGACACTGGTGATCGAGTGAAATGGCGAGTCATGACCGCCCACGCTTTCCGGCATGGCACATGATTGATTGAATAATCTACAATAAAGAAGTCAATAGTCTGATCTATTTAATGTATCTACTAACTGCATCTATACATCCCTCATGTATTGAAAAGCTCAATCCTTAACTCTCCCATTAATTTAATAAATTGTGTAAGTTAATTTTTGAGTGTTAGCACTTAACAATATTTGTTTTTATTCTTTAGCATCATCCAATGGCTTCTTGTTCTGTGCAGAACTCTCTAAAGTCTTACACAATTTCTACCTACTATAAAAGACTGACATCCTGCCTCTGTCCATGTGTCAAGTATCTATGACATCTTGAAACCATCTACATTGTGGTCTTTTTCTTCTCTGCTTCCCCAGTACACCCTCCAAAATGATCTATTTCAGGCATTCACGTCTTTTTATGTGCGCAACATATTTAATTTTCCTCAACGTTATTTGTCCTAATAACCAGTCCTCTTCAATATTGTCTTACAATTAATTTTTAGTGGTTACATTTGTGTCTAGAGCTAAACATTTGTTCCTTGTGACAATAGTTGAGCAATACAGCATGCAGACAGTCAAATGATAACTACCTGTTTATATCAGGTCTTATAGGGGAGATGTGATGGAGGTCTTGCAGTGGCTTCAAAGCTCTAGAAATAAGATACAAATGACATGATCATCAAGCCCTGTAAGCAAGATGTCTATAACAAGATACACTTGACATGATCATCAAGCCCTGTAACAAGATGTCTGTAACAAGATACACTTGACACGATCATAAAGCCCTGTAACAAGATGTCTATAACAAGATACACTTGACATGATCATAAAGCCCTGTAACAAGATGTCTATAACAAGATACACTTGACATGATCATAAAGCCCTGTAACAAGATGTCTATAACAAGATACACTTGACATGACCATAAAGCCCTGTAACAAGATGTCTATAACAAGATACACTTGACATGACCATAAAGCCCTGTAACAAGATGTCTGTAACAAGATACACATGACATGATCAACAAGCCCTGTAACAAGATACACTTGACATGATCATAAAGCCCTGTAACAAGATACACATGATACGATCAACTAGCCCTGTAACAAGATGTCTGTAACAAGATACAAATGACATGATCAACAAGCCCTGTAACAAGATGTCTGTAACAAGATACAAATTACACGATCAACAAGCCCTGTAACAAGATGTCTGTAACAAGATACACATGACATGATCATAAAGCCCTGTAACAAGAAGTCTGTAACAAGATACACATGACATGATCAACAAGCCCTGTAACAAGATGTCTGTAACAAGATACAAATGACATGATCAACAAGCCCTGTAACAAGATGTCTGTAACAAGATACACTTGACATGATCATAAAGCCCTGTAACAAAAAATCTGTAACAAGATACAAATTACACGATCAACAAGCCCTGTAACAAGATGTCTGTAACAAGATGTCTGTAACAAGATACACTTGACATGATCATAAAGCCCTGTAACAAGATGTCTGTAACAAATACACTTGACATGATCATAAAGCCCTGTAACAAGATGTCTGTAACAAGATACAAATTACACGATCAACAAGCCCTGTAACAAGATGTCTGTAACAAGATGTCTGTAACAAGATACACTTGACATGATCATAAAGCCCTGTAACAAGATGTCTGTAACAAAATACACTTGACATGATCATAAAGCCCTGTAACAAGATGTCTGTAACAAATACACTTGACATGATCATAAAGCCCTGTAACAAGATGTCTGTAACAAAATACACTTGACATGATCATAAAGCCCTGTAACAAGATGTCTGTAACAAGATACACTTGACATGATCATAAAGCCCTGTAACAAGATGTTTGTAACAAAATACACTTGACATGATCATAAAGCCCTGTAACAAGATGTCTGTAACAAGATACAAATGACAAGCCCTGTAACAAGATGTCTGTAACAAGATACACATGACATGATCATCAAGCCCTGTACCAGTACACATGACATGATCAACAAGCCCTGTAACAAGATGTCTGTAACAAGATACACATGACATGATCATCAAGCCCTGTAACAAGATGTCTGTAACAAGATACACATGACATGATCAACAAGCCCTGTAACAAGATGTCTGTAACAAGATACACATGACATAATTATAAAGCCCTGTAACAAGATGTCTGTAACAAGATACACATGACATGATCATAAAGCCCTGTAACAAGATGTCTGTAACAAGATACAAATGACAAGCCCTGTAACAAGATGTCTGTAACAAGATACACATGACATGATCATTCAAGCCTGTAATAGATACACATGACATGATCAACAAGCCCTGTAACAAGATGTCTGTAACAGATACACATGACATGATCTCAAGCCCTGTAACAAGAGTCTGTAACAAGATACACATGACATGATCAACAAGCCCTGTAACAAGATGTCTGTAACAAGATACACTTGACATGATCATAAAGCCCTGTAACAAGATGTTTGTAACAAAATACACTTGACATGATCATAAAGCCCGTAACAAGATGTCGTAACAAGATACAAATGACAAGCCCTGTAACAAGATGTCTGTAACAAGATACACATGACATGATCATCAAGCCCTGTAACCAGATACACATGACATGATCAACAAGCCCTGTAACAAGATGTCTGTAACAAGATACACATGACCTGATCATCAAGCCCTGTAACAAGACTGTCTGTAAACAAGATACACATGAACATGATCAACAAGCCCTGTAACAAGATGTCTGTAACAAGATACACATGACATAATTATAAAGCCCTGTAACAAGATGTCTGTAACAAGATACAAATGACAAGTCCTGTAACAAGATGTCTGTAACAAGATACACTTGACATGATCATAAAGCCCTGTAACAAGATGTCTGTAACAAGATACAAATGACATGATCAACAAGCCCTGTAACAAGATGTCTGTAACAAGATACACTTGACATGATCATCAAGATTCTGTAACAAGATACACTTGACATGATCATAAAGCCCTGTAACAAGATGTCTGTAACAAGATACACTGACATGATCATAAAGCCCTGTAACAAGATGTCTGTAATAAGATACAAATGACATGATCAAAAGCCCTGTAACAAGATGTCTGTAACAAGATACACTTGACATGATCATAAAGCCTGTAACAAGAATCTGTAACAAGATACAATGACACGATCACAAGCCCTGTAACAAGATGTCTGTAACAAGATACACATGACATGATCAACAAGCCCTGTAACAAGAAATCTGTAACAAGATACAAATTACACGATCAACAAGCCATGTAACAAGATGTCTGTAACAAGATACACATGACATGATCAACAAGCCCTGTAACAAGATGTCTGTAACAAGATACACATGACATAATTATAAAGCCCTGTAACAAGATGTCTGTAACAAGATACACATGACATAATTATAAAGCCCTGTAACAAGATATCTGTAACAAGATACAAATGACAAGCCCTGTAACAAGATGTCTGTAACAAGATACACATGACATGATCATCAAGCCCTGTAACAAGATGTCTGTAACAAGATACACATGACATGATCAACAAGCCCTGTAACAAGATGTCTGTAACAAGATACACTTGACATGATCATCAAGATGTCTGTAACAAGATACACTTGACATGATCATAAAGCCCTGTAACAAGATGTCTGTAACAAGATACAAATGACATGATCATAAAGCCCTGTAACAAGATGTCTGTAATAAGATACAAATGACATGATCAACAAGCCCTGTAACAAGATGTCTGTAACAAGATACACTTGACATGATCATAAAGCCCTGTAACAAGAAGTCTGTAACAAGATACACTGACATGATCAATAAAGCCCTGTAACAAGATGTCTGTAACAAGATACACATGACATGATCATAAAGCCCTGTAACAAGGTGTCTGTAACAAGATACACATGACATGATCATAAAGCCCTGTAACAAGATGTCTGTAACAAGATACACATGACATGATCATAAAGCCCTGTAACAAGAAATCTGTAACAAGAAACAAATGACATGATCAGCAAGCCCTGTAACAAGATGTCTGTAACAAGATACACATGACATGATCAACAAGCCCTGTAACAAGATACAAATGACACGATCAACAAGCCCTGTAACAAGGTGTCTGTGTGGCAAGATTAAGGTCATCTTATGTATCTACTACTGTATTGCTATGAAGTGAAGTGAATGGCCTTTCAATGAACTAGGTCATGACATTATGGGATATGGTGAGCAGCTCTCATCCTTGCCTCTTTCTTTCCAGGAGAAATCTCTGGCATCCATTTCACAAGGTTGGGTTGATCCCAGCAATTTATTCAGTTAAAAACAAAAGCCCTCTACAACAGTTGACTGAAGGTGGACAGTTGTTGGTAAGCCAGTGTTCAACCCAGATGCCACTGCTAATCAGTTCTAACTAATGAGAATTGTATGAATGAAAAATGTATGAAAGGATAGAGATAAGAAGAACAGAATGTTAGACAGGACTACATGTAAAATTCTTAACCCTTTGAAAGTAAAATTTGTTCGTTCATTATACAGGTGGACTCACCTAAAATCTCTTAATGTACTAAACTGACTGGTCTGCCTTATGCAGAAATGTGTGGCTGCTGGTTTTCTAGTGACCCACTCCCATCGACAATGAACTGTATTTTTTGTGGAGGACTTTTGTGTTGGCATTCTGGCGACGGCATTAAGCACAGTGTTCCTGTGTGGGCTGTTGGTTTGTCGAGACTCCTGTCTGTTCTATTTTTTACATGGGTCAGTGAGTAGCATTTTGTGTGATATTCACTGGCTCAGGAACGGAGCATAATGGGGATGACCCATTGCTGTGAAGATGGAACCGTGACTAATGACTAATGTACTAAACAAACAGAATCAGGCAAATTACTGATATGCTAAACAAACAGACAAACTCTCATGTACTAACAAACATCTTCATGAAAGAGACAAGTCACCAATATCACATGATACAGGGGTAGATAAGTAAAGTATTACGACATCTGTATGTGTTCAGAAAGAAAGAACATGTGTCTAGCTGGTCATACACACTTATATCTTCCTCAAAGCACAGTCATCATTTCCAGGCTTCAGGTTCAAATCCCATAGTACACATAACTTTTGATTTTCTGTTGCTCAGTGTATCCTTTGATTTCTACTTTTATCCTATGTGTTGTATGAATGCCTATCAATACCTCATGTTGTTATTAAGAGAGGCAGCATACAGACTACAAAGGTAGTGTGCAGAAACTAATCACAAGAACCAGGTCAAACATACCTGCTGTCTGTGTGGTTCTCATGCTGTGGGCTGCTGGTTCTAGCTGGTGCAGTTTTTGGTCTTGATGTATTCACGTCTGCTGATGCCCCTCCCTCCCTTCAGATAAAAATAGAATGATTGAAAGAAGATAAATACACGCAAGCACATCATCATCATCAAGTGCCTGGCATGGGCAATCATACTTTTCCACATCTTGCAAATCTTCAACAAAACACATCATCATCCATCCATCCATCATGTGCCATGCCGGTAAGCGTGGGCGGTCATGTTCTGCCATCTCACTCGATCACCAGAGTCGCGGATCAGCTCCATGTTTCTGTCTCGACCATGCCACAAGGCCAAGCCATCCAGGTACTTGCTTCTAGGTCTTCCCCTTGGTCTGTTCCCCTCGATCTTACCAGTTGTCACCAAATTCTCCAATCCATTTCTTCTCATAACATGCCCAAAAAATTTTGACTGTCTGCGTCTAATTTCTCTAATCAATTTACGATCTTCATTTGTTTCTTGAAGGACTTGTTCATTGGTCTTTCTGGCTGTCCATGGTATTCTTTGCCATTTTCCTCAGAAACACATCTCTACGGCCATCAGATGTTTTTCAGCCTGACTGCTCATTGTCCACGCTTTCACATCCATATAAAAGTACAGGTTCAATGTCGCATCCTCAACCACTCTTTTTTCTCGTTTCAATTGACATCTTTTTATTGGTCAGTATGTTTTTCATCTTGCTAAAGCTACTTTTGCCATGGCGGATTCTTGTTTAATCTCTTCAAGGCATCTCCCATCAGATGTTATTACTGTTCCGAGATAATTGTACCTGCTCACTTGTGAAGAATATTCCCATTTACTGTATATTACATTGTGGGTATTTTTGTCCTCCTAGTGGACATCATCATATGTGCTGACATTTTCCCTCCTTTTGTACCTCTCTTTTCTTATCTTCTTCTTCTGCCTATATTTCCCAATGAAGCCAAACCCCCCCCCCCCCCCCCCCCCCCCCCCCCCCCCCCCCCCCCCCCCCCCCCCCCCCCCCCCCCCCCCCCCCCCCCCCCCCCCCCCCCACACACACACACACACACCCCAGCCAACACAAGTCCAGCCCTGTGTAGCTTTTGCAGCTGAAGCTTTCAGTTCCCTATGAGATGAGGCAGCCATTCCTACACCAACCCTCCTTAGTTCACCTCCTACGACATGCAAGTAGGTTACAGTGTCACTATTCTTTACTTCTCTTATGGTACACACAGGTGACATTTTTTTCTTGTCATAATGAAAAGCTACCAAGAAGTTTCTCTTGCTGTCTTCCTTTACCTCTTCTTTAGGGGAAAATTGGGGGGGGGGGGGTGTGGGAGGGTGGAGAGGGGTTGAGAAAGAAGAATCGTCCAGGGGAGTGAATCGTTTACAATCATGAAATAGGGAGCGGGAGGGTGGGAACCACTGAAGTGGAGGAGAGGGTGAGACCAAAACGTGTGCAAACTATCAAAGTTGGGAGAAGTTTAACATGGCGATATTGGGAGGATGTGGGAGACATCGGACATCTCAAGTGCACAAATTGAGGAAAATGTAGCGCTGTAAATCTAAATTAATTCAATTATTTTAAAATAAAGTTGATTGTGTACTGCATGCAGAGTATTATTGTGTTCTTTACACTATAGCACATTCTAGTGGTATTTTAACCTGTGCCAAGAATGTAGGCATGGTGTAAAAACAACATAAATATGTATCCATAACTGGTTTTCAAGGTCAGATGCTGAAAAGACCATAACATGATGATACCTGGATAAATGTATTTACAATCTCAAATCACATGTTCTCATCATCAACAAATATTTCAGATCTTGGATCTTGGTTGTGAGGATTCTGGATAATTCCATTCCACAGTTGTCTGTCTTGTGCCACTCTCTTTAATTCCATGTATATCTGCACTGATAAATCTGTGCACACAAGTTTCATAATTGTTTTTCTTGATCTACTCTTTTGTTTCCCCCAGTAATATGACTTCTGGTACTCTCTGTCTTCAAGTTTTAGGATGTGACAAGCTTTGCTTCTGTATTACTTTAAGAAAGTTTCTTTGTTCTGTTATATTTTACAGAACTTTTTAATGTGTCACTGTTTCAACCCAGCTGGTTCTGGTCATAATCTTGTAGCACCACATCTCATATGCCTCTATACACCATTCATCATGTGCATCCAATATGGCGAGTTGGTGTAGCTGATAGAAGGCCAGGATGATAATGTGAGGACAATACTGGCCGCCTATTCCTCTGTGCATCCAGACCTACAGAATGTGATGATACTCTCCAGACCTACAGAATGTGATGATACTATCATCCAGACCTACACAGTGTGATGATACTATCATCCAGACCTACACAATGTGATGATACTATCATCCAGACTGTGCTCCACACAGGGTGAGTTATTTACAAACTTATCTAGCTACTTTTCCCCCTTTGACCTCGCATGTATGTAGACAACCCCAGCCTCTTCTACAGCTGGTTCATGACACTGACCTGGATTTACGCTTCCTCTCCAATGCCTTTAATGTTGCTTGACTAATTTTAGGGATGGATTCTCTCATGTTGTCTCTAGCCTGGAAAGGAAACAGCCACATTTAGCCACAACCGCATTTGAGGTGTCCATCACGCAAACGTAATATATTAAGTTAACATGACATAGTCAACTATTTTATACCAAATACCAGACAATACAGAAAATTATAAAAAAAATACATGCTAGGTCCAATTGCAGTTCCAAACATCAATATATAAGAATATTTGATTTGTTTACCCTCGTCCGATTTGAACTCAAGTGTAGTCCATATACTTGCGACTACTTCTAGTCCACTAGATTGATTTTTGCGTGTAGATTACCTTTCCCAATTACCAGTGTCCTTTGCCATCAGGCAAACCCACTCCGACTTCAGAGGACTTGAAAATAATGTCCTCAAGCCAAGGACAAAATATATGCAGAAGAATATACATTATTTATATCTTATTCTGCTTTCAGCTCCCAAAAGAGTATAAACCCTCAACCAAATCATACAAAGCCATTCATTGTAGAATTGCTCATGAATGGTTGGATTGTGCAGCCGACTCTCCTTAGTGGTCTTTCATGGCATGCATGGTAGGTTTAGAGTGTTACTATTTGTTTTTTCCCTTAAGAGCCCTGATAACACGCCGGTGATAAATTATGCATATGTAAGTATTTAAATTAAGAAACAGAAAATGTAAATTATGCATATGTGAGTATTTAAATTTTTAAAAAATGTAAATTATGCACATTTGAGTACTTAAATAAGAAACAGAAAATGCTGGTACACAACTGGTTAGTCAGGCTCAAAAGAAATAGAAAACATGTGTTTATCAGCTAAACTCAATCTAGTTTCCTACCTTAGTTGAAGTGTCATACACATTGTACAATACCTTCTTTCTACAATGATAATCTTAATAGCCATTATTTCAGTGTTACACTGCAACTATTCAGCTCCCAAAAGAGTATAAACCCTCAACCAAATCATACAAAGCCATTGTAGAATTGCTCATGAATGGTTGGATTGTGCAGCCGACTCTCCTTAGTGGTCTTTCATGGCATGCATGGTAGGTTTAGAGTGTTACTATTTGTTTTTTCCCTTAAGAGCCCTGATAACACGCCGGTGATAAATTATGCATAGTAAGTATTTAAATTAAGAAACAGAAAATGTAAATTATGCATATGTGAGTATTAAATTTTTAAAAAATGTAAATTATGCACATTTGAGTACTTAAATAAGAAACAGAAAATGCTGGTACACAACTGGTTAGTCAGGCTCAAAAGAAATAGAAAACATGTGTTTATCAGCTAAACTCAATCTAGTTTCCTACCTTAGTTGAAGTGTCATACACATTGTACAATACCTTCTTTCTACAATGATAATCTTAATAGCCATTATTTCAGTGTTACACTGCAACTATTCACTGGAAACATGAGGCTTGTTAGTTCAATGTACCAGGAAAGAGACACTTTTATTCTGTGATGTTCCATATGTGGATAGGAAAACTCTGGTCTATTCAGTCACAAGGAAAGGTTCAGTGCCTTACTTTGTTTTTGGTTCAGCACCTCATGACATTAAATATCTTGATCAAATTGCTTACTGTGATGGCATGGATGAGACCACGGTCTTTGTCAGGATGAGAGACATTGTTTTCAAGCAGGGATTCGCCAGATTTTAAGACTATGTACAGGACACAAGAGGATTAGTGAACCAAACCCAAACTGGCATGATCAGCTGTCACACATTCATAGAAATTGTGAAGAGGTAACCTGCATGTGTATGGACTTGTCTGATGAGCAAATGATGATAAGTCATTTTGATAATTTGATTATGACTTAGTATTTGTTAGGGGGCTGCGTGGTCTCGAGGTATGGTGTCCACCTCGAGTGCTGGAGGTTGCGGGTTCAAGCCCCGGTGAGGACCGGGATTTTTTCACGTGGACTTCCAGTAATAAAATTCCCCCTGGTCTCTGGGTAGTGAGATTGGACTGCCCGTGTGTATTGTTGCGCACGTAAAAAATCCCTTGGCAGTTGGAAATCGAAAAAGAGTAGCCTAACGGCGCTGCCCGGACAAAATTTCGAGTTAAAAATCTACCCAAAGTATTTCAGGATCCTCGCCAGTGCTACGGAGTTCATGCACTGAGCTGAGTTTCTCCAGACTCAGGTTTGAGTTAGGAGAAAAACGGAGCACTTATGGGTTGCACCCGTGTGCTGTGATGTTGATCCATAAACTAAACTAAACTAAACATTTGTTAAAATACGCCCTCTGACTACAAACTATACTTACAGAAGCTTTAGCGCTCTTTTCTTGCTCACTGACACGAGTCTGTTCTATCAACAACAGGCGATCAATGATTGGAATTTCAAAGAAAATCTCATGAATGTCTAAAAGAGCTGCTTGAAGCTGAAATAAGAAAGAAAACAAACCACAATGGTCAGTTTCAACTGTACATGCCCAAAACATGTTCACATTAAAAAGATTCAGTGAAAATGTTGTAGAGACTATCAAGTCTAAGATAATGTGATGCCAGTAATATGTAGTCTTGTGGGAAGAGCAACTGACATGACAACTGATAAACAATAGAACACAGAATCAAACATGATACTTAATGGAAAGAACATATAGTAAAGACATATGGATGTGAGTCGTGGACAATTTCACAATCACTAAAGAAGAAATTGCTGGTTTCCTGGCCTAGAGGTTAGCGACTTTTCTCCGTAATCTCGTATACTCTCGTAAGTAACATGACGATGGTGAGAATCAGCAGTGGTTCGAATTGCGTCTGTAACTTACGGGGTATGTGAGCCGGCCGCTCAGAAAGCAATGGCAAACTACTGAGCGTAATCTTGCCAAGAAATCAACAATCAGCTGAAAGATACTGATGTTGACAGCGATGTCCTGTAAAGGATATGCAAACATTTAATTTTAAAGAAGAAAATTGGAACCTTTGAGCTCAAATGTTACAGAAAAGTTCTTAGAAGATCATGGACCAAGAAGAAGAAAATACTGATATTATACAAGATCTAAACATCCAGGAAAACTGGTTTTGGGTAGAAGTGACTGGTGTCAAGCAGCACAAAGATGGACATTGGACACAGCAAACACCTTTGGCATGAGGGTACACAAGGCGGGAAACATGGCCAGAGATTGAGAGGCTTTTCAATGCACCATGATGAGGCGATGTTCTTCAAAGAACCAGCAATGTGATAATACAATAAAGATATCTGTAATATGTACCCCTAGTGGGAAGTGCCACAGGCATGACACTTGATAAAACAATAGAGTACAAAATCAAACATATGGAAGGAATACTTGAAAGAATGGGAACAAGTGCATACACAACCAGTATGCCAATAGGATCATAAGAAAACATACTTTGCAATATCTTGTAATAGTCTCAGACGTCAACACTTTAACAACCTATGGGAAGCTGAATGCATGAAACATGGATGTTAGTTTATAACAGCTATATAGCCATGACAGAGATGTACTGAGACTTTTTTCTGGATGAGTGCAAGCGTTGCAAATCTGTGTGTGTTCCAGACAGCTGGTGGTGTTGTCAAGGTAACAGCACTTACACAATGTACTCAGGATGTTAATGATCCGTACAACTGCTGCCATTACAGTAAAAACTCAGTCAAGGATCCTTGTAGACACCATGAGGTGTAGTGGGTATATGGTGCTAGCCGCATGTTTTATAGACACATGGGCACTTGAGGGGTGGTGTGGTCAGTGGTGGTGTGGTCAGGGGTGGTGTGGTCAGTGTCATGTCAGCCTCCTTGACTTCCCCATGAGGTGTAGTGGGTATATGGTGCTAGCCGCATGTTTTATAGACACATGGGCACTTGAGGGGTGGTGTGATCAGTGTCATGTCAGCCTCCTTGACTTCCCAAGACATTTCATGTAGTGGGTATATGGTGCTAGCCGCATGTTTTATAGACACATGGGCACCTGAGGGGTGGTGTGGTCAGTGTCATGTCAGCCTCCTTGACTTCCCAAGACATTTCATGGTATCCATGAGAGGCTGGGAGCCCGGGTCAGTTTGTACAAATCTGTCCCAATGAGAACGTGAACCCACGACCACCAGGCATACTGGCAGACAAGCGTGCTAGCCACTGTGCTACTGGGGCTCCCCACTGCCATTATACACTGTAATCATGGAATGTTGGTTAAAATGTACAGTGCATCAAATCACCTAGTTTGGGGTAGTTATCTTAAACCACTTTACTGAATGCATGTGGTCAATTGTCAACAGCACAGTCAATGAGCTAGCTCACCCCAATATAATTGACCCCACGACAAAGAGAAAGTTTTCACAACTACCACAACCTCTATGAAGTGTTCTTTACGTCACACTTGATAGTACACAATGATTTATTTGATACAATAAAGATATTTTTAATAAGAAACAAGATATAATATAAACAATCTGCACCCATCAGCCACTAACTTTGTAGATAAAATATGATCTGCTGCATATAAACACCTGAACTTCAACATCCTAACCACAAACACATGTCAAACTGAAGATTCCAACATCAAACATGCTTCAGTGAAATGACATGTATATGAAACTGACCTGTGCTATGATTCGCTCTAGCAAGACTTTGTCCTGTGATGTAAAGACACCCTTTTTGATGGGGGTTTCAGTCTGGAAGCTGAAGGCGAACTCCCGGGTGTCCTGTAAAACATGGACATATAAGTACTCATTCAAATGTGAATAATGAAGACACACTGAGGTTGTATTATTTGCTGCCTGGCATATTTCGCTGCATCTCATCAAGTGCACACTCCAGAAGTCTCTTAACATAAAAGAGATCAAATAATCTTTCAAGCTGAAATATACACCACACATACTTCCACAGCAATTTAAACTGTCTACCACAATAATTGTAAACTGACTATCATGTCTTTTTGTTTACACAACAAAGGCTTGGTCATTTAGAGCACAACTGCTTCTGTGTATTTTAACACTAGGTCCATTTTGAGTGTTACATAAGATGAAACTGCAGTGTCTCTATCAGTCACATGACAGGATTAAAGCAGTTGGTGTGCTATTGTGGAAGTAGGTGATTTTCTGCCCTTAGATTCTACTGGGCTATCAGAATCTTCTTTTATGATTCTATCCAGCTGGGTATGTTTTCTACCCCTATTAACAGATACTGTCTTACAGGTGTGACATGATAGGACTTCACATATATATACTAGGTTCTATATTAGATGGAGCAATCAGCTCCTTTCTTCACTGTCTTGAAAAGAAGTTGCATATATAAATCAACAGACAACTCCAATGCCCATTATCATCATCTGGTTTGAGAATCCAATGACTAGAGTTTGAGTTGTCTAATCAAATCACTCCACTGTCCCCAGCAGTCCTCTTCAGCTCAGCATAAATGTGAATCCTGTGTTATTTTTTTCCTTACAGGTAACATTCTATACAACCGTTCTTGATTATAATTGGAATTTATAGTGCCTATTGCCTGGAAACTTGTTGTCGTGACAGACAATAGTTTGTTACATTGTGCTTCAAAAAAGGCATAATAACTACAACCCACAATGGTAGCAAATGTGACTGAAAAGAAAAATGTGTTCATCAATAATGGATACATGTGGTCACGGTCATTTCCACAATCTTGCACCATCTGACGTCTCCCACGTTATATAGTGCCTATTATTTTTTTTTGGCTCGCTTGCTTTGAACTCAAGCGTAGTCCATACACACTATTTATAGTAGTGATGGACTGAATTTTGCGTGTGGGTTAGCTTTCCCTATTAACAGTGTCCCTCGCCATCAGGCGAACCCACTCCAACTTCAGAGGTACTTGTAATTAACGTCCCTAAATCAAGGATGACAGGTCAACAACATTTTAGTCCAGCTGTCCAGTGTAGGAGTTGAACCGCTTACCTCGGCATCAGCACACCGGATGTTTAAGAACACGTGTTCTTATCCATTCAGTCATGTGGACCTGCGTGCCTATTTTTATTTGAAATAACAGGTTTATTTTATTTGTTTATTTATGTTTTTCAAGCAACAAAAAATTTTCATACTAAGTTTTGCATCTTCTTCATGTCTAGTGTTACCATCATCTTGTAGTAGATTCTTTGCAGAATGTCGCTCTCATCATTGTGGTAAGACTCTTGATATTGATCACTTCCCCTGCCGTATGCATTTTAATACTCCGGATGTCTTTAGTATCTCAATTCTACCACTGTGTTGGTTGTTACTGTTTCTTTTTCCAGGAACTATGCCTTACATTACTGTTTGTGTTGGTTGTTACTGTTTCTTTTTCTAAAATCTATGTCTTCCATTACTGTATGTGTTGGTTGTTACTGTTTCTTTTTCCAGGAACTATGCCTTCCATTACTGTATGTGTTGGTTGTTACTGTTTCTTTTTCCAGGAACTATGTCTTCCATTACTGTATGTGTTGGTTGTTACTGTTTCTTTTTCCAGGAACTATGTCTTCCATTACTGTATGTGTTGGTTGTTACTGTTTCTTTTTCCAGGAACTATGCCTTCCATTACTGTATGTGTTGGTTGTTACTGTTTCTTTTTCCAGGAACTATGCCTTCCATTACTGTATGTGTTGGTTGTTACTGTTTCTTTTTCCAGGAACTATGTCTTCCATTACTGTATGTGTTGGTTGTTACTGTTTCTTTTTCCAGGAACTATGCCTTCCATTACTGTATGTGTTGGTTGTTACTGTTTCTTTTTCCAGGAACTATGCCTTCCATTACTGTATGTGTTGGTTGTTACTGTTTCTTTTTCCAGGAACTATGCCTTCCATTACTGTATGTGTTGATTTTTACTGTTTCTTTTTCCAGGAACTACGTCTTCCATTACTGTATGTGTTGGTTGTTACTGTTTCTTTTTCCAGGAACTATGTCTTCCATTACTGTATGTGTTGGTTGTTACTGTTTCTTTTTCCAGGAACTATGCCTTCCATTACTGTATGTGTTGGTTGTTACTGTTTCTTTTTCCAGGAACTATGTCTTCCATTACTGTATGTGTTGGTTGTTACTGTTTCTTTTTCCAGGAACTATGTCTTCCATTACTGTATGTGTTGGTTGTTACTGTTTCTTTTTCCAGGAACTATGCCTTCCATTACTGTATGTGTTGGTTGTTACTGTTTCTTTTTCCAGGAACTATGTCTTCCATTACTGTATGTGTTGGTTGTTACTGTTTCTTTTTCCAGGAACTATGTCTTCCATTACTGTATGTGTTGGTTGTTACTGTTTCTTTTTCCAGGAACTATGTCTTCCATTACTGTATGTGTTGGTTGTTACTGTTTCTTTTTCCAGGAACTATGCCTTCCATTACTGTATGTGTTGGTTGTTACTGTTTCTTTTTCCAGGAACTATGCCTTCCATTACTGTATGTGTTGGTTGTTACTGTTTCTTTTTCCAGGAACTATGTCTTCCATTACTGTATGTGTTGGTTGTTACTGTTTCTTTTTCCAGGAACTATGTCTTCCATTACTGTATGTGTTGATTTTTACTGTTTCTTTTTCTAAGAACTATGTCTTCCATTACTGTATGTGTTGGTTGTTACTGTTTCTTTTTCCAGGAACTATGCCTTCCATTACTGTATGTGTTGGTTGTTACTGTTTCTTTTTCCAGGAACTATGCCTTCCATTACTGTATGTGTTGGTTGTTACTGTTTCTTTTTCCAGGAACTATGCCTTCCATTACTGTATGTGTTGGTTGTTACTGTTTCTTTTTCCAGGAACTATGCCTTCCATTACTGTATGTGTTGATTTTTACTGTTTCTTTTTCCAGGAACTATGCCTTCCATTACTGTATGTGTTGGTTGTTACTGTTTCTTTTTCCAGGAACTATGTCTTCCATTACTGTATGTGTTGATTTTTACTGTTTCTTTTTCTAAGAACTATGTCTTCCATTACTGTATGTGTTGGTTGTTACTGTTTCTTTTTCCAGGAACTATGTCTTCCATTACTGTATGTGTTGGTTGTTACTGTTTCTTTTTCCAGGAACTATGCCTTCCATTACTGTATGTGTTGGTTGTTACTGTTTCTTTTTCCAGGAACTATGCCTTCCATTACTGTATGTGTTGATTTTTACTGTTTCTTTTTCTAAGAACTATGTCTTCCATTACTGTATGTGTTGGTTGTTACTGTTTCTTTTTCCAGGAACTATGTCTTCCATTACTGTATGTGTTGATTTTTACTGTTTCTTTTTCTAAGAACTATGTCTTCCATTACTGTATGTGTTGGTTGTTACTGTTTCTTTTTCCAGGAACTATGTCTTCCATTACTGTATGTGTTGGTTGTTACTGTTTCTTTTTCCAGGAACTATGCCTTCCATTACTGTATGTGTTGGTTGTTACTGTTTCTTTTTCCAGGAACTATGTCTTCCATTACTGTATGTGTTGATTTTTACTGTTTCTTTTTCTAAGAACTATGTCTTCCATTACTGTATGTGTTGGTTGTTACTGTTTCTTTTTCCAGGAACTATGTCTTCCATTACTGTATGTGTTGATTTTTACTGTTTCTTTTTCTAAGAACTATGTCTTCCATTACTGTATGTGTTGGTTGTTACTGTTTCTTTTCCAGGAACTATGCCTTCCATTACTGTATGTGTTGGTTGTTACTGTTTCTTTTTCCAGGAACTATGTCTTCCATTACTGTATGTGTTGGTTGTTACTGTTTCTTTTTCCAGGAACTATGTCTTCCATTACTGTATGTGTTGGTTGTTACTGTTTCTTTTTCCAGGAACTATGCCTTCCATTACTGTATGTGTTGGTTGTTACTGTTTCTTTTTCCAGGAACTATGTCTTCCATTACTGTATGTGTTGATTTTTACTGTTTCTTTTTCTAAGAACTATGTCTTCCATTACTGTATGTGTTGGTTGTTACTGTTTCTTTTTCCAGGAACTATGTCTTCCATTACTGTATGTGTTGATTTTTACTGTTTCTTTTTCCAGGAACTATGTCTTCCATTACTGTATGTGTTGGTTGTTACTGTTTCTTTTTCCAGGAACTATGTCTTCCATTACTGTATGTGTTGGTTGTTACTGTTTCTTTTTCCAGGAACTATGTCTTCCATTACTGTATGTGTTGGTTGTTACTGTTTCTTTTTCCAGGAACTATGCCTTCCATTACTGTATGTGTTGGTTGTTACTGTTTCTTTTTCCAGGAACTATGTCTTCCATTACTGTATGTGTTGGTTGTTACTGTTTCTTTTTCCAGGAACTATGTCTTCCATTACTGTATGTGTTGGTTGTTACTGTTTCTTTTTCCAGGAACTATGTCTTCCATTACTGTATGTGTTGGTTGTTACTGTTCTTTTTCCAGGAAACTATGCCTTCCATTACTGTATGTGTTGGTTGTTACTGTTTCTTTTTCCAGGAACTATGCCTTCCATTACTGTATGTGTTGGTTGTTACTGTTTCTTTTTCCAGGAACTATGTCTTCCATTACTGTATGTGTTGATTTTTACTGTTTCTTTTTCCAGGAACTATGTCTTCCATTACTGTATGTGTTGATTTTTACTGTTTCTTTTTCCAGGAACTATGTCTTCCATTACTGTATGTGTTGGTTGTTACTGTTTCTTTTTCCAGGAACTATGTCTTCCATTACGGTTTGCGTTGGTTGTTACTGTTTCTTTTTCCAGGAACTATGTCTTCCATTACTGTATGCGTTGGTTGTTACTGTTTCTTTTTCCAGGAACTATGTCTTCCATTACGGTTTGCGTTGGTTGTTACTGTTTCTTTTTCCAGGAACTATGCCTTCCATTACTGTATGTGTTGGTTGTTACTGTTTCTTTTTCCAGGAACTATGCCTTCCATTACTGTATGTGTTGGTTGTTACTGTTTCTTTTTCCAGGAACTATGTCTTCCATTACTGTATGTGTTGGTTGTTACTGTTTCTTTTTCCAGGAACTATGCCTTCCATTACTGTATGTGTTGGTTGTTACTGTTTCTTTTTCCAGGAACTATGCCTTCCATTACTGTATGTGTTGGTTGTTACTGTTTCTTTTTCCAGGAACTATGCCTTCCATTACTGTATGTGTTGGTTGTTACTGTTTTCTTTTTCCAGGAACTATGTCTTCCATTACTGTATGTGTTGGTTGTTACTGTTTCTTTTTCCAGGAACTATGCCTTCCATTACTGTATGTGTTGGTTGTTACTGTTTCTTTTTCCAGGAACTATGTCTTCCATTACTGTATGTGTTGATTTTTACTGTTTCTTTTTCCAGGAACTATGTCTTCCATTACTGTATGTGTTGATTTTTACTGTTTCTTTTTCCAGGAACTATGTCTTCCATTACTGTATGTGTTGGTTGTTACTGTTTCTTTTTCCAGGAACTATGTCTTCCATTACGGTTTGCGTTGGTTGTTACTGTTTCTTTTTCCAGGAACTATGTCTTCCATTACTGTATGCGTTGGTTGTTACTGTTTCTTTTTCCAGGAACTATGTCTTCCATTACGGTTTGCGTTGGTTGTTACTGTTTCTTTTTCCAGGAACTATGCCTTCCATTACTGTATGCGTTGGTTGTTACTGTTTCTTTTTCCAGGAACTATGTCTTCCATTACTGTATGTGTTGATTTTTACTGTTTCTTTTTCTAAGAACTATGTCTTCCATTACTGTATGTGTTGGTTGTTACTGTTTCTTTTTCCAGGAACTATGCCTTCCATTACTGTATGTGTTGGTTGTTACTGTTTCTTTTTCCAGGAACTATGTCTTCCATTACTGTATGTGTTGGTTGTTACTGTTTCTTTTTCCAGGAACTATGCCTTCCATTACTGTATGTGTTGGTTGTTACTGTTTCTTTTTCCAGGAACTATGTCTTCCATTACTGTATGTGTTGATTTTTACTGTTTCTTTTTCTAAGAACTATGTCTTCCATTACTGTATGTGTTGGTTGTTACTGTTTCTTTTTCCAGGAACTATGTCTTCCATTACTGTATGTGTTGGTTGTTACTGTTTCTTTTTCCAGGAACTATGCCTTCCATTACTGTATGTGTTGGTTGTTACTGTTTCTTTTTCCAGGAACTATGTCTTCCATTACTGTATGTGTTGATTTTTACTGTTTCTTTTTCTAAGAACTATGTCTTCCATTACTGTATGTGTTGGTTGTTACTGTTTCTTTTTCAGGAACTATGTCTTCCATTACTGTATGTGTTGATTTTTACTGTTTCTTTTTCTAAGAACTATGTCTTCCATTACTGTATGTGTTGGTTGTTACTGTTTCTTTTTCCAGGAACTATGCCTTCCATTACTGTATGTGTTGGTTGTTACTGTTTCTTTTTCCAGGAACTATGTCTTCCATTACTGTATGTGTTGATTTTTACTGTTTCTTTTTCTAAGAACTATGTCTTCCATTACTGTATGTGTTGGTTGTTACTGTTTCTTTTTCCAGGAACTATGTCTTCCATTACTGTATGTGTTGGTTGTTACTGTTTCTTTTTCCAGGAAACTATGTCTTCCATTACTGTATGTGTTGGTTGTTACTGTTTCTTTTTCCAGGAACTATGCCTTCCATTACTGTATGTGTTGGTTGTTACTGTTTCTTTTTCCAGGAACTATGCCTTCCATTACTGTATGTGTTGGTTGTTACTGTTTCTTTTCCAGGAACTATGCCTTCCATTTACTGTATGTGTTGGTTGTTACTGTTTCTTTTTCCAGGAACTATGCCTTCCATTACTGTATGTGTTGATTTTTACTGTTTCTTTTTCCAGGAACTACGTCTTCCATTACTGTATGTGTTGGTTGTTACTGTTCTTTTTCCAGGAACTATGCCTTCCATTACTGTATGTGTTGGTTGTTACTGTTTCTTTTTCCAGGAACTATGCCTTCCATTACTGTATGTGTTGGTTGTTACTGTTTCTTTTTCCAGGAACTATGCCTTCCATTACTGTATGTGTTGGTTGTTACTGTTTCTTTTTCCAGGAACTATGCCTTCCATTACTGTATGTGTTGGTTGTTACTGTTTCTTTTTCCAGGAACTATGTCTTCCATTACTGTATGTGTTGATTTTTACTGTTTCTTTTTCTAAGAACTATGTCTTCCATTACTGTATGTGTTGGTTGTTACTGTTTCTTTTTCCAGGAACTATGCCTTCTATTACTGTATGTGTTGGTTGTTACTGTTTCTTTTTCCAGGAACTATGCCTTCCATTACGGTTTGCGTTGGTTGTTACTGTTTCTTTTTCCAGGAACTATGTCTTCCATTACTGTATGTGTTGGTTGTTACTGTTTCTTTTTCCAGGAACTATGTCTTCCATTACTGTATGTGTTGGTTGTTACTGTTTCTTTTTCCAGGAACTATGCCTTCCATTACGGTTTGCGTTGGTTGTTACTGTTTCTTTTTCCACCCGGGAAGGTTAACCCAGTCAACAAATGCCCGCAGAAGTCCGATGTGTCTGCCTAAAGGCGCAGTATCGCAGCTCCGCTGTAAACAGGCACAATGCAATTATATCCGAATAAAACTCTGAATGAACGTAGAAGAAGAAGAAGAAGAAGAAGAAGAAGAAGAAGAAGAAGAAGAAGAAGAAGAAGAAGGTTTCTTTTTCTAGAAACTATGTCTTCCATTACTGTATGTGTTGGTTGTTACTGTTTCTTTTTCCAGGAACTATGTCTTCCATTACTGTATGTGTTGGTTGTTACTGTTTCTTTTTCCAGGAACTATGCCTTCCATTACGGTTTGCGTTGGTTGTTACTGTTTCTTTTTCCACCCGGGAAGGTTAACCCAGTCAACAAATGCCCGCAGAAGTCCGATGTGTCTGCCTAAAGGCGCAGTATCGCAGCTCCGCTGTAAACAGGCACAATGCAATTATATCCGAATAAAACTCTGAATGAACGTAGAAGAAGAAGAAGAAGAAGAAGAAGAAGAAGAAGAAGAAGAAGAAGAAGAAGAAGAAGAAGGTTTCTTTTTCTAGAAACTATGCCTTCTATTACTGGTTGTGTTGGTTGTTACTGTTTCTTTTTCCACCTGGGAAAGTTAACCCGGTCAACAAATGCCCACAGAGTCGGATGTGTAGGCCTAAAGGCGCAGTATCGCAGCTCCACTGTAAACAGGCACAATACAATCACATCAACAACAACAAAAAAGACTCCGGATGAACGCAGAAGAAGAAAAAGTTTCTTTTTTAAGGAACTATGCCTTCCTGTATGTGTTGGTTGTTACTGTTTCTTTTTCCAGGAAATATGCCTTCCATTACTGTAGTTTCTAAACCACTGTGATGCTTAATATGACGAGAGCATTTCAGTTTCTGTGACATCATGCTATCAATGAACCAGTTTTCATTGATGTTCAGATATTTTAGAATGTCACCATTTTCTTATTCTTAAGCCATGGTATTTTCCCATAATATTTAAGTTAAAAAACCTTGATTTTCTTCATCGTATTGTGTTATACTGTGAATATTTTGTATGGCACATGATACATAATGTTACATATAATCTTACACATAATCTTACACATATCTGTTAAATTCAAGAGTGCTGGTAACTGAAACATTCATGACTGATAAAGGTAATGGTTAGAAGTCTATAAACAACCATTAAGTTAAGACACAATAACAGATGAAACAGCCTATCTGATGATGCTTGAATTTAGATGTAAGAATGGTTCCAAAAAAGAGTGTATGAGAGGATGAAACCGAGGTGCTTAATGCCAGTATGTGACTAAAATTATCAGCACCCTTGTGATATATTCTGAGGCAGTCTGAACATCAACTGATTTTCCCAGAGACCCACAAACTAATTTCTTGAATCATTTTCTTCTTTCACAGACATGTCACTACATGTAAAGATAAGCTTAAATCACAAAATGATTAACTTTAAAAATCCCTCACTGCTTTTTTTATAACAATTACATAATTCATGACTAACCTACCATTATCATGAAAGTACACAACAATGAAAAAAAACACAAATCTATATCAGACACTTGCCCTGATAGTTTTCTTGAGTTCTTCAACCTTGTCAGATTTGAACAAACGTCTTGTCAGAAATCCTTTAGCAGCAGCAGTCAGTTTATCAAATTTTACCTGCATCTCTGGCAGGTAGGCCTTTATAAAAAAAAAATAAAAGACTTTGAGCAGCAGTAAAATCAGAATTTGACACAAGTGATTGATTGATTGATTGATTGACACAAGTGAGAGATTGCTCAATTGTCTAATTCATCAGTGAACAAAACTGGGTGATACCAAAAGTATTTTAGCATTACAAAACAATATTGTCAGATCTCCGATCTGGCAGTATAAGATAATAAATGAAAATGACTATAAGAATAAAACAAACAAAAAATAAACAGCTAGCAAAAAATGAAACTAAAGGAGAGAATAATAGAGATCAGAAAGTTACTTTATTCAATAATCAAAATGCTGTAATAAAAATAAACACATGCAATATTAATGACTTACATAAATATGGAATTAATATTATTTATGTAACTTGCTAGAACTAAACAAGATACAAACAAGAATTAAACAAAATATAATCTGCCAGGACTAAACAACATACAACTTGGTAAAACTAAACAACTTACAGTATGCCAGGACCAACCAACAGGTGTCGTCAACAGGTGGCATAATATCTAGAAAACTATTTCATTTCAAGGTTCTGCACAAAATGATATGTTTGCATGGGCTTTCAGCAGTTTTACTTCACCAGGGCATTGGTAGGTAGATAATAAAATACCTGAAACCTGCTGAGAAAACATGACCAACCCAAGCCTAATACCAGCCAGTCCATTTGTGCTATGCTTAATCTTGACCTAATTATAACTTGTTATGCCTCTCCACAGATGTGAAAATACAGTATAGGTCTGGTACACCTGTTAGATTCTGGGCTTGGAGAAGGGAAGGAGTACTCTGCAATGCAGTCAAGAGAAAAAGCTCTAGACCAGTGGTTCTCAACCTTTTTTGGCCCATGCCCCCCTTCACAATATTTTCAGAAAGTCATTCTGCCCCCCCCCCCCCCCCCTGTATTTTCTCCCTAAAATCCCCCCACCCCTACACAGTATATGTAATAATGGAAGCTAAATTTAATAGCCCATACTGAAACCAGTCTAGACGTCTACATAAAATGTGATTTGCAGGTCTACTTACGTTATAAAATGAATTTCAGAAGGGTGAGATGTACAGAATCGTAAAGTATGAAGGGAAAGACAATATCAAGTAATCGGTTCTTGTATTAACGCGATCTTGAAATAATCATAATTCCCCCCTGGAAACCTTAAAATTCCCCCCTGTGGGGAAATTCTCCACCAGTTGAGAACCACTGCTCTAGACCAACCTCACTAGGATAGATGCCAACCCTTTTCAGAGCTTAGAAGACCTCAATATCAATCAGGGTTAAAACTCACAGGCTACCTAAGGATTTCCAACCAAGCAATTTTACAGAATACAATTTAGTTATTAAAATATTAGTTCCAACACTTAAATTATTTTCTTCTGTTTTTAACACTCCTAGTGCAGTATAGGCCCACAACCAGGCATGCCAAGCCCAATGTAGGTCAGTTCATGTTCCGTTGGATATTGGCTGATCTGTTTCTACAGTGTGAGGTCTCAAACCAACCCTATTTAGCTGCCTTTTACAACATGCGCTGGGGTCTGCAGTGTGACTATTCCTTTCTTCCTCTCGGGGGTTCTATAACACACTAAAAATCATTCTAAAGTACACATCAGGAAATGTAGATATCCTCTGCTTGCTTACCCTTGAATGAATTTGGCTTGTCAGTAATTCACACAAAATTAATATCTCCAACAAGAGGTGGTATAAAGACTTGATTGAGGTACTGTTGCACTGAGGTTTTCAAGTTCTATACAAATATGTTGCCGATCTCCCTGACGAAGGGGTTAAGGACGCTGTTCGTAATTCCGCTTATCCCACGTACGAAACACAGCTGCGCGAGATTCAACAGCAGGATCAGCGTCAGCGTTGGTTTCTTACGGAAAGGTGCTGAGCTGGTAGTTCAGAAACAATGGCAAACTACTGAGTGTAAAACTTGCCAAGACATCAACAGCAGCTGAAAAATGCTGGTGTTGACTGCAATGCCCTGTAAATAGGATATGCAAATATAATTTAAAAAAAACAACATCCAACTATGTTAGTGTCATAAATGATTAAAAAGTGTTTAAATTTTAATAAAATATTTAACTGTGGAATTTCCTGCAGAAAAAAACTAAATGACTATAGCAGGACGCTAAAAAGAAAAGAATAGCAGCCCAAAAGAAAGACTGTTTTATTTGACACTATATTGCAGTTTGTGCTTTCCAATCATAAGTTGCAAATAGAAAAAAAAAAATAAACATAGAAAATGTAATGAAGACACAAATGCACAGAGCATATTAGACAGGGTTCAGGAGTCTCTGTGGTGAAGTGGTCAAGCTGTCTGCCTCAAACTCTGAAAGTTATGGGTTTGATTCCAGGCTACGTCTTTCGGTCCACAAGTGCATTTTTATTGGAGACTCCTGCTTTGTGCGATGTTTTCGGCAGGCCGCTCTGAAGAAAAAGACCAGGCCATATGGATTAAAACCAGGTGCAATGAAGTCGATCCCCTCGACTGTAACCTTTTATTTTTAAAAAATTCTAATTTTGAAATAAAACTTTTAAAAAAATGTGTTTGAATGCGGAAAGAAACATCCAAGAGAGTAAAAACTCACCTCTTGTGGCACCACAACTCTTTCATTTCGTCGCTGCGATGTATACTTCTGTGGAGACCGCATTACAAGAGGATGCCGCAAATAAGGGGATGTCACTGAAGGACTCACTTCTGGAATCCGTCCGCCTACTCTCACACCAGATGCATTGCTGGCATAGAAATCATCTCCAACAGTATTTTTGACTCTCGTCTGGCTATCATCACTTCTACTGTGAGGGGAACTGTACAACACACTGTTTTTCTTTGACTGATAATAGGATTTTGGTTTCACCTGTTCGGGTTTACCTGATTTAGCATCTATCTCTGAGTTAGCTTTTGGCTTTAGCCTGCTGCTAGTGACTGGTGTGTGCCTGTCTGAAGACGACTGATTGACAGCATCAACGTGCAAACTACCTGGCACATTAACTGAAGTCTCTGTCATAGGTTTAGGTCTCGACTGCCAGCGTTTAATATCAGTACTGTCAAAATTGCCAGTTTGGACAGGGCTATATTCTCCATTTTTAGATTTCACCTTGATATTTTCAGGTGCATTCTGTATTAGAAATTGTTTTTGTTCTCTTCCCTGCTGTTGAACTGCTTTTATTTCAGTATCCAGCAGCATCATTTGACGTCTCTGTTGAATGAACAACAAAGAAATATATACTCTCAGCTTGAACTCCTTCTCTATATATTGCAATAGATACACGAGAATAACTGAGATTAGAGCAGTTTATTTTCTATATTCTATGATGGATTGTTATTACGGATAGTAGAAACACAACAGAAAAATAAATTGGCATGGACAGAAAAAATACTTTTTTATATTTTCAATTTGCATATTCTTATGGCTCAAGTTAGTTTTGCTCTTTGGGCCAAAGGAAGCACAAAATTCTTTACTTAAAATTTGTTAACCTTCCTTTTTGAAATGATTCTTATATCCTAGTATAATGAGGAAATATAAGACCTCTATTTGACAAAAAAACACAGAACTGTCACAAAAATACTTCTGACAAACAAAGCAAACACTCTTTAAAAAAATCTATTTTACCTTTAAAAAAGTAAGATTTTGCAAACATATAGTTGTGTGTGTGATTATGTCACAAGGTGCACATGGGGTACCATCAATCTTTATTGACGACACCGAACTAAAGATGGTAGACCATTTTACATATCTAGGATCAGTGGTAAATAGCAAATTATCCCTAGATCAGAAAATCAACATCCGGCAGCAACAACAATGAACAGGTTAAGAAAAACAGTCTGGGAGAACAGGAAGCTTACTGCCAAAACAAAAGTCCTTGTCTATCAAGCCTGTGTTCTTAGTACTCTTCTTTATGGCAGTGAAACCTGGACAACTTACTCACACCAAGAGAAACATTTAAACAGCTTTCATATGCGGTGTCTGCGAAGAATTCTTGGTATTAAGTGGCAAGACAAAATCACAAATACTGAAGTATTGGAAAAATCAGGTTGTGTGACGGTTTATTCCATGCTCAGTCTTCGTAGACTTAGATGGATAGGACATCTTAGGAAGATGGATGATGGTAGAATACCAAAGGACATCTTTTTTGGTGAATTACAGATGGGTAAGAGATCTCAGGGTCGGCCTCTACTACGATACAAAGATGTGTGTAAGCGGGACATGATTAATACAGGCATTCATAATGCACAGTGGGAGCAAGTCGCCGCCGAACGTGTTGCATGGAGGGCAAAGATCAGAAATGGAATAAAGACCCCCGGGAAGGTTAACCCGGTCAACAAATGCCCGCAGAAGTCGGATGTGTCGGCCTAACGGCGCAAGAACGCAGCTCTGCTGTAAACAGGCACAACGCAATCACATCCGAAAAAAAAACTCCGGATGAACGAAGAAGAAGAAGAAGAATAAAGACAAAGGAGAAAATTATTGCAGATAAGTCACACACTGAGCGTGTGAGACGTAAGATAGTGCATGATGGTGGAAATGACCACGTGTTCACATGCACCCACTGTGAATGGACATTTACAGCGCAAATTGGCCTTATCAGTGACATTCGCTACCGCCATAGGTAAAAGTTATTATGCCTTTTTAAAGCACAAACTATCGTCTGTCAAGACGGCAAGGTGCCAATAGTTGTCTGTGTGGATTACATATAGTTGTCTATGTGGATTCTTTTAGAGGACCTGACTGGGTATGTGCAGTGTTAGACCCATCTAACCATCATCAAGTATTTCAGGATCCTCGCCGATGCAACAGAGTTCATGCATTGAGCTGAGTTTCTCCAGACTCAGGTTTGAGTTAGGAGGAAAACGGAGCACTTATGGGTTAAACCGTGTGCCGTGATGTTGATCTAATGACTAAAACTAAAAACTAAAACTAGAACCATCACATGTTGTAAGCCTGGGTGCACTGAGGCACAGGTTGCCAGTCTTTCCCTCCCCTAGCAAGTGTCAAGAGCCGGCATCAAACTCTTGCCAAACTGCTCTCATGCCATTGTCAGCATAACATTCTAACTGCTACATCAACGTGCACACTTCATCTAATAAAACTTTGATGTAATTCTAGTCAGCAGTAGCTTGCAACAGTGGACATGTCACAATCATCTAGTAAAAAAAAACTCATCTGGACTTTGAGAGTATAAGATGTCTGGACTATGAGAATATATCTGGACTATGATAGTATAAGATATCTGGACTATGAGAGTATAAGATATCTGTACTATGAGATTATAAGATATCTGGACTATGAGAGTATAAGATATCTGGACTATGAGAATATATCTGGACTATGAGAGTATAAGATATCTGGACTATGAGAGTATAAGATATCTGGACTATGAGAGTATAAGATATCTGGACTATGAGAGTATAAGATATCTGGACTATGAGAGTATAAGATATCTGGACTGTGAGTATAAGCTATATGGACTACGAGAGTAAAAGACATCTGGACTATCAATTGCAAAAGAAACCCATGTCATGAAAAAAACATACATTTGAGCAATGTGAATTTCAGAAACTGCTAGATGATGAAATCACACAAGAAACATTTGATGTGCATTAAATCAAATCAAATCAAATCAACTTTATTTTAAAAGGGTCACAAATTGGGCACGCAGGCCCGTCTTACATTCAGCCCTTTCAATCACTCATCTTTCGTTCATCAAGAGCATTATACATTCACATAGGAAGAAAAAAAAACATTGTGAAATGAATGTTGTAAACATAAATAAGACAAATTACCTTGTTATGAGGCCCATCTCCCACCTACCCACACATCACCCACCACACACACACCCACCTACCCACACACACACCCAGGGACACATACATACCCCACCAACCAACCCATCCCCCTCCCGCTACATCACTCACCCACACACACTGCCCTCACCTATTCCCCCAACCCAAACATACTCGCCACCAACACAAACATCCCCCACCAACCCACACATCTCGCGCCCACCCACATACACATCCTAACCCATACACCCATCCCCCACCACACATCCTCTCCCATCCACACCTCCAACCACCCATCCCCCAACCACACCTCCATCGACCACAGATTCCCCACCCACACACACACATCCCCCACCAACCCACACATCGTACATCCACTCACATATCCCCAAACCATACACACACATCCCCACCAACTGACATCTCCCTACCCACACACACACATCTCCCTAACCACCATATTAATATGGCATCAGCCACCTTCACTTTATAAAAATCTTTACAGGAATGTTATGAACCTGAAATTACTGCTTTTATCAGAGACATTGACATGGAGATCCAAATACAAACTAGAAGAAGAATAAGAAGAGACTGAATGGTGTCAGTAAAGAAAAAAGTATAGACCGAGGTCTGAGTACAAACTAAGAAGAATAAGAACAGACTGAATGGTATCAGTAAGTAAGGGAAAAAGTAAGGACCAGTTTTCAGTATTCAGTATTCAGTGTTAGCGGAGAAAGCTGCTAACCCCTCGGCCATGAAGCCTTGAAGCACCATATATTTATAGAGCAATAAAGGATGATGTGATCAATATCTCATTGGCTGCCTTTACTTCCCACAACATGTCCAGGTAGCCATTTGAGGCTGTGTCGACCTGACAGCCCGGGCAAATTGTAGACATCTGTCTCGACATGAATTCAATCCCATGACAATGTTATCTATATCGAAACAATAATATCATGACACAAAAGCCAACCTGCTGTATAAATAGGTCTTCCATTTCTCTTTGCTGCTGTCTAATCAAAAACTGCCTCTTCTCATCCATTTGTTGCTGATGCAGGTCCAGTAACTCTGCCACTGTGTGTTTCTCCATACTGCCTTGACTCTCAACTATGGACCTTCAATGTTTGGCAGATTAAAAAATATGCAGTGTGAATAAAACTTATTTATATTTTCAATAACAGGTTAAAGAAACCTTAGGATATACATACGTATGTACATATACATGTATGTGTATGTATCACCATTTATTTATAACAAAATGAATGTGTCATAGCATAAATGATGTTCAGTTAATAAGAAACAGAATACACAATTCATTTATCTGAGTGACAGAAACTCATTATTTATTATTATTGGTGCGAGAGAGGTTTCAGTAGATTGACATATCTTGTGAGGTTTGTGTGACTGTAGAGAGTTTGAAAGACATGGCTGTGAGTGAATTAAAGAGAGAATGAATGTGTGTGTGTGTGTGTGTGAGAGAGAGAGAGAGAGAGAGAGAGAGAGAGAGAGAGAGAGAGAGAGAGAGAGAGAGAGAGAGAGAGAGAGAGAGAGAGAGAGACATGGCTGGGAGTGAATGAAAGAGAGAATGAGAGAGAGAGAGAGAGAGAGAGAGAGAGAGAATGGGGGAAGGAACGGGGGCGAGGGAAGGGAAAAATGAGAGTGAGAAAGATGCATATAATAACAGCAACAAAAACCATTCGTAAAGTATGACTGCTAGCAATGTGTTACACTGCTCACAAGCAGCTTTCCTGCATATAAACATAACAGTATCCTAATAATAGAAAATTCCAGAAGGAGTGTCCAGCATTAGGCCTTCAAATATACCAAGTCACAGAATAATATACGTACAAAAAATAACACACTTTAATGCAAATTTATCAAACCATATTCTGTTTTTGCAATGACATAAAACACAATGTGTGTGGTTTGTTTTAAACACCTTGAGCATACTGGTGAATATATGTATTCTTGATACTCTTCTTCATGTGACCAGACAGAAAAGAATGACATTGCTTGCTATACATACTGTCCAGGTTTCCAAACATGCTCTATATTATAGGTATAGACATCTCATGCAAATATTACCATAGGGGTGTAAAAGTGACAAGCTCTCTATCTCCCTTTTTAAAAATCAAAAACCATATTTACACTTATCTGACAAGGATGGTCAACCCGAGTATCATGATTGGAAAAGATTCAATCTTGCTATTCACCATCATGCAGCAGGTCCTTTGTTGAATGTCACTATCATTACAACCTGACAAATGGCCTGGATCTTTTACCAGTTCCCCTGTCTCAAGCATGTTCACGTACAAGGTGTCTTTAATGTTCTGTAACCACTTTTACGCTGGTGGACCATTACCTCTTCTTCCAGAAATTAGGCCTTCCATTACTGTTCTGTCGAAGCCACTGTCAGGCTTAATACACCCATAGTATTTCAGTTTTCCAATTCATGACCCTGTTTAAGAGCTGGTTACCTTCTATGTTCAGGGGTAAGTTAATACAGACTCTGCCACTACTGAGGTTTAAACTCCAGACCACAATGTTGGTTAGTAAGCACTTTGCTCAATAGTAAAGGTTTTATTGGTTAATGACAATGTCTAAAGCAGTGGTTCTCAACAAGGGGAGGGGTGGGGGGGGAGATTAAGATTATTTCAAGATCACATTAATACAAGAACTGATTACTTGATATTGCTTTTCTTTCCATTCTTTACGGCTCTGTACTTCTCGCCCTTCTGAAATTCGTTTTATAACGCAAGTAGACCCACAAATCACGTATTATGTAAATGTCTAGACTTGTTCTAGTATGTGTTTTTAAATTTAGCTTCAATTTTTACATATACTGTGTAGGGGAGGGGGGAATTTATAGAGAGGAAATACGAAAAGGGGGAGGGATGACATTCTGAACATATGGTGAAGGGGTGCATGGGCCAAAAAAAGGTTGAGAACCATTGGTCTAAGGTCTCTATATTAAGCAGTACCATCCCCACACCTCACACCTTTATGCTCCCTGTGGAACAAGACTCATTTTAACTATACCTATGTTATTTCAATCTTTCTGATTTCCGTTGTGAACTCCAGGAATTTATTTTAATTTCTGCCTTTGTATCAGAAGATGTATTTGCAGCCAGACTTCCATGTCTGTTTCCTATCTGATATCAAAATCATACATTTCATCTTTACTGGAAGCCACAGAGATGAGGTTTCTATATAGAATATTGAGAATCCTATGGTTGGACAAGAAAGCTAATTTTCAAGTACTGCAAGAAAGACACTGAGTTGAGCTGAGTTGTGTTGAGACAAGAACCGACATCACAGGATTTAGGACATTCCATACCATGCTCTGTCATCATCAACAGCTAGTGAAGAGTCCCAATACTAATGTTATCAAAACTAAGTCCTGATGATTTGTCCACCTTCTCATTTCCCACCACACCAGCATGTCTTGGAGAAAAAATCCAACAGATGCTATCTATTTTTGATTGTTGAATTGGAGCCTGCGACTTAGTCTGAAGCATGCCTGTCTGCACCTTTCTAGTCATACTTTGTGAGTGTGTTAAAATCAAGACAAAGAAGAAAGACATTTGATTACCCACATTAGGATAAGACAATCATCACTTTTTGGACAACAGGGTCTGGAGAAGGTTGTAACTTACCTCAGCACATCCAGCACCGATGTGTGGCAATCATCATCTGTTGCTGCAGATATGGCTTGTGTCTCTTCATCTGTTTCGATATCACCAGGCATCAACTGTGTGTTCCAGCTCTGACCAGTAAAGTTCATGGAGTTTTGAAGCTGGACTTGATTTAGGTATTTATTGATGTGTTCTGCTTTCCCTTCTTTCTCGGCATCTGACAGAAATGATGCCTTCCCATCTGATTCAGAAGCTACTGTAGTCTTCAAAGTAGTCTCCATTCTCTTTTGTGACATCTGATCACCAACAGCTTGCTGTTTTATATTTGAAATGGCTGTGTCGGTTTTCATAGTTGCTTTTTGTTCATCATTCTTTTCCTTCACATTAGTTTTTTCTGGCCTACCATGAGCCTGGATTAATGCTGGTGATGGCTCACTCAATGTATAGGAATTCCTGCATATGTTGTTTCTAGAGGGTGTAACTACATTTTCTTGTGCTCCTGAATCTCTGACAGAGGTATCTACGTTGAGCTTCTTTGGGGAATCTGACTGACAAGGTTGAATCTCTTTGAAAGTTTTCAAGCCATTCCCTTCTGCCTTTTCTTGCCTCTGACCAGGTTTTATGTTAACAGACTGTAGGTCTGTATTAACAATGTTCATACCGATAGCAGGAACATCTTTAGGAAGTTCCTCCCTGACAGTGCTACTGCTTGATCCTGATGTATTTGTTAGTGTGTTTGATCTGGTTGAGGCCTGCAAGTCTGAAACTGATTTTTTCTCCATGGAAACTGCACCCAAGTTAGCTGGCTTCTCAATTAAACAAGTGGACTCGGCTACAGATATGGTGTCACTGGTAGTAACTGAATTAGAGGCAGAAGCAAGCAAATCAGAAGATGTTCCAACTTCCCAGACAAGAGAATGAGGTGCTGAGGTTTTGGTGACTTTAACTGAGTTACCAGTTATCTTTTCTACATAGATCTGTTGTTGTCTGCTTTCATGAGCATGAGATTCTGTACTTACTCTTTCATTCAAATTGTGTCCTGAAGTGTTAGCAAGTTCCATTGATCTTTTTTGTCCATGCTGGAATGTTTTATACAATTGTGTGACATCATTCTCTTTGTCTGAGCTGCTCATTTCAGACCTTCCATACAGCTGAAATGGTACATGACTATTAATACTGAATGGGGGAGTAACTGGGGACAAGCTGCTATCTGTACAGGCAGAAACTTTATCTATAAGACCCGTGCTATTTTCAAAATCAAAAACTTTGTGGGATAACAAACTTCTTTTACGAGACTCACTAGGATCTAATATTATAGGCAAAACTGTATTGTCATCATGTGCTTGCTTAACTGCACTTTGGGGATCAGAAGTCATTTTCTTTTTGACAACAGTTGGTTGTTCTGCCCTAGTGTTGGTATTTATGTATTCTGTGACAAAAGATGCAAAGTGGACTCCACTTTTCTGAGACTTTGGGCTGCTTCTGTTGCTCCACTGTCCGTCTGTAGGTGCATACATGTTGGCAATCCCAGAAGCTGGTGAGCCACCGTGACTATTGTGAGACTGTTCAGAATTGACTAATTCTGCCTTTTCTACCAAATCTGAAGACATGGTGTCACTTGTAGTCATTTTGCCAGATTCTAAAGATTGTTTTGCTGACTGCAGTAACTCCCTAACCAACATGCCACGAGTATCATGATGGCAACTTGTTGATTGAGCTAAACTGTCATTCAGACTTCTCTGATTGAGAAACTTATCCTCTAAGCTGACAGTATTTTGAAAACTATTTCCATCCTTGGCAGCCAAAATATTTCTATTATCCTGTGTTTGGGTTAAGTCTGTAGTATCACTTAAATCACTGCCACTTGTCGATGTCAGATCCTGAACATTTAATGCTTTTGACAGCCGATCGAGGTCATAAGAAATTTTCTGTTCTTTAACTGAAGTCAACACCAGACCGTTGAATACTTTTGGAATGGATTCAGAAGCTAAAGACATAAAATCCGAGTTCACAGAGTCCAATGTCTGAAGACCAAAGTCATCAGAATCATTGATTGTCTCAGCTTCAGCATTAGTACTAAATGTACGAGTGCCTGACAACAGGTCATGCTGATGGCTATAACTGCTTGGTTCATCATGTTGTCTTTCAGAGTCAAAGTTCAACTGCCTAGCTGCCTGCCTTGAAGAGGCTCTGGGAAAACAAACCTGGAGAAGCAAGATGTATTCATCTCTGTAACTGTCATAAATTAACACAAATATCAAGACTGGAATATCATCAATAATACAACTAAAGAAATTATGTAATGCTTAATTAAAGTGAGTTTCAAACAATTTATGATTCTAACTTTACACTTATGCTTTACTGGTTTTTTTGTTTGTTTATTTACTTATTCATTATGTTTTTCTTTACTTTATGATCATGTCATAATTCTGTCCTTCAGCTTACAACTTAATATTTCTATGATTGTTTTCAACAAAGTATTAGTTCTCATTACATGCCAAAAATATTTTACAGTACTACCGAGCTTCCCTGAAAATAAGACCGCGTCTTACATTAATTTTAGTTTTAAAAAATGCACTAGGGCTTATTTTCGAGGTATGTCTTTTATATATATATATAAAAAATCTACATTTATTCATGTACAAAATTCTCTATTTATTCAAATAGTCATGTCATCTTCTTCTGGAACATCATCACAATTCTCCAAATCCCAAATTTCTTGCGACTCCATTTCCTGTAGAACTATTGGCCCCAATCTCTCATGTTCACCAATAAAGCTTTCCTTAAATCAGCATTTCTTGTCCATGTAGCCTGCACGTGGTGCATTGGTAACTTTATTTTACATCAGTGACGAGTGAGAGTTACGAACCACATCCGTTCATTATCAAGTGTATACCAGTGGCATCTGTATTCCGACTGGCCATTTGGCAACAAGTCTCTCATTCTAGCTGATGATCTTAACTAGGGCTTATTTTAGGGGTAGGTCTTATAATAAAAGCATTCTGAAGAATTGCGCTAGAGATTATTATAGGGGTAGGTCTTATTTTCGGAGAAACACAGTAGTTGTATTTTCTTCTTTCTTGTCTGTCCCAAATAAACACTGGATGAGTTAAAGCATGGCTAGGATATTTGAGCCTGTTTCTAGACATATCAGCCTTCAGTGTAGCATTGAATGGGACTAGGTGTGCCTTCAGTCTTCAATCCCCACTCCATCAGCCAGACTACAGGGGTGCAGCCTGCTTCCAGGAGGACCACTTGGAGATGCAGTAGGGTCTTGCTGAGCTTTGATAAAGTTTTCAGTCACTAACTCCATTGCTGCATATTTGATCCCTGGGACTAATTTATATAATAAGATTTCATTTTTACAGTCCTGATTTATTTTTTTATACATTAAAATTGTTCATTCTATTTCTACAAAAAGAGCAAAATATTTCTGCATCAATGTATTTAAAGGACATCAATTTAAAATTGCATCTAACTGTTGTTGCTCTTGTTGTTTATGTATGTAAATAAATACACTTTGCAACGTTTAATACATATATATGTATATATATCATAAATGTTCCCTTTGTATATAAGTAAAGTCTTGAAGTGTCTTCAGCATCTAGTGCGAGCTCCAATCAGCACTTGTTGGGTCATGAGGTCAATATCATGCAGGCCACCTTTACTTTCTAGGAAAGTTCTGGTACACATTTTACGCTGAGTTGACCTAGGAGCCGTGGTCAGTAAACAAAATGTCCCTGCGCTATATGTACTTGTATAGGGACAAATTATTTCGTTCATTAAAAACTTGTGTGCGGACACACACATACACAATAGTATTTTTTAAAAAAAATATAAGTACTTTAAATATAACAAGAAGGAGGGTATAAAATGCACAACATGATCTATACCTGTGATTGATTAACTAATGAATCAGCTTTGGCCAAGAGCTCTCTCCTATGCCTGGCCTTTAACCGTTTCTCTAACAACACTGCATCCTTCTTATACTGACGAAGTTCATCACGCCTGCTGGATGTCATCTGTGGGTTCATGGATACAATAATGTATCATACACACATTCTCACATAAGGATTCATTACGAATTCAAGGAGTATGCTTAGTAAGGTAGAGAAAGGGATGTTTCGTGTGGAATCGCTCACTTCACTTCAGAGGTCACAGATTGTGAGAATTGTATGGATTTTTTGCCCTGGCCACGCGGGTGTGCTGGGGAATGAACAGACTGGTAGGCTGGCAGGGAATGCACCTCTTGGTGGTCGATTACCTAGGGGCAAGGGAGAGGTGGTCGTGCACCTGTGGGACCAGGTGGAGAAGGTGGGGGACCTGATTGAAAACCCGTATGTAGAAAGGATGAGATTGCGGAGGGTTGACAGGGGTTATGGTAGAATCCCAAAACTGAACGGGAAGACCAGAAGAAGTTTCAATCAGATAGCAGTAGGAACAATTAGTAGTGCAACTCTTTGTTGGCTGTTGAACAAGGGAACGGAGTGCATATGGGAATGTCCTGAGTGCAGTGATTTCAGTTCTTAGCTTAACTCAACAACTCAGTCTCACGTAAGGAAAGTAGTTTAGAGGATTCTTCATCAAGTGCCAGGTCTGGAGCAGACATCAGCAACCATGACTCTCCAATCCTCTTTGTCATCTGAAATTTTGATGAAGTTGTGTTCATTATTCGTTGCCTAGCTGCTTAAGCTTTCCAGATAATCTTTATCTGTCTGCCTCTGTCTCTCATGTTTAACATTTTCCCACATAAGAGTGATATCTGTATTCCAACACTTCTGTTGGCATGTCCCTTTACCGGGAAGGTTAATCGGTCAACAAATGCCCGCAGAAGTCGGATGTGTCAACCTAACGGCGCAAGAATGCAGCTCTGCTGTAAACAGGCACAACGCAATCACGTCCGAAAAACCTCTTTGGATGAACACAGAAAAAGAAGTATGTCCCTTTAATTTCTTCTTCTTCTGCTGCGTTCATCCGGAGTTTTTTTTCCCGGATGTGATTGCGTTGTGCCTGTTTACAGCAGAGCTGCGTTCTTGCGCCGTTAGGCCGACACATCCGACTTCTGCGGGCATTTGTTGACCGGGTTAACCTTCCCGGGGGTTTCTTAGGACGTTTGACTCTCACTGTTGTGGTGTTATCTCCCATCCTTGTAGGCCCATATAGAACAGCCAAAGACATCCTGGTCAGCCCTCAAGGGAAGGCAGGGGCAGACCATGGGCATTCCCCGCCATCCAAGGAGGCTTCCATAATTGCAGAGCCAACACACAGCGCTCTGGTACTGGGCTCACCCAAGGAATCGTCACGTCCTGCACATGGCTGCTTAGCCTCACTTCCGTATATTGGGCCTTCCGTTCACCATAGGCTTTCTTCCAGAAACCAGAAGAATGCAGTGTGCAGATGACATCCACATAGTGAGCTTTCGATTCGGACTTTCCGCGTAATGGATTTGCTATCCGAGCAATATTCCATTTCATGCCACTAGGACACTTTTTCCACCTTTTATGGAGCCCACACAGTGAGCTTTTGATTCAGACTTTCCACGTAATGGATTTGCTATCCAAGCAATATTCCATTTCGTGCCACTAGGACACCTTTCCCACCTTTTATGAAGCCCACACAGTGAGCTTTTCATTCAGACTTTCCACGTAATGGATTTGCTATCCAAGCAATATTCCATTTCATGCCTCTGGGAGGCTTTTGTAACCGACATACCTGTGGTATGAAGTGTGGCAGTCTTAATACTTCTTCATACACCTTTAAATGTCAACCTGTATGTAGTTAAAGTAAGCTGCGGTCAACTTGAGCTTGTTGATATCTCCATAGAGCTTGGGTGTGGGTCAAAATATCTTTCTCTGTTCTGCATATATTGGACAATCCTGCAGCAAATGTTTTGCTGTCATTTTTCCAGTTCGACAATTACATTCATCAGTATCTCCTATCTTTAGTTTATTGAACAAGTGGAATTTGCAGCCTGTTATGTCCTGTGCGGAGTCTGAAGATTGCTACTTGTTCTCTCCGGTCGAGTTTGTAATATGCATCATCCGTCTGGTGGCCTGGATGCTCTGATTCCCATTTGGTTCTATAGGTGCTTTTTATCAACCTCTTTGCCTCATTATAGGTTATGTCTATGTCAGGCTGTGGTAGTCGCCCGCCCTCTTTTGCCAGTCTGTCAGCCTCTTCATTTCCAGGTATACTGCAATGTGATGGGATCCACTGTATTACAACTTTTTTGGATTTCTGGCATAGACCATGGAGTGCTGCTCTTAGGTCAGCTATTTCTGTGCTGTTATTGCTCTTCAGTATTGAGACAGCTGACTTTGCATCTGTGAAGATAGCTATTTGCTTCTCTTTATTTTCCTCCATCAAGAGCATTTCTGCTGCAGTTTTCAGAGTCTCTACCTCCACTTTGAAGTTACTTGAAAACTTTCCAGTTGCCACTGAATGTGTCTTTTTCACTCCATTTTTTAAATTTAGGAGAATTCCTCCTCCTCCATTCTCTATTGAATTTTTGGCTGATCCATCTGTATATGCATGGGTCCAATTGCTGCTTGGGTAATGTTCTTTTATGTAGTTTAGGGTTATTTCTCTTCTTTCGGTTTCATGCTGAGTGTTCTTTTTCTCAATACCAGGAATGTTTTCTATCATCTCAGGCAGTTGCTGCTGTCTCCAAGCTGGGAACTTGTATGAATTGTAAATGGGTTTGACTGTTGATATGTTAAGTATAGGATCTGCCCTAATCTTTCGTTTTGCAGTTTCTACAAAGTTGCTACGCTTCAGTCTTCCCTTTCCAAAACCACTAAACCTTTTATACATAGGGTGGTCTGTCAATCTTCTACATTTTTCTGCTTGTTGCTGGGCTCTGCTATCTCTTCTATCCTGCATTGGTTGTAAACAAGTGATCTTTTCTAGTTCATTAATAGGCGTTGTCTTCAGGCTTCCAGTTATGATTTGCATTCCTTGATATTGGACTCTACTTATTTTGTTAAAGTTTGACTTAGCTGCTGTTGCCCAAGCTGCAATGCCATATTCCAGTACTGGCCTCACCCGTCCAGTATATAACTTCTTGAGAACTTTCTCATCTGCTCCCCACGTTGTACCAGCAAGCTTTTTCATGATTGCCATTTTTTGCCTTGCTCTTGTTCGATTTTTCTCAGCATGTGTTTTCCATGTCAGGCGACGATCAAAGGTGACTCCTAGATAGTTTGGATTTTCTTCATGGCGCAATATTTTTCCATTCAATACCAGCTTAGGTTGCTGAGTTTTATTTGAGAGGGAGAACACTGTGCATGTTGTTTTCTCCTCACTTATCTTCACTAGACATGATTTTGACCAGTCCTATAGCGCTAATAGGGCTTGCTGTATTCTGCTGTTAGCTGTACTAATATATTCTTCAGATGTTCATATGGCTAGGTCATCTGCAAAGGATGATGTGTGTACTCTGGCTGGAAAATTTTCCGTGATGTTTATATATGCTAGGAATAATGTTGGTGACATTGTTGTTGGTGATATAAGTCAGGTCTTAGTCAGATATGACTGAGTTACCGTATAACAGTAGACGGTACTACCTGGTTTCTGTTAGCGCTGAACATTGGGCGGCGCTTACCAAACCCGACACCCCACATTGTGCCAACGGCTTCGGGCGGAAAAGCGCAATTGGGAGGGTACAAGCCTTACCCTGGTGCGAGGAAATGCAAGCTAAAGAAAAATGTCATGGCAGGGCAGACCAGGCCCTAAGCCTTGGTTGGCGACTGGTCTAGGATCGAAGCTCCGACAGGCGGACAGTTAGAGCATTGCTTTGCTGATCCGGCAGCTTCTGCAGCTTGTCTTGTTCCAGATGTAGGGGTGTTACCTTTCCTCTGGAGTAAACTAGGCAGGCCGAGAGAGGGATCATGCTGCATGGGCAACACATGATCTCTATATTTTAGCCCAGGCTTTGTGCTATGGAGAGGCAATAACTCCATCCCTGGTCTTAACTGGTCTCGGAATCAAAGCGAGAGGCAACTGTTACGGGTTATAAGTCCTTGTCAGTTGGCGTAGACATGGGGCGCCACGCGTTGCCTCTGACGGTGGGAGACACCTATAGGTGTCACTGATCAGCTACCGCCCGCCTCAAGCTGGGCAGCCCCCAGCCAATTGGGTGCTGATCCGCCACAGCCTGCCTGCTTCAATGGGTGCTTGGGGCTAGGACAAAATCTGAATCGCAGGCTGTAAAACCAATGCACCAGGTACAAAGAAAAATAAAAATAGAAACCTCAAGCTACGGCTTGCAACCTGGAACGTGAGAACCATGTGTCCAGGATTTTCCACTGACTTGACCAATATTGACGATGTGAGAAAAACGGCTGTGATTGATGCCGAACTCAATCGTCTAAACATTGATATTGCTGGCCTGCAGGAGACTCGCCTCGCTGAGGAAGGGTCACTGAGGGAAAACAACTACACCTTTTTCTGGAAGGGTAGAGGGCAGGCAGAAAAAAGGCAACACGGTGTGGGCTTTGCAGTGAAGAATTCGCTACTGGGAATGATTGAAATTCCAGCAGGAGGAAATGAAAGACTATTATCCCTGCGCTTGGCAACCTCTTGTGGGTTTGCCACCATTATTACTGCATATGCACCGACACTCGATTCCTCTGATGATGTGAAGGATTCGTTCTACGAGGATTTAGACTCCGTGATCAAGGCAGTTCCAAAATCTGACTACATTTATATGCTCGGTGATTTCAATGCTCGTGTGGGCAAGGACTCGAGTTCATGGCCAGTGTGCCTTGGAAAATACAACATCGGTCGCATGAATGAAAATGGGCAAAGGCTGCTGGAGCATTGCACCAGTAATGACCTATGTATTACAAACTCCTTTTTTAAAACAAAAGAGATGCATAAGGTCACATGGAAACATCCAAGATCCGGCCATTGGCACCAGCTGGACTTCATCATCACACGGAGACAACATCTGAACCATATATCATTGACTCGTAGTTACCACAGTGCTGACTGTGATACGGATCATTCTTTGGTTGTTGCAAGGGTTAGACTGAGACCAAAGAGAATCTACACAGCTAAACACAAATCTAGCCTCAGGATTAATATTATTAACACTCATGATCCTAAAAAGTGCTTTCAGTTTCAACAGCAACTTGAAGACGCTTTCACTGATACACCAGAAAATTGTACAGTAAATGAAAAGTGGGGTCAAATTAAGGAAACTCTTTATAAAACTGCCGTAGGGGTTTACGGCACTGTGGATCATAAGAGGCAGGACTGGTTTGCGGCCAACAGCGAGACTCTGCAGCCCTTGATTGATAAGAAGAAGAAAGCTCTCTTAAGAAACAAGGAAAGACCAACGCGTAACACTCTGAGTGAGCTAAGGCAAGCTAGGAAGGATGTGCAAAAGGCTGCCAGGCAGTGTGCAAATGATTATTGGATCAAGTTATGTGAGTCCATTCAAATCGCAAGTGATAAGGGAGACATAAGAAGCATGTATGAAGGAATAAAGAAAGCCTGTGGTCCAGTGATCAAAAGAAGTGCACCATTGAAAACCTTGACTGGAGAAATCATCACTGATAAGAAACAGCAGATGGACAGATGGGTAGAGCACTATTTGGAGCTTTACTCAAGTGAGACCAAACTAGCGGATGATGCCCTCAACGCCATAGAGGCTCTACCAACTCTTGACCACCTGGACACACTTCCCACCATAACAGAAGTTAAGTGTGCTATAAATGAACTTGCATCTGGCAAGGCTCCAGGTAAGGATGGGATTCCAATAGAGGTTATCAGGAGTGGGCAAGACACACTCACTATACAGATCCACCAGCTAATAGAGCTATGCTGGCGTGAAGGACAAGTCCCACAGGATTTCAAAGATTCAAGCATCATAACACTGTACAAGAACAAGGGCGATCGGAGCGACTGCAACAACTATAGGGGTATCTCACTTCTGTGTATTGTTGGAAAAGTATTTGCCAGAATTGTTCTGCGCAGACTTCAAGTCCTAGGAGATCAAGTCTACCCCGAATCACAGTGTGGCTTTCGACAGAAGCGGTCTACCACTGATATGATATTCTCATTGCGACAAATGCAAGAAAAATGCCGTGAACAGAATCAACCACTGTTTATTGCCTTCATCGACCTCACAAAGGCATTTGATTTGGTCAGTCGTGAGGGTCTGTTCAAGGCACTAAAGAAGATTGGCTGCCCACCAACTCTTCTGTCCATTGTGGAATCATTCCACACAGGCATGAAGGGTATAATCAAGTTTGATGGTGCAACTTCTGAAGATTTTGAAATCAAGAGTGGAGTTAAGCAAGGTTGTGTACTAGCTCCCACCCTCTTTGGAATATACTTTTCACTTCTGCTGAAATATGCATTTCATGATCAGGATGGTGGTATATACATTCACTCACGCTCAGATGGCGGCCTCTACAATGCTCAGAGATTGAAGGCTAAGGCCAAAATTAGGAGGGTACTGATCAGAGAGTTGCTTTTTGCAGATGATGCTGCAGTTACGACCCACTCTGAGGAAGAATTGCAATGTCTACTATCTGCATTCTCCAATGCTTGTTCTGAATTTGGTTTAACAATTAGCAAAAAGAAGACACAGATTATGTCACAAGGTGCACATGGGGTACCATCAATCTTTATTGACGACGCCGAACTAGAGATAGTAGACCATTTTACATATCTAGGATCAGTGGTAAATAGCAAATTATCCCTAGATCAGGAAATCAACATCCGGATTGGTAAGGCAGCAACAACAATGAACAGGTTAAGAAAAAGAGTCTGGGAGAACAGGAAGCTTACTGCCAAAACAAAAGCCCTTGTCTATCAAGCCTGTGTCCTTAGTACTCTTCTCTATGGCAGTGAAACCTGGACAACTTACTCACACCAAGAAAACAACTTAAACAGCTTTCATATGCGGTGTCTGCGAAGAATTCTTGGTATTAAGTGGCAAGACAAAATCACAAATACTGAAGTATTGGAAAGATCAGGTTGTGTGACAGTTTATTCCATGCTCAGTCTTCGTAGACTTAGATGGATAGGACATCTTAGGAGGATGGATGATGGTAGAATACCAAAGGATATCTTTTTTGGTGAATTACAGATGGGTAAGAGATCTCAGGGTCGGCCTCTACTACGATACAAAGATGTGTGTAAGCGGGACATGATTGATACAGGCATTGATAATGCACATTGGGAGCAAGTCGCCGCTGAACGTGTTGCATGGAGGGCAAATATCAGAAATGGAATAAAGTCAAAGGAGAAAATTATTGCAGAAAAGTCACACACCAAGCGTTTGAGACGTAAGATGGTGCATGATGGTGGAAATGACCACGTGTTTACATGCACCCACTGTGAACGGACATTTACAGCGCAAATTGGCCTTATCAGTCACACTCGCTACCGCCATAGTTAAAAGTTATTATGCCTTTTTAAAGCACAAACTATCGTCTGTCAAGACGGCAAGGTGCCAATGAATGTTGGTGACAGAACTCCTCCTTGGGGGACACCTTGCTCCAACAGCATCATTTTGCTGGTTTGTCCTTGTACTTTTGTCCTGGCAGTTCTGTTCTAAAGGTAGTGGCTGATCCATTTGTACATTTTCCCACAAACATGCATTTTTTGCAGTTTTACTTTCAGTCCTTCCTTCCATACTTTATCAAATGCTTTTTCTAAATCTATATAGACCGCTAGTATGTGCTTTTTCTCTTGGAAGGCATCCTCTATTTCCTGAGGGGTGATGTATGGATAGGTGGGAGATGGGCCTCATAACATGGTAATTAGCCTTGTTTATGTTTACAACATTCATTTCACAATGTTTATTTTTCTTCCTATGTAAATGCATAATGCTCATGATGAACGAAAGACGAGTGATTGGAAGGGCCGAATGTAAGACGGGCCTGCGCGCCCAATTTGTGACCCTAATAAAGTTGATTTGATTTGATTTGATTTGAGCTATAGAGGTTATTTGATCTTCAGTGGATCTGTACTTTCTGAATCCTGCTTGGTGTGGTGTTAAGAGTTTGTTTTCTTCCAGATGCCATGTTAGCCTGCCATTGATAATGCATTCCATTAATTTTCCTACACAGCTAAGTAGACTGATAGGTCGATAGCCATTTGGTTCTTCCAGGTCTTTTCCTTTCTTTGGGATTGGTATTAGTATAGCTTCCTTCCATGCCTGTGGGACTATTCCCCTCTTCCAGCTGCAATTTAGGACTGCTAGTAGTTTCTTTTTTGCCTTAGTGCCTAGTCCTATTAGCATTTCATTTGTGATTCCATCCTTTCCTGGTGATTTCTTCTTTTTTAGGGTATTCACTGCCTGTTCCATTTCTTCCATTGTTAGATTTGCCATCATATATTCTGCTGCTGTCTCTGTATTACTATGCTGTATCTGTTTATCTTTGAGATTGTAAATTCTTATTTTCACGTCCTTTATCATTATATCAACACCTATAATTTCCGTCTGGTTCTCAGAGATCACAGATACTTCGCTGCAAGGTATTGTATTTCGTGTAAGTATTAGAACTCCTCCTTTGTGTCCTTCGTGGTCGAAACGTGTGGCCTGATATCCCTTGACTGAAAATTTGCGATTGGTGTTGAGGTGTGTCTCTTGAATGCATGCCACATCTATTCTATCTTTATGGAGACGCTGTGTTAGGGAGACTTGCTTGTTATATACTCCTTCAGCATTCCACTGTGGTATGTTGAGTGTCCGGGGTGTTTGGTCAATAGCTCTTAACCTACTCCTCTGTGCCTTGACTCCACAGCACAGGGGAAGGTGACCACCAGTAATCATGGGTGGACCCCCTCGAGGCAGGGGGCCCGGCACTATCATCGCCTGATGGGACTTCACGGGATTAGCACCATAACGATTAATTTTAATTTGTGACATCATGAATTAAGTTACGTTGCACTGCTTTGTCAAGCCTGTGGCTCAGTACATCCGATTTCGACAAGCATTTGTTCGGGGTGTTTTCCCTAGCCTTTGACTGTCCCCAGTCTACCTACAAGGCAGCAGGTTTGTGTGTCACTTGGTCTGGTCCCTCTCCCTTGACCTGTCCGACATGAGTGACCCTACCAGTAGCTGTGCTACCGTTGGCATAGCTCTTGGGGTCATTGGAACACACAAGCCCCTCTACCTCGACAAGGTGGACACACGGTAGAGGGGGGTCCCTTTAATTTCATTTGTCTTCTCCTCATGGTTATGATGAGTGATCTTGTTACACTTGCACCCCTCAATACCTCAGTATTTCCACATCATTCTGCTAAAAAACTACATTTCAATTCTTCTGATTTCTTCACCATTTCACTGACCGACTTACCCTTATAACAAATAGAAGATTTTAGTACTCAGATGCAATCTAGGCCATATTCTTTTTCTTCTTGTGATGGTTAAAGTTATGAAACATGCAGCTGGAATATTTACTAGAATTGTTAAAGGCAGTATACAATTCTCAATTGACCTGATTTGATTTGACCACTCCTTATTGTTGGTGGAACTGGCCTATAAATGTCAGTACAGCAAAGAACCCGGGTTACCAACCTTGAGGTGTACAGAGCTATGGTGCTAGCCTCATATTTGTATAGACCAATCAGCACTTCAGGGGTGATGTGGCCAATAGAATGCCAGCCGCCTTTACTTCCCAAGATATTTCCTGGTACCCAATGTAGGCTGGGTTGACCTGAAAGCCCAGATCAATTTTAAAAATCCACCTAGATGCAGATTCAAACCCATGACCACTGAGCTGACAGGCAGATATGCTAGCCACTGTACCACCATGGCGCCCCTACATGTGTACCATTAATTTAATATGCATGTTTATTGTTTTACGAGATTATGATCCCTAAACAAGAACAGGAAAGAATAAGCTGCACAGAAAAGCAATGAAATGAACGCATTCTTAAAGACAACGGAGAACAGGCAATTATTGAACATTATACCCCACCCAAAAATGTTCTTGGCTTGGTCTCAATTTGAGACATGGAGGTCTAGTACTGAAAATATTTTAGGACAAGACTCAGGGCAAGAGAAATGAGATTACCCCAGGAAAAAACTGCATCATACAATCATTCAAAGACATTGGGGCATGGACTTTTGATGAGCTGAAGAGAGTTGCTAGAATAGGAAGATGATCAGAGGACTTCAAAATCAATATTCACACTGATTGCTGATGAATTAATTGTTGTTTGTCCATCAAGAATGATGATGACCATTCATGTCATCCAGTGGGGTTGAAAGTATGGAGCCATGGGTTCTAAGATGGCTGATAAGGCATATTTTGGCTCGAAATGTTCTTTCACAGTGTTGGCAAAGAATGCTTGACGTTCCAGGAGGAGGATTTTCTGCAGTGGTTTTTCTGTTCTGTCTTTTCTTCACAGCTCTTGCAGTCCTAGTTGCCTCACAAGTGACTGCACCCTTGCGTAATGATGCACGCCACGAATTTCGGTCCCTGGCTGCAGTCTCCCAGGTGTCATGATGAATTCCAAAAGCATTCAGTGAGATTTTCAGAGTGTCTTTAAAGCGTTTCCTCTGACCGCCTTGGGAGCGTTTACCACAACGCAACTCGCCATAAAAAATTCGTTTAGGGAGCCTGTGATCTGGCATGCGAGTCAAGTGACCAGCCCAGCAAATCTGATTCTTCATTAGTAGAGTGTGGATACTGGGCATGGACGCTCTTTCTAGGACTAGTGACTAATTAACTAACTAATTAAACAAGAACCTTAATATCTAACCTCTTGACAATGTGCACACAAAAGGTACATAATGAAGAAAACAACTTACAGACAGCAAGAGAAAAAGAGGACATCCTAGGAAAACTATATTACACAAGCATACAAGGTCAGAGGGACACAGAGTTATACTCAGCTGAAGAGGGTTGTTGAGAACAGGAGATAGTGGATGGGCAGGTGATTTCAACACCAGTTTTAGCATTGACTGCTAATGAATCAGTGAAACAAGAACCTTAACATCTAACTCTTGATATGTGCACAGTAAAGGCACTTGATCAAGAAGTGAACTGACAGACAGCACTTACCAAGACCTGAAGTTGGTGGCTAAAGAAAAATGGGGATCATTGAGGACAAACAAAAACTACAACAAATGATGCTTGAATCAAAGGTTAGTAAATATGAGAGTGATGAAGAAATAGCTACAGCATTACTTACAGCAGGTGGCAAGATAGGCACTCCATTAAACTTAATTTTAGATTCAAAATCTGGGTTGAGGCTTGGACAGGACTGGAAAGTCTGTCTGTCTAAACGTCTGCTCTGAGACTCAAAATACTTCATTAGCTGCCCCATTCCTGCTGGACTTCCGCACTGCAAAAATGAACAAATAACATCTATACATACAGTAAAGTACTTCAATGTAAATTATCAATAATGTGCATACATTACATTTAGATCCTTATATGTTCTAATCACTATGAATATATTTAGCATAACGAGGATGCATATTAATTTTGCTCTTACCTGATCAGGTGTTCTTTCGTTAAATACAATATATGCTGTTTGATTAAGTTTGTTGTACATTTCATTATATTATTAAACTCAAGACAACTGACATGTCTACAAATTAAATGTGATACTGCTAAAGATATCATCATCATGTGCCATTCTACTAAGCATTGACTATCATGACTCATGACCTCACATGACTACCATGGTCTCAGATCAAGTCTTTGTTCTTGCCAACATTTTGTCATTTGGTGGAGCCATCTAGGCATCTGTCTCTTTATCCTTCCTTCTGTTTTCCCCATCAAGACTGCCAGTTGTAATTACATTTTCAAGTTATTTCTTCTCTTAACTTGCCAGAAATCTACTATCTACACCAAATTTCTCTAATAATTTGTTGTTTTCATCTGCTTCTTGAAGGATAGTCCAATTTGCCCTTTATTTTACTGCCCTTCATTGTTTCATCAGATGTTTCAAAGCTTGTCAGTTTATTGTCTAGTTCTTACACATGCAATAGTGTAGAATCCACATAGCCTTTTAAATATTCTAAAAGTAGGGCTCCAGGCTGGATTGACCAGATTACTGACAAAATTCTCGCCTTGAAGGGATATTAAAACCATGACCACTAGGCATATAGGTGAGTTTGCTAGCTAGAGTGCTAGTGTGGCTCCCATATGACCATTAGTATGATCATTATTATTATTATCTACTCACGCAATCTAATCATATATTGTATTTTACATGTTTATAATGCATATATTATTTTTGTTGTTGATTAACATTCACTTTATGAGATGTGAGAATAAAATAATGTATGACCCATGAGAGGAGAATGGCAGAATGTTGGATAGACATATGTACCCAATTCGTAATCCATTTAAAATAAAGTTTGTTTGTTCATTCATGTCAGTATTTCTACAAGTCATCAGTATTCTAATGGGTAGAGAACAGTACATCCCAACATGCTGTGTATGTAACTGACTCACAGAGCATGCTCTATAAAATACAAGATGTAAAAAAGTTGTGCACTTTAATTTGAAGGAGTCAAAGCACAAAACAACTTGTGGCATCATTGACCTTGCCCAGTGATGCACCCCCATTGGCCATATTCATCAGACCTGGTACTGAGAGTCTTCTTTCTGTTTCCAAACATGAAGAATTTGCTTCACTAAAATAATTTTTCCCGAGGCCAGGGTTTGATAACTGAATGACAGATTTGGTTCTGGGCCCATACAATGGAGTTCTACAATCAAGGCGTCAGATTGGTGAAGAAGACATGGCAGAAGTGCATCAACTTGAGGAGTGAATATGTAGAGAAGGAGTAAAGTTCACACCAGTTTCCTGATGCATGCCTTGACGCTTCTATACTAATGTACACAACTTTTTGACCATCCATTGTAAATACAGGTATGTTCTGTGTGGAGTGACTTGCATCACTTGATTTCAAAAATGGCAAAAGCAAATCATGGATTTTGTTCCCTGGGCATGTGAATGTGCCAAGAAAAGCCCAGGCTTATAGACTGGTTGCTGCTCCTTTAGGCGCAAGCTACTTTATGACAAGGCTGATGTGGTAAATACTCTCTGGGATCAAGTGGAAAAAACGGCAAAACAGACAGACTATCCATATTTGAATAGGCAGATTCAGCAGGGACTGAGCAGAGGGGCTGGATGACATTCAATGCATAGAGAAAAATGCAGGCAGATGTTTTAATCAAGCTGCCACTGGTATCATCAGCATAGAAACTCTTCATTGGCTACTGAAGAAGAGGACAGAGCACATGTTTGAATGTCCTGAGTGCAGTGATGTTGATTCTTGAACTCATACTAGTCATCTCTGGTAATCTGTGTGTTAACATGTGGTGGAATGTCCACTTAATCTGAAGCAAAGAGCTTCAAATTACTATTGTAAATCAAGGCACTGGAACTTACTTCTTAAAATAAACTTGTATAACAGATTTAGTGCAAAAGAAAAAGTAGGTTTGGACCAAACAAAATGGATGGCAAAAAATGGGAAGTAGGATGTGTCACAGTTACGACTTAAGTTGTTAATATGGTAGCAGACATGTTGTTATTATAACGCAATGACAACATTTGGGCAATATATAAGCCAATGGCAGATATGGGAAGTCACTTAAGATGATTAATCATCCCATGGCACTTAATCAGTTAAACAGACAATTTCTGATTGCGTAAATGGACATGCTCCCCTCCTCTTGCTGCCTTTCTCTATCTTTTTTCTCATCAATCTTAGTGTTACAGGCATTCACATAAAAATCACATAAAAATAACAGACGCTTACGAACCACCAGAGACAGAAGAAACTCACCATAACTTTAACTACAGTTACGCTGATCCCAGAATTGAGCGGTGCAGCAGTAGCCATATCTTTACCTGGCACAGCCATGTCTAAATTATTCAGTAATTCATTAAATTTTCACAAGCTAATCTATCAGCTCCGACTTGGATCTTTGGCGCTAGCACACAGGGGATGAAACTCTGCATCTGGTAATGTATGTCTGGTGCGTTTTCCTGTTTTTACTCTTTGCTTACTCTATGTCAAAGTGTCTGTTTATAGAAGTGCTCAAATCCTAAAATACTCCTAAAATAGTCAATATTTTTCTATGTAATCTGCTTTTAACTATAATACATTTCCCTTTAGAACATAACATGCTTTTCAAAGAAACAATCACAGTGATTGTATTTAAACAAAATATACCCTAACAACACTGGTGCATGTAGAACATGTTTCGCAATCCCGCATTTTAAATCAGTTGCAGGTGTTTTAGAAAAAGACCACGATTTTTAACAAAAGTATGAATGTCAATCATTCAGAAAGCAATGGCAAACTACTGAATGTAAACTTGCCTAGTTAATCACAAACAGCCAAAACATGCTGGGGTTGATTGAGACATCCTGTAAAGGACAATCAACTAACTTTTATTCCTAACTTAACAAAAACATATCTTTCAGCTCTCTTCTACCATCTATCTCTCTAAGTGTGCATGTGCATGTATACCGAGAGAGAGAACATTTGAAGATAATTTATAATAGTTTTGTATAGATTCTCTTCATTGTGCTGCCTTGAGAATTAGTTTCACTGGGGAAGAAGTACATAGCATCTAAGTTGTTGTGGACATAGTTCAACAAAGTATTAACAAATAAAATACACCACAGAATGAGATACAGAAATTGATTATCTCTTGAATAGTTGTTTCAACTCTTAATAGTCATGAGGGTTTGTTTCGGGATTTTTGTCTCAGAGTTTTTAATGTACTGTTTAAGAATAAGGATGAATTATTTTCAAAGTTTTCAGAACTATGTTGACATTATAACTTAAAAATAGGATATTTAAAATGTATAAGCGAGGGTAATAGCCGGCTCCCTGGCCAAGGGGTTAGCAGCTTTCTTAGTTAACCCTGAATACTCTCGTGGTTGACGTGAGCCCACGAGAATTAGAAGTGGTTCAAGTCGCGCCAGTGACTTATGAGAGTATGGAGCCGGTCGCTCAGAAAGTCGTGGCGTGCTGATGAGCGTAATCTAGCCTAGGAATCAACATACAGCTGAAAGATGCTGGTGTTGACCGCAATATCCTGAAACAAGATGGAAACGCGGGGGAAAAAAAAGCGAGGGTAATACAAAACAAACAGCTCAATAGAAATTATCCCATTATGAACACTTGAAACTATCAGTCCCAGATACAAATGTTCCAGCCTTCAATAGTTCAGTATGATATGATTATTTGATGGGGCTACACCAAATGCCCACTACATCTCATGATGCATAAGATGGGTTCTTTACTTCCATTTATGATTCTTTGGCATGACACTGGCTACCTCATCTCATAGAACACTTTAGCTGCACAACCCAAACATTCATGAACAAGTCTACAGAGGGCTGGGCAAGAGGGGGTGGAGGGCATAAAGTATGGTATGTGTTTTGAAGTTTATATATATATATATATAATTGGTGGTTATTTAAAGTTTATTTTAAATGTAAAGATAAAGGTAGACCAATGGCAGATAATACTGTTGGGTGTGAAGTGTTCTCAATATCACCTGTGGGTTAATGGAAGGGAAGCAAATATTACTAACATGGCAACCTACCATATACATCATAAGAGTGGACTATTGGGTGTGGGTGTGAGACTGGCTAACTCATCCTATATAAAACTTTAACTCCTAATCCAACAAAACTACAATGGGCTTCATGTGAGTTGGTTGAAGGCATTTCCTTTATTGGGTGATGAAAGCCAGAAGAAGAAGGTAAGAATTCTCAATGTTGTTGAAAAGAAAATTAAGCCTTGGGGAATATAGCAACTTAGAAACATTCTGTATAGTTTCTTAAACATTCGCTCTCTGTAATACTAACATTTACAACACTAACAATACAAAGAAATGTAGAAAAGTTATATGTAGTTTCTTAAACATCCACTCTGTGTAATGTATACTGTAAATATACTAATACTTTAAAAAGCAACCTAGAAAAGTTACTATGTAGCTTCTTAAACATACACTTTGTGCAATATACACTAACACTTCCAACACCTGACTGCTAATTTAACCATATTACACTGATACTCAATACAAACTTAGAAAAGTTCTATACAGTTTCCTTAACATACACTCTGTGAAATATATAATAACATTTCCACACTCCAGACTGCTAATTTTAATATAACGATTGCCCTGCTACCAATAACACAAAGAAATACTGAAGGGAGAGTTTATTCACAGGGCCCTATGAATAGACACTTTGTTTATACCTAGGGCCCTATGAATAGACACTTTGTTTATACATATATATGAATTCCAACTAGGTGACACCTGAAGATAAATATACAACAGGACACAACCAACAGTCTGTTTGAACTATTTCTATGACTTGCCTACAAACAGCAGGTATCTCTTTACGTTCTACTGGTATAAGTTCCTGTGGAGATCACTTTTTATGGAACCTAAACTTGTCTATAAATATATTTTAGTCTATAAATAATTATTTTCCAGAGGTTGTTCCAATCCCCGATAACCCCGCCTTTGTGTGATTATAGTAACGATACTAGATACCTTATGGTTTAACGACCGTCATTCAACTAAAATAAACGAAAAGTTTCACCCAGCAAAATGCTCAACATGCGTCCGTTAAGTATTTTCTGGTCTCAACTTGTAGCGCAGTGACATCTTGTAAACTGAATATATATTCTGCGTTGACAACAGCAAGCAAAGTATTGTTTATTGTATAAAACAAATCAAATGCTTTGCTAACAAAACGGAGAATTAAACCATTGTGAATAGACGGCCTCAAAACAAACACCAGTTAAACGTTATAGTTAGCATGCTAAAGAAAAACAGCGCCCGTGTGTGTTCATTCACGGCTAACTTTAAACGCTAATAATACTAATATAAAATAAATTATATGATGTTTAAGGATAGCAACAAAGCAAACACTCAGAACAGTACTGATATATCCGTTTGGTGACAGTTTAATATGTGAGCTAGTAGTGGCCTGCCAATACCAGATTTTCTGAGAACAGGTCTAGACGCGACAGAGGAAAAAAACGGCACCACCTGGCTGTGTTTATCAACACAGTACCGAGGTGATAAAGAATTACCCAGCAATGTTACACACGGGCGCATATCACCGTGTTCCTCGGCTGGGAGGACCGGCCCGCCCGGCTGCCATTGGTGCCAGGGCTAGCAGACGACGAGGCGCAGTCGTGGCCACGGCTCACGGACAGATCAATGCTGATCACGTGGTATCGGTACCAGGGAGATCCCTGGAATGTTAGGCAAATCTAGGCCTGTCGTTTAGTTTGTAAGAGATCACTTGTATTGCATACGAATATCAGTAGTCCCCCGCCCTGCATATCCTTTACATGACATCGCTGTCAACACCAGCAATTTACCGCTGTTGTTGATTTCTTGGCAAGATTACGCTCAGTAATTTGCCATTGCTTTCTGAGCGGCCGGCTCACTTATCCCGTAAGTTACCAGCGCGGCGAGAACCGCTACCAATTCTCGTGCGCTGCATTACCCCACGTGGATAAATGGGATGACGAAGAAAGTCGTTTAACACATAGGCCAGGGAGACCGGCTATCAGTAGTTAGTCAGCTAATTGGTTAGTTAGCTAGTCAGTTAGTTCGTTTGTCGTCAGATTATCCTCACAGCACGTCGAACAATTCAGTTTATAAGTGCTCGGACCCCCTAGGCGCGTAGTGATCGACGACACCAATTCTTTGGTTATTGACTGTTCTTCTATTCCCCCCCCCCCCCCCCCCACACACACACACACACACACACGCGCGATTTTTTCCCATATCGCTCGTCTAACTTCACCTCTTTTAGTTTAGTTTAGTTTAGTCGATGGATCAACATCACGGCACACGGTAGTAACCCATAAGTGCTCCGTTCTCCTCCTAACTCAAACCTGAGACTGGAGAAACACAGCTCAGTGCACGGACTCCGTAGCGCAGGCGAGGATACTGAAATACTTTTAGATACTTCACCTCTTTTGGCTTGATGTTCCAGCTGTGTGGTCAAAGTTGCAGATTCACAGCCATGATTTGATTGGTTTGATCGCCCTGCCTCTCTGACGGCATTCACTACATCAGCCCGGTCCATTTTCCACAGTAGCGAAATGTATGGCAGGTTACATTGTGTTACTATGTTTTGCTTCTCTAAACTGTCTCGGTGACACACGGACGGAAACCTCCCTAGCAGCTTCTTGCGACATGCATTGTAGCGTACCGTGTTACTTTTCTTTTCTTCCTCTTAGGGTCCCGGCAACACACGGGGAGGGGGAGGGGCGCTTCATATATTACTCAAAAGAATTTGACTGTGAAACGAAGAATTATGGAACAAAAAATAATGTCTCGTTAACTGAACACGTATAATATAAACGCTCTACGTTGAACAAAAGGCAGCTGTATGAACATTTGGTAATTCAACTTAGTGGTTTGATATGTCGTCAGACTGGGGTGCATTTTGTTGGAGAAAATATTGACAAGAAATAATATGTCTTCGTAATCAGGGGGGAAAAATGGGCGGGACGGGAGGGGGGGGGGTGTGTGTGTGTGAAAGGGTTGAAATCCAGAAACTGTGATCGTGTGTATAATGCAGTGGTTCTCAACCCGTGGGGAATTTTAAGGTTTCCGGGGGGGGGGGGGGGGGGAAATTAAGATTATTTCAAGATCTCGTTAATACAAGATCCGATTACTTGATATTGTTTTTCCCTTCATAATGTACGGTTCTGTATGTCTCACCCTTCTAAAATTCAATTAATAAAGTAAGTAGACCCACAAATCATGTTTTGTGTGGACGTCTAGACTTGTTTTAGTATGTGCTATTAAATTTAGCTTCCATTATTATGTATACTGTGTAGGGGCGGGGCGGGATATTTAGGTAGGAAACATGAAAGGGGGGAATGACGTTCTGAAAATATGGTGAAGGGGGGCACGGGCCAAATTTTTAGGTAGGAAATACGAAAAGGGGGGGGGGGGGGTGACGTTCTGAAAATATGGTGAAGGGGAGCACGGGCCAAAAAAGGTTGAGAATCACTGGTATAATGCGAAAGAACAGACAGATCATCAGGGCCTGGAGAGAATGATGCTGCAGGGAGTGACCAGAGGATCTGACCGACACTCAGGACTCCGAAGAAAGGCCAGACGGACAAATAATCCGACTGCTACTACAACTCGTACCATTTTAAGACTTTTTTGTAAAAAGTGTCATCAAATCCGCGAGTGTGATTACAGGCAGATTGACAGTTTCTATAACTCATATTCTACCCGACATACTGGTTTATCTGTAGTCGCTAACACCTAGTGAGTCGCGCTAGCTTGGTGGCTAGACGCTAGCTTGACGACCCAGCGGTCAGGGATTTGAATCAACATCCAGGCGGATTTTTTTAAAAACTGACCCGGATTCCCAGGTCTACCCCAGCCTAAAATGGGTACCAGGAAACGTCGTGGGCAGTAAATGCGGTCGGTGGGGTACTGATCACATGATGCACCAAGTGGCGACAGCTCTATAAAATATGGATGCAGCTCCTTATGCCCAATGCTCCTTCATGGCCCTTGACACTGAGGCCTACGTACATTGTTACAAGCAATAATGTCATCAATCAACGCAAGCCAGATTTGTGCAAACAGAAAAACATGTTAGTCAGTTTAAAATTACCGTGGTAGACAATTGACATTACTGTGCGAACATGTGTATGTTTCAGCTTGAAGGATTTATCTAGTTATTTTACTTTATGTTGTGTGAATTCTGCAGTATGTACCTGACGAGATGCAGCGAAATATGCCAGGCAATAAATTGTACAATCTATTGTTTGTGTCTTCGTTATTCAAATTCACTACGGGAAAACATTGTTTTGAATTGTTACAAGTATTTTATCTTGCCTTGTAGATGTCTGTTATTTTTGTCCAGGGAGGTATTTAAGAATTAAAATGTACTGACAGTGGTCCGCATGGCCGAATATATAAGAGCGCACGCTCTTAAACTTCCGGTGTGCTGATGGGGAGGTAGCGGGTTCAAACCCTACGCCGTCAGATGGACTAATATGTTGATTTCTCGTCTTTGACTTGGAGACGTAAATTACAAGTACCTCAGAAGTCGGAGTGGGTCCGCATGATGGCGAGGGACACTGGTAACATCGAAAGCTAATCCACAAGCAAAAATCAGTCCAGTGCAGTAGAAGTGGTAGCACGTGTAGCGCGAGCGAAACAAAAAAAACAAAGGTACTGATTTACACGCACAGACAACAATAACCATGCAATTTCTCTCTGCCATCGCTAATCAATACCCCTAAATTTATTAATCCGCCAGTCTGAAACAGGCTCAGGTATTGTACTCCACATCCCAGTCAATCTTCTGCACGCGGTTGGTTGGTGATTTATGATTGATGCTTGACACGGCAAGCTCGTCAGGTAGTCATTAAACAACAAAGTTATTCCATGCCGACACTTGTGCAGCAATAGGGTGAGGGGAGTGGGGGAGGAAGCAGATAGCTAGAGATTTCACATATACAAGATCGCGGTTTTATGAGCAGAGATAAAACAGCCACATTAACACCCCCCCCCCCCCCCACACACACACACACTTATAAAACCCGTTCTTCTTCGGCGTTATCTCCCATTTTTAAACGTTGACTCGTTTTAAACCCTGGCGTAGTCTACACTGGACTGATTTTTGCGTGTGGACCAGTTGTCCCTATTACCAGCGTCCCCCGCCATCAGGATGCGTGATAAAGTATAGGTCTAATGATCATGCTGTCGGCGTTGTGGAGATGACGGCACAAAAACATACTGAACTGGAGGTCTAAATCGCAAAAATGGCTCAGAAGCCCCAGTGCCGACGGCGCCATAAATTATGCACAGAACTGAGAACCGGAGGCTTCATGCCGGGCCCAGTTAATTTGCTTTATAGTGAAAGCAGTATCGATCACAATAACAAGCATACATTGCTGCCAACTATGACATGGCTAGGTTTGAAGACCCGTGCTTCTTTAACTCATTATTTTTTACATGTGTGTTGCCGGGGCCCATAAGGGAAGCAAAGAATAGCAACACTGTAGCCTACCACACATGTCGTAAGAGGCGACTAAGGAGACTTGATGGTTCTGTCGCCCTGCTACTGAGTGAGTGCGTGGTGCGACACTGTGAGCTGTGTTTCGTGTCAAATGCTTTTGAATCTGCCTGAGGTTTTTTGGAAGGTGACTGCATGTTCGGAGTGATGGCAGGTGGCTATGTCCCAGAATTGACCAGGTTTTGCCTTATGCAGAAATGCGTGGCTGCTGGGCTTCTGGTTGACTGCCACTGCTGTCGGTGATGAACTGTATTTTCGTGGACTGTGTGGGTGACCATCTAGGAAGCATTCAGATAGGAAGATGACAGCCGATTCCATCAGAGATGAACTGGGTGTTTCGTGGGGGACTGGTGTGTTGACATTCTGGTGGTGGCATTATGCACAGTGATTTTGTGCGGGCTGTTGTTTGTCAAGACTCCTGTCTTTTCCACTTTTACATTGGGCAGTGGGGAGCGTTTTGTGTGATATTCACTGGCACAGGAACGGAGCATAATGGGGACGACCTGTTGCTGTGAAGTTGGAACTGCGACTAACTAAATAACATTATTTTTTACAGCAGTTATCTCTTTACAGTAATACCCGTCTAAGTCGGGAGATAAGATAAAGTAATAACGGCCGATGACAGAAGGGTCTAAAGTAGAACACGGAACAGGGTTAACTCTGAATATCATCATCATGTGCCAAGTCGATAGGAGTGGGCGATCACGGTTAGCCATCTTACATGATCACAAATCTCGGATCAGGTCTATGTTCCTACTCCAATAATGCCATGTGACTAAGCCATCCACGTATTTATCTCTTTGTCTTCTGCTTCCACAGTTCCCGTCTAATTTGCCAGTTGTCACTAAGTCGTAAAGTTTACGCCTTTCTATAAGCCACAGTACACGCGCTCAAAAATCACCTTTAATCAAACGAGTTCATTTTGGGAGTAACTTTCAGGCCAAGATTCTTCTTCTTCTTCTTCTACTGCCCTTTATATCTTGTTGGACTATTGGGCCTCAACCAACCCGCTCCATTGTTAGTTGTCTCTTTCAGCTCCATTCACACCCCCCCCCCCCCCGGCTCATCCACCCGTTTGCAATAAATGAGAGCTGGCATTTAACCCTTACCCGACCATGCTCACAACCATTACACCAACGCGTCCTTTGTATCTCCATCTCTAATTCCCTTCTCCGTGAGTTTTTCGATCTCCGCTATTTCGTTGGCCCTATTGTCATAGACAAGGGACTTCGGGTCTGGATTGGCAATAATATATAATACACACATGGTACACACATCATATAGACTGTACATATGGTATAGACTACATATCTAGTCCCACGCTAACAACTGACAATGATATTAACTTTTAAAAGTCTGACAGCCAGAAATTGGAATCCATTGATCGTGGTTAGTAACTTTAATAAACTCAGTGTCTTTTTTTTTCATAGTTGTACTTTTTAAATATTTCTTTTTAAATTATGGACAAGTATTTACATCGTGGTATTTACGCACAAGTATTTACATCATACACAGTGGACGTTGCAAGAATGAAGTCGAACAGAGAGGGGGACAGGCCGAGGCAGATGGAGATTACTTTCGTCCGAGTAGGGCGCAAAAATGGCAAAGCTGACGACCTTCCGCTTGCTACCATCTTCGATGGTGCGAGGGACTGGGAACTGACCGTAGACCTAAAGGACCGTGGCAGATACCCGGAGGTGATCCGAAGGTTTGGCTTGCGACCTGACATTGTACTTAGCTCCTCGTCAGCCAAGCAGCTAACGCTGATTGAGCTGACTGTTCCGTACGAATCGAATATTAAGGAGCAACACCTGTACAAGATAGAGAAGTACAATGTCATGGTCGCAAGTATTAGGCGGGAGGAATATACCGTCAGGCTGTTCGCCGTCAAGGTAGGCGCGAGAGTCTTGTCTCCCAATCCGTGTTTGATGTGCTGAAATGAATGGGCATAAAAGGCCAATCAAGAGCCCGGGCCCATAAACAACTGTCAGAGAAAGCCAAAAAGGCCTCGTGCTGGCTGTGGAATTGTCGCAACCTAGATTGGAATGAGTCTCGAAACTAGTATGGTTAGAAGCGGTAACTGCAGTACCAACAATTTCTCAACCAAAACCATGAACTTTACAACGTCTCGTGTCAGTTCTTTAGCCCTTTCTCCAAGCATGAGCGGTGAGCCTTAATGCAGTCAATCACACACATGTCGGCCGAAGTCCAACCTCCATAATATAGCGATAATCGACCGTAGGTCGCACCCAGACCGAGCACAATTAAACAAGCCTGCAATAATAACCAACACTTCACGTTTTCGCGAGATATGCGTACTACGTGGACTAGTCAGTTGCAGACAGACCAAGAGGTGGGTCAGAAAAGAAAGGAAGGTCTGGCTTCCTAATAGGGTGCGTCGCTGTGAACGGGGCACGGGAAAGGAACACGGCAACAGAGACATGTGAAGGCGACAGAGGCCGTGGCGGGGGATGAAGCTGGCATCCCACGATCACACGTGCCAAGGGACAGGCACTGGCTGCACAGGCTCTCCCCACCGAAGGAGGGAGGGCTTGAGAGTGGGCAAAGGGACAAGCTTATCAACAGGAATAACGAATATGACCGAACGAACGTCTCCACGGCAGGGGTAAGACGCCCGGAGTCATGACCCGGGCGGGACCGCCACCAGAGAGTATTAAGAAATTAATGGTCCAAAATGCTTGGGGAAGGGGGTTGACTTCTGATGATCGGAATCCCCCTGCCGTGTTTGCTCCGCGTCTAAGCTCTTACGATTACATCAATATTATGTTAAAAAATAAAATCAAGGAATAAATTAACTTTCAACTTCAACAAGAAAACTCAAAAAGCATCAGTATTCTTTAGCACTATGCCACTACTTTTCTGAGGGTTGGTCTGGTACATGGGGCTGAGTGGTCTCAAGGTCTGATGTCCGCCTCGAGTGCTGGAGGTCCCGGGTTCAAGCCCCGGTGAAGGCCGGGATTTTTTCACGTGGACTTCTAGTAACAAAAACTTCCCCTGGTCTCTGGGTAGTGATATCAGACGCCCGTGTGTATTGTTGCGCACGTAAAAAATCCTTTGGCGGTTGGAAATCGAAAAAGAGTAGCCTGAGCAAAATTTTGAGTTAAAACTCTACCCAAAGAATTTCAGGATCCTCGCCGGTGCTACGAAGTTCATGCACTGAGCTGAGATTCTTTGGACTCAGGCTTGAGTTAGGAATAGAACAGAGCATTTATGGGTTACAACCATGTGCCATGATGTTGATCCGTCGACTAAACTAAACTAGCACTACAAAATTGCCATACAGCAATGATTGTATATTACTGTATCTTTTCTTTAGCACAACGGTTGCCATACAGCAATGATTGTATCTTACAGCCCAAACCAAAACCAGACAAAACTACAGTCCCTAAACTCAAGGTATTCATCCAGCTAACCTTTTGAGGGGATGGCGTAATGCAACGTGTACAAGACCGGCTCATTACAGCAGTAGGCTGAACATTCTGTGCTGCAACTCCAGTCATTACATACAGAACCAAACCGATTCCGACCCCAGCAGTAAAAGAGCCTGTCCCTCTGTATGCCAAAAACAACTGTATTTACCAATTCACATGTGGATGCCAGTCTACCTACATCGGCAGAACAGAGCGGCAGTTGAATAAAAGAATTGCTGAACACATACCTCAATGGGTCGACAAGATACTACATACAGGTGATGGGAGCCTAGTGGGGCCGGAAGCTTCCTGCTTCATCAATTGCTAGGCATATGCTGGAAAGCGGCCATGTGATTGATAGAGACAGCGCCTTTTGCGTGTTATTTAACACACAAAATACTCGCTTGTTAAAGTTTGCAGAAGCCACAATGATTAATCTACACAAGCTAGCTTTGTGCAAACAGAAAGACATGTTAGTCAGTTTAAAATTACTGTGGTAGACAATTGACATTATTGTGCGAACATGTGTATATTTCAGCTTGAAGGATTTATCTAGTTATTTTACTTTATGTTGTGCGAATTCTGCAGTATGTACCTGATGAGATGCAGCGAAATATGCCAGGCAATAAAACGTGCAATCTATAGTTTGTATCTTACTGTGTCTTTTCTTTAGCACTACCCTAAAGTTGCCATACAGTAATGATTGCATCTTACTATGTCTTTTCCTTAGCACTACGCCCAATTGCCATACAGCAATGATTGTATCTTACCTTGTCTTTTTTTGCCATACTCTCCCTTTATATCTTTTGCAGTTGTTTCTGTTTTTCCCACCTCACATCTCTGTATAATTCTTTTTTTATTTTGTCCACACCCACTTCATTCGTCTTCTAGGGAAAAAAGCCTCCTTTCCTCCTGCCAAGCTGATTTATTTTATTTTCTAAATACATATTCTTAACTGGTTGGGACAGTCAGACCTTTCAATAATCTTCCTTGGTGACCTCGTATGACATGGCATTAGGTGACAGTGTTGCTATTTGTCATCTGAATTAGAAGGAGTTAAAGCTTATAACATTATGGGATAAATAAGGATGCTTCTTCTTCTTACAATCCATGCCATGTGGCGTTGGTAAACGTGTCTGTCCATAGCCCTGTCTCTTGTGCTACGGATCAATTATGATGAGGCACAGATTGTATCCTTTATTCTCTCTCTTTTTGCAGTTATACTGTTTTTGTTTGAATCAACTGCCGAGATGATCAATGGCAGAGCATGCTGCTGCTCCAGCGATTATCCTGTTACAAAGTTTTCCCACTGAGCCAATGTTCAGGTTTCTAACACTAATAAAGTATGGTTGTTTTGGTAAAGAATCACTTTCATTGCACTGTGCTATCTCCATAATTGTTTCAGTCTCCTCGCTTAGATTATACAAAGAGAAGCACATCACTGCGCACAAACTCATTAGCATTGGCAAAGATTTACATGTGTGTTGTATACCAGGATTAAATGTTATAAATATTCATTTGTGGGTAGGTTTTCTTATTTTGAAATGCAACCTGGGTAGCAGCCTATCAGCCTACTCTTTCCCAGCTGCCAAGAGATTTTAAACATGCACACAGGTTGCCCAGGTTGTCAACCCTTGTCCGAGAATGCTTGATGTCCCATAAACTAAAGGGAGGAGTGTATCAACCTTTCCTTATTTTTGTAAAAATCCACACAATTCATGTGGTGAATTGAACGAGGTCTACCAGATTTAGAGTAGGAGGTTGTGATGTCTAAGCCACTTCACCCCTGCCCACAATCTAATACATGGAACAAATCATAACTATCGTCAAGTGTCTTGCCATCTGGTGTGGGAGATCATGCTTCTCCACATCTTGCGATCTCCAACAGCATGTTTCAAATAATGTGCTGACACCTGTCTGTGTCACGCCATAAGACTGTCAAGAATTTTCTCTTGCTGGCTTCCTCTATCATTTTCCCCCCACAAATCTTTCCAACTGTCATGATATGTTCAAGATTTTGTCTTCTCATAATGTGGCCAAAAATGATGACTACCTTTTTCTGATATTTCAGATAAGTTGTATTTGTGTCTTAGCCACTTTCAAACAAAGTTAGATATCATGTTTTGGGTATGCAAGAAATTTTCATAATTCTTCTGAAAAACCACATTTCTGTAGCTTTTGTGTGTGTGCTTATTTATTAATTGTCAGGATTCACAGCCATATGTTAAAAATGGTTCTATGTTACATGTAAGAATATTTTTACTAAGCGCAAATGACAAAAATTGTTTGCATATAGTGATCTTCATTTTATAAAATGCCAATTTTGCTTGCCTTATTCTGCTTTTTATCTCTGTGATACATACAGATGCACAACATTCTATGGTCAATTATTTGATTGTATACAACAAGAACTAAACAACATCACACATAACTCAACTTATCACACAGATCACCTTACCTGGCTGTCACAATCCATTGTATTCTATATCTTGCATGCTCTGGACATGGTCTAAGAAAAATGAAAATGCATTCTAAAACCACATTAACTGTAAGAAAATACAGGACTTAACTGTATGTAAAAACGTGCAAGTAAGATAATAACAAACACCACCAAGCAGATAATCATCATTATATGCCATGCCAGTCAATACAGCAATCATGTCCCTCCACAACCATCTCTTTTATGTTCTTAACTACTGGATTGTTGAAATTATAAATATAATATTAACGTTCTATACTTGAGTAGCTGTTTATTAAAAGTGCTATCCATCTGAGCTCATCGTCTTCAATGTACTCCAGTGGGACATAGACCATCTGACACCAAGCATTCCTATCTCTTAGTTTGTCCAGCAGCTCCAAATATTGTTTTTTTTTTTTGATGTTGTGTATCCCTTACGGGATGTTGCAGTCAACACCAGCATTTTTCAGCTGCTGTTGATGTACTAGGCAAGTGTTATGTCCAGCAGTTTGCCATTGCTTTCTGAACAACCGGCTCCCATACCAGCACGTTATAACACAACGCGACACGGTCTGCTGCACAAATTGGTCGCAGCTGAGCTTCGAAAGCCTGGTACCCGGCTCACGAACCGCATTCGCAAGCCTTTAACCACGGAGCTGGCTTCTACTATGTCTTTCCCAAATTACTTATCGATCTCACTCTCTTTTTTTTTCATATGATTCCCTTTGCTTTGACTTTTTCAACATACATTCATTCTTCTTCTTTAGAAAGAACCACCTTTCATCTTGGTTGACTGGTTTATTATTTTCTTTTCTCACAATTGATTTGTGATTTGGAACATGGAATGTACGGACACTATATCGAGCTGGAGCGGCCGAAGAATTAACCCGGGAGCTGGTTGAGTATAAAATGGAATACAATTCAATCTACCGCAGAAGAATGTCTCGGTATGTTAACCACACATAGAAAGAACAGATGGTTCAATCAAAAATGTGAAGAAGCAGTCATTAGGAAAAGAAAGCCAGACAGCTATGGCTAAATGACATCAACAACATCCACAAGGACGAGCAATATAGAAATGAATGTAAAGAAGCTACAAAATTAGTTCGACAGCAGAAGCGAGAATATATGAGTAATATAATCAAAGATATGGAAACTAATCACCAGAAAAATGAATCCAGAAAGTTTTTTAAAGAACTGAAGTCAATGAAACGAGGTAACCAACACAACACATATGGTTTAAAAGACAAAAGTGGGAATATGATAAATACCAATGAGGAAATGTGCAACACATGGAAAGAATACTTTGTTGAATTACTAAATTGTGAAGCTCCAAGTAACACTTTCTCACAGGAAGAGGTTCTAACGTGTGATCCACAAATTGAAGACCCTGCATTTGAAGAAATCCTATATGTAATCACACGACTTAAAAACAATAAGGCAACTGGGGCTGATGGAATTGCTGCTGAATTTATAAAGGCGGGTGGCCATGCATTACATCTAAAGCTATACAAACTAATAATACAAATCTGGAGGGCTGAAGAATTACCCCATGACTGGAAAGAGTCATTATTGATACCTATCTTTAAGAAAGGAGACAAGTTCCAGTGTGAAAATTATAGAGGAATATCACTACTGTCCATAAGCTATAAGATACTATCCGCAGTATTACTAAATAGACTAAAACCATATTCAGAACACATATTAGGTGACTACCAGGCGGGTTTTAGACAAAACAGATCAACAATAGATCAGATATTTATCTTACGACAAATAGCCGAGAAAAATTGGGAATATAAAAGAGATCTCCATAACATTTTTGTGGATTTTAAAAAGGCTTATGATAGTGTCCATAGGAATAGTCTATGGAATGCTATGCAGGAATTTGGAATACCAAGGAAGTTAATCAACATGACCAGACTATGCATGGAAGATACTTATAATATAGTAACATATAAAGGCAGGAAATCAGACCCTTTCCAAATAACATCTGGCTTGAAACAGGGTGATGCACTATCGCCGCTACTCTTCAATCTGGCTCTAGAGAAAGTTGTAAGGAGGATAAAGGAGGAATGTGATATTGGAGGAACATCCAAGCTGCTTGGTTATGCAGATGATATAGATATTATAGGGGAAAATGAACAAAAGACATTGGAAATATTGACTCACTTAAAGGAAAAAGCCCAACAGATGGGGCTGGTTATCAACCAAGATAAGACAGAATATATGGTAATTTCAAGAGAAGGAATGGCTAAAAACTCTGGCCACATACAAATAGATAATATGACCATTAAAAGAACGGAAACATACAAATACCTGGGTACAATCTTCAACTGCTCCAACATCATAAGGGAAGAAATACAAACTAGAATCAATTCTGGAAATAAGATATACTATGCACTACAACATCTACTAAAATCAAAGGTGCTATCTCGTAACACCAAGATCACAATATACAAAACACTGATCAGACCAGTTGTGCTGTATGGCTCTGAAACCAGGAGTACAACGAAAGGAGACGAAGCCTTGCTACAAACCTTTGAGAACAAAGTTTTAAGACGCATCTTTGGACCCATTAGGGATACACAAAGTGGAGAGTGGAAAAGAAGAAGTAACAAAGACATTTATGATCTGTTTAAGTCCCCGCTAATCACTGGTATCATGAAGGCTAATAGACTACAATGGCTGGGGCATATAGAAAGAATGGAAGATAATAGGGAAACAAAACTCGCTTACACTCAGGAAATAAATGACCGTAGACCCCGAGGTAGACCAAGAAGACGGTGGAGAGATAATATATATACAGACCTACAAGCACTTGGAATCAACGACTGGTAAGAGAGGGTCAACCAGAGAGACAAATGGAGACGGATTGTATCTGCAGCAAAGAACCTCAATGGCTCGGAACGCTGAAGAAGAAGAAGACAATTGATTTATTAGTGGTGTTTGCAGAAAAGGTATTCTGTGAAATGAGGTAGTCAAGACTCCACAACTTGCCTTGGCTTCCTCATTAGGCATGATTAGTAGGTGACATTGTGACTATTTTTCATCTGAACTGGAAATCATTAATAGTTATAATGGGAGAATAGGGGGTAATGTAAGTAACAACTGAGCCATGACGAGTTAAAGTAATAGATTGTTGAAAAAAAAAGAGCATAACATACACTCTTTCTTCCTCGTGCAGTTGTTAATTGAAAGTAATAATGAAAGAAGTTAAAAGTAATAAATACCAGGGACATATTTATTAATTAGCAAGAGGGATTGAGTTGGTTAAAATAACACACCAGGGGTGTGAGTTACAGTAATAACTAAACCAAAGTAAGCTGAGGTAACAACTGGTTGCAATAGTTCCTGGCAGTGAACAGTTCTTAACATTATTTTGTGATATTATTGTTTAGGCGGTCTCTTCCTTTAACCCAAGCATAGTCCATACACACTGCTTCTGAATTGTGCTTGTGGATTAGCTTTCCCTATTGCCAGTGTTCCTCGCCATCAGGTGAACCCACTCTGACTTCAGAGGCACTTGTAAATTACGTCCTCAAGTCAAGGGCGAGAAGCCAACATTTTAGTCAAACTGTCAGGTGTAAGGGGTGAAAACCATACTTCAGCATCAGCACACCGGATGTTACAGAGCATGAGTTCTTATCCATTCGACCACGCTGACCTCCGTTATGTGATATGTGCCTATCTGGTTGTCCAATGAGGCTTTCATATTCTTTCACCCTTTAGTCCCCATTTGAGTATAGAACCTTAACCAACTCACTCCAAGTCCTGCTATTCTTAGCTATCCCATGCAGCTTCATCCATCTCCTCCCAATATGATTCATTTCTGTTTCTATTTTTCTTCTCTGTGTGGTTTCAGGTCTTCCTCTAATTCTTTTGCCCTGTGAATTCCAGACAAAAGCCTGTTTAGTTATACTATTCTCAGGTTTTCTTATTGTATGTCCAATCCAGTGCCAGCATCCTTTATTTACTTATTGGTTCACTGGTATTTGTCTAGTTCTTCCCGTGAGCTCCACGTTTGGTGATGCTGTCATACCATTTTATTGAATTATACATTATCGGATGGTAATAATGGAAAATGCCTGAGCATAGATCTGGTTACAAACAAAAAATGAGAATTGTCAAATGTTATGTATATTCAACACTACTGTATGGTGAAGATGCCTGGATAAAGAACAAGCAATTAGAAAGTCGAATAGAGGACCTGAAGATGTGAATATTTAAAAGAATATGTTGCCATAAGAGTAGATAATGAAGAAAGCCAATATCAGCCTATTAAGAGAGGTGTGAGACAGGGAATGTGTAATGTCTCCAGATCTGTTTTCCCTGTACTGTGAAAGTATTTTCAGAAATATTGAAGATATGGAAGGAATCAACATTGGGGGAGGATGCATCAATAACATTAGATACGCAGATGATACAGTCTTGATTGCAGACAATGAACAGGACCTGCAAAATTTAGTAGATGCGGTTGTTACACACAGTGAACAACTAGGGTTAGAATTAAATTGTAAAAAGACACAGATTATGGTCGTCACTAGGAAGAACGAAATACCACAATGTAATATACAAGTAAATGGGAGTATTCTTCAACAAGTGAATAGGTACAATTATCTCGGAACAGTAATAACATCTGATGGGAGATGCCTTGAAGAGATTAGAACAAGAATCGCCATGGCAAAAGTAGCCTTTAGCAAGATGAAAAACATACTGACCAATAGAAAGATGTCAATTGAAACGAGAAAAAGAATGTTGAGATGCTACATAGAACCTGTACTTTTATATGGATGTGAAGCTTGGACAATGAGCAGTCAGGCTGAAAAACATCTGATGGCTGTAGAAATGTGGTTTCTGAGGAAAATGCAAAGAATACCATGGACAGCCAGAAAGACCAATGAACAAGTTCTTCAAGAAACAAATGAAGATCGTAAACTGATTAGAGACATTAGACGTAGACAGTCACAATTTTTTGGGCATGTTATGAGAATAAATGAATTGGAGAACTTGGTGACAACTGGTAAGATCGAGGGGAACAGACCAAGGGGAAGACCTAGAAACAAGTACCTGGATGGCTTGGCCTTGTGGCATAGTCAAGACAGAAACACAGAGCTGATCCACGATTCTGGTGATCGAGTGAGATGGCAGAACATGACCGCCCACGCTTACCGGCATGGCACATGATGGATGATGGAAGTATTTCGGCCACATTAAAAGACATAACACTCTTATAAAATCCATATTGGAGGGTAAGATTGGAGGCAAGCGAGCAAGAGGTAGACAATGATACAAGTGGGAAGATAACATCAAGAGATGGACGAACATCAGTCTGACAGATCCAGTGCAACCAAACTTCCTTCTGGAGATGGTACCTGGCTGATTTATTAAAAGTTTAAAGTTGTGGGACCTGATTTTTATTTTTCAACAATTATAAACTTGCAAAATTCCATCTTTATTAGAGTAACTATATTTAATTTAGTTATCTCAGATCAATTGTTATAATTTATAATAAATACGAAGAATTGTGAGCATACTCTATCCATCATGTGCCATACTGATAAGCATGGGCGGTCATGATTCGCCATTTCGATAACCAGAGTCGTGAATCAGCTCAGTGTTCTTGTCTCTGCCATACCACGTGGCCATGCCATACAGGTATTTACTTTTCTGTCTTCCTCTTGTTAGTAATAATTGTCAACCGTGTGTTGCCGGGGCCCATATGGGGGAGCAAAGAATAGTAACACTGTTGCCTATCATGCACGTTCGTAGGAGGCGACTAAGGAGGCTATGGTTCTATCCCCCTGCTACTGAGTGAGTGTGTGGTGTGACACTGTGAGCTGTGAATTTTGCGTGGAATGCTTTTACATCTGTTTGCAGTTTGTAGTGTGAACTGCATGTTCGGAACAATGGCGGCCGGCTGTTGCTGAATTGACTGATTTCCCTTTTCGGTTCACGAGTGCATTGTTCAGGAGACTCCTGGGAGTTGTCGCTGGAGCTACGAAGTTCGTGCTTTGTGCGATGCTTTCAGCGGGTCGCCCTGCGAAAAGAGACAGAGCCATATGGGATAAAACCCGGGTCAATGAAGTCTTTCTAGTGACTGCTGTTTCCATCGACAATAAACTGTATTTCTCGTGGAGGACTTGTGTGTTGGCATTCTGGCGGCAGCATTATATGCACAGTGTACCTGTGCTGTCTGTTGGCTTGCCGATACTCCTGTCTATTCCATTTTTCACATAGGGCAGTGAGGAGCATTTTGTGTGATATTCACTGGCACAGGAACGGAGCATAATGGGGACGACCCATTGCCATGAAGTTGGAACCGCGACTGACTAACTATAGTAATAATTGTTCGATTTTGATCCTATTCCAAGGCTCCTGATTTCTTATGAGATTGCAATAAATACAGAATTACATACTGCAATGACTATATTTTTTATACTGAACATTGTTAGTGTTACTCAGTTAGTTACTGATAATGCAGCTATTTATCTTTCTGCTGCTTTTCACCTACCAGTGGAGCATACACCCACAACCAAATCATGCCAAGCCCTTTTTTGTTTAGTCGTTCACAATTGGTTTGGATTTTATAGGTAATTTTCTAGGGGATGAGGTCAGCCAGTCTCAGGGCAACCTTCCTTAATCGCCTCTTACGACATACATGGCAGGTTACAACTATTCTCTGATTCCGTTAAGAGCCAAGGCAACGCACAGACCAACATTAAGCTAGTTATAAATCTAAATTCCTGAAACTTACGGGAGACATTTTTTAAACGATTTTGGAAACAGCGCACCGTCCCTGATATAAACAAACATCTGATTGGTTGGAATCTTGCAGACGGACCAATCAACGCTTGTTATGGTTATCATTTTGCAATTTACCCTAAATTTCCAAAAATTCAGATTCATCTACAAATGTATATTTTACAAAATTCATCACTATTTCTTATAAAATATTCAAAATATTAATTTCAAAAATTGTTAGATAGTTTTAAGAATTAATTAAATGTATAAAATATTTAATATTATGTAGATATTTACAAATGTAAATGGATTGTTTCCTTAAATGTGGAGGTCTGGTCGCGGTGTTATCCCAGCTGATTTCAGGAAGTGGAACACAAGAGTACAACAAGCGCCACAACTAAAACGAAAACAATCCACACATGGGACGTTTTACGATAATTTTAGTAGCACATGTCGTCAAGTTCGATACAGATTGACCAGTAATATAAAGGTACAAGACTGATACGACTACTATAGGGAACCAGAACGGCTGAAAATTCACTCACTGGTAATGGAATATTACTGAATGAATTGTGTGATAATTTCGTCCGTGAAAGTAATTTTCGGAGTTCGAGAGGTTCATCAGGTATCAGGTAAAATGTCTCTAAAATGTTTTTAAAATAATGTGAGATGTAGAAATAAAAACTAAGTGGTTGCAGATTTCACAAATATAACTCGTGTAACATGATTTTCTTGTTTAAATTTAAAATGTTATTTTAAAATGCTCAGCCAATGTGATCGTGATAGCTCAGATAGCTGAAATTCATTGATTTTCTGAGTTTGGGGTTTGTCAGGTAAGTGTTTCGAACAGACGCTATCATTGATTTAAAATCATGAGAGATGATAAAATAAAAGCTAACAAAGTTGCAGATTTAACAAATATAACTCGTGTGACATTATTTTCTTGTCTAATTTAATATAAATTTTAAAATGCTCCCGCAATGTGGCTATGATGATTGATGGATTAAATTCATTTTCAAAGTGCGCGGGTCATCAGGAAATGTCTCCAACAAACATTTCATTCATGTAAAACAAAATAAGAGATGCTAATCTGAAAGCTAAAATGGTTGTAGTAGGTAGTAGATTGTAAAAACCAGTATAAAATTATTTTCTTATATAGAATAAATTATTAATCAGAATGTCTCCAGCACTGTGCCCATGATGAAATATTCATTTTCTGATATAGGTCATCAGTTGTATATGTCTTTAACAAATACTATCGTTATTTTAAAATAAAGAGATGCAAAAATAAAAGTTAAAAAGGTGTCAATTTCAAAAATATAATTCTTGTGATATTTTCTTCTTTGAATTGTAAAATGCTACGCCAATTTTTAGAAAACTCAGGTACAAATCTTTTCATCAAACGCTATCATTATTACATTAATGTCAAATAATGAGAGATGATATAATAAAAGCTAAATCAAAAGGGTTGCAGATTTCAAAAATATAACTCATTTAACATTATTTTCCTTTTCGTATAGTCAATGCTGTGTGATATCGGTGATCATGTCTTTCCACAGCCTTCTTTCACATGTAATGTCCATACTTTCTGATACTGATATTCCTCCATGCCACGATGTCAAACTGTCCAGCATCTTCTCTCTTGGCCTCCTCCTCTGGCTTTCCCCTTCTCATGACATGCTCAACGAATGTGGACTGTCTTCTTGTGATACAAGCAACCATTTCCCATTGCGAGTTAAATTCTTTCAAGATGTCTTCATTACTCTCTCAATCCATCCAATCAATAAATCATTTGCCATGCCGGAAAGCGTGGGCTGTCATGACTCGCCATTTCACTCGATCACCAGAATCGTGGATCAGCTCAGTGTTCCTGTCTCGACCATGCCATGTGGCCAAGCCATCCAGATATTTTCCTCTCAGTCTGTTTCCTTCGATCTTGCCAGCTGTCACTAAGTTCTCCAAACCATTTCTTCTCATAACATGTCCAAAAAATTTTGACTTCTACTTCTAATTTCTCTAATCAATCTACGATTTTCATTTGTCTCCTGTAGTACTTGGTCATTGGTTTTTCTATCTGTCCATGGTATTCTTTGCATTTTCCCCAGAAACTACATTTCTGCAGCCATCAGATGTTTTTCAGCCTGACTGCTCATTGTCCAAGTTTCACATCCATACAAAAGAACAGGCTCTATGTATCCTCTCAACACTCTTTTTCTCGTTTCAATTGACATATTTTTATTGGTCAGAATGTTTTTCATCTTGCTAAAGGCTACTTTCGCTATGGCGATTATTGTTCTAATCTCTTCAAGGCATCTCCCATCAGATGTTATGACTGTTCCAAGATAATTGTACCGATTCACTTGTTGAAGAATATTCACATTTACTTGTATATTCTTCTTCGTTCATCCGGATTTTTTTTTTCCGGATGTGATTGCATTGTGCCTGTTTACAGCAGAGCTGCGTTCTTGTGCCGTTAGGCCGACACATCCGACTTCTGCGGGCATTTGTTGACCGGGTTAACCTTCCCGGGGACTTGTATATTACATTGTGGTACTTTGTTCTTCCTAGTGACGACCATAATCTGTGTCTTCTTACAATTTAATTCCAACCCCAGCTGCTCACTGTGGACAACAACCGCGTCTACTAATTGTTGCAGATTGTAACATGCCTGGGTTCATTAACATTACCGGCCCTGAGAAATAATAGACGCAGGTAAAATGGGGCTGGGTAGTGGGTCCCTGGAAAGGGCAAAAGGAGAAGACAGACAGGGAAGGATTGGAGACAGTGAGTATAAGGGGGGAGTTGAGGAGGCGTCAGCCCGCGAGTGGGATTGTGAGGCAGACAGTTTTGGGCTGGGGAGTAGTGTTGGGTAGAGTCAGGTAGACTGGACAGTTGAGTGTTGGGACCGACAGAGGATGTCTGCGGTTTGGGAAATTGAAGAATAGCGGGGTTAGCGAGAGAACTCCACCCTGTGGTTTTCAGTGAGAGGGAGTTGAGGTTTGGACCTAGAGAGGGTCGGATAGTTAGTTGAAGTTTAGACCCAGAGTGGGTTGGATCGAGAGAGTTCTGGCTGAGAGAGTGGCTGATAAACTGTTGTGGTGGATTAGATTAAAAGGGCCTTGAGAGGCAGTGTAATTTGAGTGTTCGGTGGTGATGAGGATATATTCTGGATGTACTGTTTCTGGATTTATATATGTTTGCTTGTGTCCATATTCATTCGTCATTAAAAAGAAAATTATGTGCGCAAATTCACTATTGTTCACTGACTGGTGGATGGGTGATGCAGTGGTAAATTGTGGTGTGAGACAGGTGGCGAGCTCAGCTTCCACTCTGCAGTGAGATAGTCTAATCATTAGGATCTAGACAACGACCAATCTCATTCTGTTTGCTAAAGAGACTGTGACACAGATCCTGTGCATTGTCTGCAATCAATACTGTATCATCTGCATATCTAATGTTATTGATGTTTCGTCCTCCAATGCTGATTCCATTTATGCCTTCTACATTTCTGAAAATATTTTCACTGTATAGGGAAAAAAGATCTGGAGACATTACACGTCCCTGCCTAACACCTCTCTTAATAGGTTGATATTTTCCCACTTCATTATCAATCCTTATGGCAGCTTGTTGTTTCCAATATATGTTTTTTATAAGTCTAATGTCTTTCCCATCAATTTGTAGATCTGCAAGCATATCCACCATGTTGACATGTCTAACTCTATCAAAAGCTTTTGTGTAGTCAATAAAGCAAAGATGTATATCCTTGTTTACTTCTATAGCACGTTCAATAACTGTTGCAGCAAATACACAGCATTTACTATACCCTTTCCTTCTACAAACCCACAGTGTTCTTCCCCTATTTCAGGTTGTATTTTCTTCCTCACTCTTTGCATGATAATTCATAAAAAGATCTTTGTGATGTGACTCATTATACTAATTGTTCTATGTTGATCACATTCCAAGGTTCCTGATTTCTTTGGGATTGCGGTAAATACAGAATTAGATAATTCAGAAGGTATATCTCCAGTATCATTTAATGTGTTCAGCAGTCTGGTGACTTGCTCTAGTCCAAATTCTTCTAAACTTTTAATCATTTCAGTTGTGATGCTATCTGCACCGGGGGCCTTGCCAGCTTTCATATGCTTAAGAACATTTTGAACCTCCATCTTTAAAATTGGTGGGCCTTCATTATTAAATCCATCCACAGGAGTTCAAATCATTCTTTTATAAGTTACTAATGACCCAGGCCCAGCTTCGCCCAGCCCCTGGCGGGGAGCGTCTCATTTAATTCATATAAGTAGTCATTATACATTCAAATACATTTCCCTGTTGCGTTCGGCCCCTGCTCCCGTGCTCATCTGTTTCAGATGATCCCGTTCCCGTTCCTAAAAATTGATTTTAAACTAACTATTTCAGTTGAGAACAACAACTGTTCATAACTAATTTCTGGTTTAATCAGAGAGTGAGTTCCCTTGGAGCAAGATGACGGGACATTTCTTCGTCTGTTTTTCTGAAGCGCATGCTTTTTTCTTTCTTTTGCTTTCAAAATTGTTGATTTTAAACTAACTATGTCAGTTGGCTGCGCGGGAGTGAAAAGAACATCTGTACTTAATTTCATCTCAATCGGATGGACCGTTTGGGAACGCATAAAGGACAAACAAACAAACATTCTCTTTTTTATATATATATATAAGATATAAAAGATATATATATATAAGATGAAAAACAGTGGGAAACTACCTCCTTTTTGGATGCATGTCGGTAGAGTTTTTCTTATGGAAAATTAATTATTCTAGAATGTTTCGGCAGTGTGGCCATAATAGCTGAAATTTATTTTTTTGGATTTGGGAATCATTTAAAGATTTCTGTGACAAGCGTTGTCATTAATGTAAAATAATAATAGATGCAAAAGTAAATGCTAAAATGGTTGCAGGACTTTAAAAAAATCTGTTATAAAAAAAGTTCTGAGACATATTTTTCTTTGAATTTAGTATTATTACAGAATCCCATCATACTATTCGGGGCCATGATGAATGAAATTCATTTTCTGAAAAGGGCTTTCATCTATCGGGGGTGAGGTTGGTGGAGAGATTATTCTCCCGACCTGGAACCAGAGTGCTGTCTCCATGGGGACTGTTGCAGAGATCTCCTTTCCTGTAGCAGGGTATGAAAGACTGGTACTGGAACCTCACATCTACAGAAGCATAATCATTCAGTCAGCCCAGCACATGCAGGCTGGCTGAGATCAGGCCTAGGTGGCTCGTTTTCCCTGTGGGTTTAGTGTTTCATTGTCTCAGACTCCAACCAATGTTCAAAGGAAGACATAAATCTTTTTCTAATCTTCATCAATGATCTTGGAATTAAAATGGCAATGTACGCCGATGACCTGGTTCTATGGAGCACAAATTAACATGCATCAGTGGCCACCAGATTGCTACAAAGAGCTGTAGATACATTTGTTGCATGGGCAAATAGATGGTGTGTCAGCATAAACACTGACAAGTGCAGCACCACTCTATTTACCCTCTGTCAAAACAAAAGGCAGGGATCATCCAGATAAATGGAACACCCCTAAGAGAAGATAAAGAACCAACATACCTTGGAGTAACATTTGATGACAGGCTGACATGGAGAAAGCACATCAACAAAGCAGTAGCAAAAGCCAGAAGGAAAGAAGCCATCCTGAGGAAGCTATGTGGAACCACATGGGGAGCCAGTGGGAAAATACTTAGCAAAGTTTATCAACAGAGCATACGACCACACCTGGAATACGGGTCCACTGTGTGGTGTTCGGCATCAAATACCACACTACAAGAGGTGGACAAAGTGCAAAATCAAGCACTTAGTCACCACTGGAGGGATGAAATAAACCCATATAGAGAAGATGGGGAAGTTGGTGAGGACACAAGCACTGAGAGAGCGCAGAGATATGAAAACGCTAATACAAGCAGAAAAGCTCCTCAGTTTGCCTGGCCACCCTATTCTTCTTCTTTCGTTCGCTTGAAGTATGTCTATAACTGCAATGTTGTCTCTTGTGTGAATTTAACTGTCTTTTTTAGTTCACACAGCGGTCCATAGAAGTTGTCTCTTGTATGAATTTAACTGTCTTTTTTTTAGTTCACTCAGTGGCCCACAGAGTTTATCTTCCACTGTCGTCTCTCTAGGCCAGAAGGTTTGCCTAGATATGTTATATTTTGGGCAGTCTTGGAGTATGTGCTCTGCTGTCTGCGACGCCAATCCACATGTCCACATGTGCACATGGTTGTTTCATCTATCTTGAATTTTGTATACATGTGGTTACGTAATCTATTGTGTCCTGTTCTGAGGCGCAGAATAATGACTTGTTCTGGTCTGTCCATAACATGGCAGTCATCTTGAGCAGGTTTTGGTGGCTTTCTGACTGATTTGATCATTCTTTTCTTTTGGTGGTATGTAACAGGCACATCAGGCGGTTCTTCTTTAGCTCCTTCCTTAGCCAATTGATCAGCTCTGTCGTTTCCGGGTACTCCACAGTGGGATGGTATCCACTGTATGGTGACCTTATGCTGACTGCTAAGTTCAGAAAGTAGTGTCCTTAGTACTGGCAATTTCCCAGACAGGAGCACCTCGAGTACTGATTTTGCATCTGTCAATAGCACCACAGGTTGTGTACCATTGCTGGTATTTAGTAATTTCTCTATTGCTATCTTGATTGCCTCAATTTCAGCATCATATTTATGGCAGTACTTTCCTGTCGGTACTCTGGCTGTGTCCCTAGTATTATTTGGGTATTCTATATACACACCCGCTCCTCCATTTCAAACAGCATTTTGTGCTGACCCATCTGTGTAGACTCAGATCCAGAGGTCCTGTGGGTATTCTTCATCAAGGAAGCTGAGAGTGGCTGTTCTGCGCTGCACACTGTTCTGTTCTTCCTTGTCAAATATTCCTCTCACTTTTGTCTGGATTTGTAATAATAGTCTATGCTCATCTTTCTATGGAGTTCGCTCTGGAATAGTTGTTAGGGGGATACCAACTGTGGGCAGATCGGTGGTTTCTCTGCAGAGCCGTTTGGCCTGGTGGATAAAACTTCTTTTCAACCGCCCCATAGCTAGGTTTTCAAATCTGTTCTTCATATGGTGGCCTGGCAAGCTGAGGAACTTTTCTGCTTGTATTAGCGTTGCCACCCTATGATGAATGGATTTGAAAACTTAGCTGTGGGGGCGGTTGAAAAGTAGTTTTATCCACCAGGCCAAACGACTCTGCAGAGAAACCACCAATCTGCCCACAGTTGGTATCCTCCTGACAACTATTCCAGAGCGAACTCCATGGAAAGATGAACAGAGACAATCACTACAAATCTAGACAACAGTGAGAGGAATATTTGACAAGGAAGAACAGAACAGTGTACAGCACAGAACAGCCACTCTCAGCTTCCTTGATGAAGAATACCCACAGGACCTCTCAATCCGAGTCTACACGGATGGCTCAGCACAAAATGCTGTTCAAAATGGAGGAGTGGGAGTGCACATAGAATTCCCAAATAATACTAGGGACACAGCCAGAGCACCGACAGGAAAGTGCTGCCATAACTGATGCTGAAATTGAGGCAATCAAGATAGCAACAGAGAAATTACTAAATACCAGCAATGGTACACAACCTGTGGTGCTATTGACAGATTCAAAATCAGTACTCGAGGCGCTCCTGTCTGGGAAATTGCCAGCACTAAGGAAACTACTTTCTGAATTTAGCAGTCAGCTCAAGGTCACCATACAGTGGATACCATCCCACTGTGGAGTACCTGGAAATGACAGAGCTGATCGATTGGCTAAAGAAGGAGCAAAAGAACAACCTGATGTGCCCGTTACATACTACCAAAAGAAAAGAATTATCAAATCAGTCAGATAGCCACCAAAACCTGCTCTAGGAGACTACCACATTATGGACTGAGCAGAACAAGTCATTATTCTGCGCCTCTGAACAGGACGCAATAGATTACGCAACCACATGTTACAAAATTCAAGATTGGTGAATCAGCTATGTGCACATGTGGATTGGCATCGCAGACAGCAGAGCACATACTCCAAAACTGCCCAAAATATAACATCTAGGCAAATCTTCTGGCCTAGAGAGATGACAATGGAAGATAAACTCTGTGGGCCGCTGAGTGAACTAAGAAAAGACAGTTAAATTCATACAAGAGACAACATTGCAGTTATAGACGTATTTCAAGCAAATAAAAGAATACATACATACATGTTTCATTGTCACAGGATCCAACCCAGTGTCCGAGGAAAGACATACATGTGTCATTGTCACTGATTCCAACCCAACTTCTAAGGGAAGACATACAACATGTTTCATTGTCACAGGATCCAACCCAATGTCCAAGGGAAGACATACATATGTCATTGTCACTGATTCCAACCCAACTTCTAAGGGAAGACATACAACATGTTTCATTGTCACAGGATCCAACCCAATGTCCAAGGGAAGACATACATGTGTCATTGTCACTGATTCCAACCCAACTTCTAAGGGAAGACATACAACATGTTTCATTGTCACAGGATCCAACCCAATGTCCAAGGAAAGACATACATACGTGTTTCATTGTCACAGGATCCAACCCAATGTCCTAGGAAAGACATACATGTTTCATTGTCATAGTTTCCAACCCAGTGTCCAAGGGAAGACATACATGTTTCATTGTCATAGCTTCCAACCCAGTGTCCAAGGGAAGACATACATGTTTCATTGTCACAGGATCCAACCCAATGTCCAAGGAAAGACATACATACATGTTTCATTGTCACAGGATCCAACCCAATGTCCAAGGAAAGACATACATGTTTCATTGTCACAGGATCCAACCCAATGTCCTAGGAAAGACATACATGTTTCATTGTCACAGGATCCAACCCAGTGTCCGAGGGAAGACATACATGTTTCATTGTCAAGGATCCAACCCAATGTCCGAGGGAAGACATACATGTTTTATTGTCATAGTTTCCAACCCAGTGTCCGAGGGAAGACATACGTGTTTCATTGTCACATGCTCCAACCCAATGTCCAAGGGAACACATACGTGTTTCATTGTCACAGATTCCAACCCAGTGTCTGAGGGAAGACATGCATATGTGTTTCATTGTCACAAATTCCAACCAAATGTCCGAGAGAAGACATACATACGTGTTTCATTGTCACAGATTCCAACCAAATGTCCGAGAGAAGACATACATACGTGTTTCATTGTCACAGATTCCAACCAAATGTCCGAGAGAAGACATACATACATGTTTCATTGTCACAGGATCCAACCAAATGTCCGAGAGAAGACATACATACATGTTTCATTGTCACAGGATCCAACCCAGTGTCCGAGGGAAGACATACATGTTTCATTGTCATAGTTTCCAACCCAGTGTCCGAGAGAAGACATACGTGTTTCATTGTCATAGTTTCCAACCCAGTGTCCGAGGGAAGACATACGTGTTTCCAACCCAGTGTCCGAGGGAAGACATACGTGTTTCATTGTCACATGCTCCAACCCAATGTCCAAGGGAACACATACGTGTTTCATTGTCACAGATTCCAACCCAATGTCCAAGGGAAGACATGCATATGTGTTTCATTGTCACAGATTCCAACCAAATGTCCGAGGGAAGACATACATACGTGTTTCATTGTCACAGATTCCAACCAAATGTCCAAGAGAAGACATACATACGTGTTTCATTGTCACAGATTCCAACCCAAGTGTCCGAGGGAAGACACGCATACATGTTTCATTGTCACAGATTCCAACCAAATGTCCGAGAGAAGACATACATACATGTTTCATTGTCACAGACTCCAACCCAGTGTCCAAGGGAAGACATACTTAAATATAAACACAGAAGTCACTATACGATTTATGGCCTGGCATATTTTGCTGCATCTCGTTAGGTACATACTGCAGAGTTATATACCATATGAAGAGAATAAATGAATAATACTTGAGCTGAAACAATTAACCATGGACAGACAGTAAAACCAATGACCAAGTCCTATAAGAAACAATTGAAAACTGTAAACTGATTAGAGAAATTAGACGGAGACAGTCACAATTTTTTGGACATGTTATGAAAATAAATAAATTGGAAAACTTTGTGAAAAACAGCAAGATTGAGGCGAAAAGAACAAGGGGAAGGCAGAGAAGTAAATATCTGTATGGCATGGTCGAGACAACACAGATCTGATCCATGACTCTAGTGATTTGTGTGAGATTGCGAATCCTGACTGACCACACTTATTGGCATGGCACATGATTATAATGATGATGAAACAATTAAAACAGTCACAGGTATTGCTCAAGTGTGGATTATCTGTTATCCCCATGGTAGTTTGAAGGGAATACATTGTTTTGAATTTCTGAAACGAGGCCCAATATATGGAAGAGAGGCCAAGCAGCCATGTGCAGGACGTGACGATTCCTTGGGTGAGCTCAGTACCAGAGCGCTGTGTGTCAGCTCTGCAAGTATGGAAGCCTCCTTGGATGGCGGGGAATGCCCATGGTCTGCCCCTGCCTTCTCTTGAGGGCTGACTGTTATGTCTCTGGATGATCTGAACAGACCAGCTGAGAGGGGATGACACCACAACAGAGTGGCTTGACCATCCTACAAAGCACCCGGGAAGATTAACCCTGTCAACAAATACCTGCAGAAGTCGGATGTGTCGGCTGAAAGGTGCAAATATTGCAGCTCTGCTGTAAACAGGCACAACGCAATTACTTCCAAAAAATATTCCGGATGAACGCAGAAGAAGAATTTCTGAAACACCACATATGTAAATTACCTAAAAGTTAGAATAAATTGGTGATTTGATTGATTGATTTAGGAATCGACATCACGGCATTCGGGGCATTCCCATAAGCGCTCCGTCCCCATCCTCAGCAGCCAGCGAAGAGTTCCAACACCAATAGTACCAGTAGGCAATCTGATTATACGTCCATCTCACTTTTCCTCTGAGCGTTGAGCGTCGGCCAGATCCCCTCGTCACTCCTCGCTGTCTCATTCTTGCCAGACCATGGTAATCCATTTGCTCCTCCGAGGTGTACAAGTGCTCCCACAAGGCCGCAACCACGTCTGCCTTGTCATGTATCAATACTCCACCAAGTTCTGCAAAGCCAGCCAATCTGTCCGCCTGTTCATTTCTAAGCACACTGGCATGCCCCGGAGAAAAGATCAGGCAATGCTTGTCACCCGTGACCTCCGAAGCGAAGCAAGCCACTCCGCATGAAGCCTGCCCGTCCTCACCCTCGTCAGCATGCTTTCTGAGTCAGTTACAATCATCATGTGTGTGTCGTATTCTTCATCCAGCGGAGAGCCGCAGTGACTGCCTCCACCTCCATTCTTAAGCTGGATGTTGTGGTATCATATGCCAGGCTCTCCTGCACCAAACGTCGACCATTAGCTTTGGCTATGAACCCCCAGCCACTTCTCTCACCTCTTGACACCGAACCATCTATGTAGATAATCACATCACCCGAGTGAGCATTGTCCTGAATTAGTTGCTGGATTTCCACTTCTGTGGCCCCTGCTGGCCACTCCCTGCACTCCTGGCTTAATGTGATTATAACTCTACACAAGTCTGACTGCTCCGCTGGCACTCTGACCCACTCCTCTCTACGCCTAATGTTCTCCAAGATGCATACCTGTCTGATCGTATTCTCTGCCTGAGCCATCCATGATTTCCCTCTTATCAGTCGCTGACCCTTAACTGCGTCCAGCGCCTCATGCAGTGGGTGGTCTGTGTCTGCAGCTACTCTGAGGTATGCCTTTGCCTGCATCACCTTGAGCCTACCAGCAACAGTCGGCAGACCAAGTGTGTAACGCATACACACTACTGGGGTGTCTCTGGTGCATCCCAGAATGACCCGCATAGCTTCGTTCTGTATGCGCTCTAACTTCACCAGCTGACTCTGAGACAGTGGGCAGTCCTAATCCATAATTACTGAGAGGATCAAGTGCTGGTTTAGTGTGAAAAGCATTCTCTGCTCTGTGTCCATTGCAGCCATAGTTTTAAGTGCACTGAGTCCCTTTTGAGATCTTGTCACAACCGTCTCCACATGGTCCTTGAAGGATAGGCTCCTGTCAAATGTGATCCCCAGATACTTCAGTTTGTTCTCTCTGCTGACATTTCTACAATCTATCGCGAGGCTTGGGACATCAGCTCTCACAATCCTGTTGTCCAGAGAGCACCACAAAACAGCCGCCTTTTCCGGGTGGATGACAGCACTCATTTCTGTGCACCAGTCAATCACTTTCTACTGTTGCCTGTAACTCCTGGGCTGTTTGCTCCCTATCTCTTCCCTCCTATATGCAAGAATATCATCTGCAAATGTTAGTATTCTTCCAACCCCTGGTGCTTCTAGGTTTGCAATCTTGCTCGTATACACGTTAAAGAGCACCGGTGAGACTGCAGATCCCTGTGGCAGTCCCGGGGTTAAAATATGTGGCTCTGAGGTCCATGCACCCAGACGGAGAGCAACCCGACGAGAATGCAGGATGGCTGCTATCCAGTTCACCAACCAGGTATTGACCCCCTTCTCCATCAGTGCTGTCAACAAAATATATCGAACTCTATTGTATGCATCCTTGAGATCAAGCGCTGCCGCCATCGTTTCCTGTCTACTCTGGAACCCCTCATAAACGTCAAAGGCAAAAGTGGCTGCATTTGACCAGGTATCTTTTCCCCAGGCCTCTTGGAAGAAGCTTCCCTCTTTCCAAAAACTCTTGCAGCTTGACAGCGACTATCTTCTTTAGAACCTTCCCAAATGTATTTTGAAGGGTGATGATCCTAAAGCCGCTAAGCTTTGAATGATCCTTGAATAGTCTTGGGAGAGAAATGAGATAGCTGTTCACCCAATCCTGCGGTGTTGATGCTGTCCTAATGCTCTGGTTAAAGCAGTCGGTCATCTCCTCCAGGTCTCCGTCGCTCAACCCCTTCATGTGACCATACCTGACCCCATCGGGCCCTGGTGCCATGTCTTTTGCCTTTTTCAAAATGTATTTAACATCTTCCACCCGTATGATGTCTTCTTACTGCATATTCTTTGTGGTGCCAGATAACTCCTCTCTAACTGCATCCCTGGTGTCCGCATCATTATGATTGGTCTGCTCTAAAAATCTCTGGAGAAACGCCTCCCCTTTCTCTTTGTCTGTTGTCACGCGCACACCATCATCTCTAAATTGGTGAATAGCAAATAATCTTGTTTGTTCCCCTGGTGCTGTGGCTTAAAGAACATGTTTCACACTTCCCTACCGTACTGGGTCAAGGGGTCAAAGTCAACAGCAGACGATTTGCAAGCAGATCGTCTTGTGTTGATTTCGATAGTATGGGTGTCAGTCATTCGGAAGGCCATGGCAAATACTGAATGAAAAAATTGTGTAGTAAATCATAAACGACCAAACAAACCTGGGGCTGATAGCGATTTCCTGTAAAGAACATGCAACTAATTATAGCTAAAAATACAATATGCTTTTTAAAATATAGCTTGTTGAAATGTTTGTTTCAAAACTTTATTCACTTCATGTTTTTATTTTCCTTTTTTTCAGAGTTGTAAAATGGCTGCAGGTGTTCGCACCAGGAAACGTAAATATTTAGCAGAAACTGATAACCATCTAGAGTCATCACGAGATTCATCGGCTAACTCTTTACTGTTGGAGGCTGTTAGCAAAGGCAGACAAGCTGAAGTTGCCAGTCTGTTGGAGTCTTCGTTTGACCAGATTTCTACAAAAACGTTAGCTAAGGCTGTGTTTCAGGCATCAGAAAATGGTCACAAACGTTCGCTACAGCATTTGATAAAACATGGTGTTGATATCAACTGTCGAAACAGCAATGGATACACTGCACTAGCATTAGCTGCAGAACATGGCTATATGGACATAGTACAGCTTCTGATGAAACACGGAGCAAGCGTTAACAGCAGAACCAAGAGTGGAAAAACAGCTTTGATACTTGCGGCAGAAAAGGCTTGCTTCCTGCCTGTGATAGAATGTCTGTTGTCAAATTGTCGTACAGATGTGAACGTTCAGGACAGAGAAGGAAGAACTGCGTTGATGATTTCAATACAGATGTGTGACATTGCAGCTATGCGAGTCTTGATGTTTCACAAAGAGGTGCAGTTTGCTTTGAAAGATAAGAAAGGTAGAGGACTATTTGACATTGCTAAAGAACATGGTGTGGCAGAAGAATTCAGCACTCTACAAGAGTGTCTTGGCAAAGCTGACTTAAATCCTATTATGGTGGCAGTGGTGAAAAGAAACGTTCGTTTACTGAGAGAATTCATTGACAATGATGACTATGACATTGATCATATTGACACTACAGGCAACACACCGTTAATGTTGGCTTTGAGATTTGCTCCCAATGATTCCAGCACAGACATTATACATACACTACTAGTCGGTGGAGCGAATGCCAACTCCGTGTACACAGGGCATCCTGAGAGCACATCACTCATGTATGCAGCTGAATCCGGAAATCTGGGTGCTGTCAAACTGATGCTGGAATATGGGGCCAGTGTAAATGCACAAACCCCAGTGTGTAAATTCTCAGCCTTAATGGCGGCAGCCCAGAGCGGTTTCCCTGATATCGTGCAATTTCTGCTCAAGAACAAGGCTGATTTGCACCTCAAAGACTTCAATGACTACACAGCTCTGACGATTGCTTTGAAGACCAATCAAATCGATTGTGCAGACATGTTGATCCAACATGGTGCTGATATTGTCGGTGAAGACCTCATACATGCGGCCTGCATGGACATTGACCCTGTCGAGTACGCAACATATCCCTCTGTTACATACAAGATCATCTATTCCGAGGTTAGCTTCATGTTGATCGAACGATTGCCTTTGCAGCAAAGACTATCCCTTTGTTGATTTTCTCCTGGATCACAGTGTAGATATAAAAAAACATTTCAAAAACCTGCTTTTGAAGGCAGTTACCAGAGATGTGAAGATGGCTAAAATGCTTCTAGACAGAGGTGCTAAAGTTAATTCAGTAGATGCTTTTGGTCATACAGCGCTCATGAATGCTGCTTGCGCCGATAACAGAGCTATGGTAGAATTGTTACTTAAAGGTGGGGCACGCAAGAACTCTCATTGTTATGGCAGTACAGCGCTGGTATTGGCAATCGGGAAACGTGCGTTAATTGGTTTGGATGCTCTGCTGGAGGGAGGTGTTGATGTTAACTTTGTTCCCAAACATTCTTTAGGCTGTGTGCCTCTGCATCGATCTATTTCATTAGGTTACAATGATGTCACAGAAGTATTGATCAGCCATGGTGCTGATGTGAATTCTGTGGACAAGAAAGGCCTGTCAGCTTTGCTACTGGCCATGAAATTACACAACTTTTATATCATTGATTTGCTTATAAGAAGGGGCGTAAATCTTGATACACAACACATTAGTGGGAGTATTCCACTTCACGTTGCTTTGACAAATCAGGATTTGAAAATGGCTGAAATTTTGCTAAAAGGTGGTGCAAATGTCAACGAAGCAGATAGCAAAGGTACAACTGCCTTAATGATCTGTTCGCAGATATGCACAACGGATTTCATGAACTTGCTATTAAAGAGTAGGGCAGATGTGAATGCATCAGATGGAACTGGATCACTTGCTTTACATTATGCGCTGAAACACTCCATTACTTTAAGTGATAAAACTGAACTTCTTTTAAAGCATGGAGCAGATATCAACAGAAAGGATAATCTAGGACAGACTCCCTTCATGATCGCTTCCAGATGTTGTAACAGCAGTGTGCTGCACTTTCTTATAGAACTTGGTGCTGATGTGAATGCTCAAGACAAACGTGGTGCTTCAGCGTTGATTGAGGCTTCATTTGCAGACAGTCGGAAAGTTGAATTCCTCATTGCCTCTGGGGCAGATGTGAATGTGCAAAACAGTGAAGGATACACACCTCTTATGATAGCAGCAGAAGAATCTAATGATTTGGCCATGAAGGCTCTTCTGAAGGCTGGAGCCAATGTCCACTTGCTTGACAACAAAAACTATAATGTTCTTTCTGTTGCACTAGCCAGTTACAATAAGTGTCGTTTTTGCTTTGGGGAGGACTCTACATGCAAGCATCATTTGTGTATAGAAATGTTGATCAATGCAGGAGCGGAGCCAGACATGTCAAATCAGTGCACATTAGCTTTGTATAAGGCAGTCATTTGCAACAAGATTAAACTAGTGCAGCTGCTTGTTGGTTGTGGTATTCCTCCGCTTGAATTGCCCAGAGACTGTGAGGACCTGTTAAGCTGTTCACTTCCGCATAAATTTTTTATTTCAATATGTGGTGTTCCTTGTCATCAGCCAGTTTTGCAAGAATTTTTGTATGCTTTAAATGCTAGCATCCATGCTAGATCTCCATTATCCACTGCCATATTCTGCAAAAATGCAGCCATCTGTGAATTTTTTATTAAGAACTGGTACTTTAACCAATATGATATAGCACAAGTAAGCCTGAACATTCTACACCCCCTCATAGCAAATGCGGGGGAAACTAGACTAGCCACTGTCTGTGAGGGAGTGTTTTCCAAGCCCTTCTCATTGACCACACAGAGTTTTGTGGCTGTAGGGAAGAGTGTTGGTGTCGACAGGCACAGACTTGACCGAATCAGAGCTCTTCCCATTCCTCTGCTGATGCAGGAGAAACTGCTGTACAGCGATGCTAAAGATGACGTCATTCACACTGACAGCCAGGAAGTTGTGAATTTTATGTTGCCACGTCGTCTGCCGTAGTTGAGTGCATTTTGTGGATGAATATTATGACTTTTTTGGGTTGTTTTTTTCTTTCCTTCCTTCTTTCTTTCTTGTATTATGACCAGCTTTACTGAGTAGATGCAATGAAACACCGGTGTCTGAAAAGATCACATTTGTGATAATATATAAGTAATCTTAATTTATTCCTTTAGCTGTGAAGTTTCTTTGAATACATATGTTTCATTTGTGATATCGGAAAATGCAACAGTGGAGAATCTGCTACAGAATGTTTCTGTTGTATATCAGTTATTTGTCAGATTTTTTATAAATAGTTAATCATGTTTCATATGACCTGTTGTAAATTGTGTGTATGCATGAATCAAAGACAGTTTATCACAAACGTGAGAAAGAGATGGTCAGAATTTCTGCAGAAAACAAAGAAACATTGTAACAACTGAACAGATTTATGGAATCAAAGGCAAAGGAAGACAGCAAAGGAGATTCTCAACAGCCTTGATCATGACATGGAACAATGTGAGCACACAAATTGATGCATCCTCTGGGGATCGTGAGGTGTGGAGAAGCATGGTTGCTGACACTGGAGATCGTGAGGTGCAGAGAAGCATGATTGCTGACACTGGAGATCGTGAGGTGTGGAGAAGCATGATTGCTGACACTGGAGATCGTGAGGTGCAGAGAAGCATGATTGCTGACACTGGAGATCGTGAGGTGCAGAGAAGCATGATTGCTGACACTGGAGATCGTGAGGTGCAGAGAAGCATGATTGCTGACACTGGAGATCATGAGGTGTGGAGAAGCATGATTGCTGACACTGGAGATCGTGAGGTGCAGAGAAGCATGATTGCTGACACTGGAGATCGTGAGGTGTGGAGAAGCATGATTGCTGACACTGGAGATCGTGAGGTGCGGAGAAGCATGATTGCTGACACCAAGACGCTGGGTGATGATACACTGAAAGGTTCATTTGTGATAAATAATTTATTAAAGAGGATGTTGTGTGATAGCCACATCTTCATCTTCTCCAGTGCTTCTTGTGCTATCTTATGGTTGTGTTCTTGAATACTTTTTGTCTCGAGTTTATGAATGATAAAAATTTTCAAATTGACCTATTAAACATGATCATTGCTGCTTGCTGTCATCTATCTCTTGTATGTAATTATATTGGTCAGACATATCTTGCATTTGTTTAAGTTATTTTTTTTTAAAACTTAGTTTAATAATTGTGTGTTGTGGCTGTTTATAACAGAGCTGTGATATTTGTACCTTTTAGCCATTCACCTGCTTCCTGGTATTTTAGATCGGGTTAGCCTCTTTGGATGTTCTATAGGACATTCCACAGCCTCAGGATTGTGACATCATTACTGTCCATCTGCTATGTGGTTCCCCCAACAGGCCCGTCCAGGGAATGTAGGGACATAACATGGGCAATCCCTGTCATCCAAGGAGGCTTCCATAAATGCAAACCTGACACATAAGATTCTAGTAGTGGGCTTACCAAAGGATCATTATGTTCTCTACATAGTTGCTTAGCCTCACTTCCATATATTGAACCCACCCTTCACCATGAGCTGCAACTTTTGAGACCAGGGCTTTGATGACCACCACAAGATGGGCAGTTGGATCAAATTTTCCGCCCGTTGAGTTTAGTGGACCACAGCGACACTTTTGCCACCATGTCTCAGGCATTCAATGTAGCAGATTAAAGACAGTCAGGATCTTTCCTTCAATTTGGAAACACTTGCAGATGAAGCAAGGTTTTCTTTTATAGCACCAATACCAATATGAACTGGTTGTTATTCAATAGGATTCTTGTACAATGGACATTTAAACCTGTCATTTAGTAGGAAACCACTTTATAGTAAAGACAACATTGTAGAGATAGACAATCAAGGCATTTTCGCAGCCAACAAATCCAATATAAAATGAGTTAGATTTGATGCTTTGCTCTACTTTTATGCAGTGTTACTATTTTGCCAGTACAGGATCTATTTGGTGGAAAGCCTGCCTTTTCATCCCTTAGTTGTTTGTTAGTGGCATCTTGTAGTCTCTCCAGAATAATCCTGCTAAATATTTCCCCAGACACTGACAGTAACATTATTCCTCTATAATTTTACGACTATTGGTGGTACATTAGTTGCGTGTCATCATCATCTCAGACCTTGGATTGGTTTTACAGGTTCCTGATCATTTCACTCCATAGTTTGTCTTGCTTATCATCATCAAGTGCCTTGCCGGCTGGCATAGGCATTCATGACTCTCCACAGATCTTGGTCTTTGGTTATACAAGGGGAAGTCAATAAGTCACAAATGGCTGTAGAAAAATAACTAAATATGATAACAACTCGAAACCAGTTTATTTTTATACATACATTGTCCCTTATTTCTCAACATAATTTTCATCAACATTGATGCACTTATCCCATCGTTTTATCAGTCCTCCCAAACCGGCTGTATAGAACTACATGCTCTGTTTTCTAAACCACACTCACTTCACATTCAACTTCAGCGTCATTTGCGAAATGTCTCCCGCCAAGGTGGGTTTTCAGTGGACCAAACAGGTGGAAATCACTAGGGGCTAAGTCAGGGCTGTAAGGTGGATGTTACAGAACTTCCCACCTTAGTTGGTTAATTTTCTCCTGAGTTAATCGAGCTGTATGTGGTCTGGTATTGTCATGAAGAAGCAACACGCCTCTAGTCAGCAGTCCTGGACATTTTCTTCGAATTGCATCATGAAGCATCGACAGAACTTCACAGTACAATTCAGAATTCACATTGTCACCTTTCTTCCTGAAATTGATTAAAAGCACACCTCTAATCATCTCCTCCACCCGCTGCACCGATGCTTCTGTTGCAATCTCAACTGCACAACCAGATCGGATTTCATCAACAATTTTGGAGCGCCCTTGAGAACATTTTTCTACCCAGCTATGCACCGCTTTACGGAACAAACGTTTGTCAGCATAGTTTATGTCTACCTACACTATCAAATGCCTTTTCTTGGTGCGCACACACAAGGAATTTCTTCATAACCCTTTTGTGTCTTCTGCTGGAGAATTTGTCCCTGAACCATTGGTATCTAATATCACGTGCTGCTGGTCTCTTGGGTGGTGAGATTAGATATCTAGCCTTCTTGGGCAGTGAGATTAGGTATCTAGCCTTCTTGGGTGGTGTGATTAGATATCTAGCCTTCTTGGGTGGTCAAGAGGAGGTCCTGTGTGCAAGTTGTATATGTTACAAGTTGTATGGCTGTTGAAATTCACAAAGGCAAGGTTGCCCTGATAAAATTGTTAGTAAAGAAAACCTATCCATGGGTAAATAGTTCTATGACCTTGATTGGAATCTAGAGGAAACAAACCATACACACATGCATGAGGAAGCTCTGAGGTGTGACACGCTTTCCCTAGAAAGAGGAATGGAGACAAAGATGCATTAAACACTGATCTGGCCAGGAAGTAGCTGAAAACCAGATTTGCGAGTCAACATCGGGCAGACAGTTATTTGTGGTATGGTGCTGGATTTATTACAGAGTGACATGGTCGTAGCCAGAGTGCAAGGGCAAGACAATCTAAACTTAACCATCAAAATAAAACAAACATGGTGGATTTCATTCTACAAAAATGTTTATTTACATCTTAACATAGTTGCACAATTGTATCAGCAATTACAAACATACTGTCCTTCAGTTATTTATGAGGCATAAATCAGAGACAAATATTACAGACTGTTTACACACTAAACTAGAGGGGTACTGAATGTTCTAGAAGTGCTTATTTGCTAATATTTATTCATACAAACTGACAATTTATAATTACTAGACTATTATAGCTCACTTCTCACTCTTAACTTGCCAATCTCAAATGGAGCAGAGTTCAGCTAAAATATGTCCACTACTTGAGGTGGCCTGAGTAGATCCCTATTTTGGCGTTATTTAAAATAATATTACAGTAATTTTATGTACAGCCAATTACATTTCTGCATGTTATGTATAAGAAATGCCAATTTTATGGGAAGATAATTAGACCAAAAACTACTTACTTGAGTCATCAATCTCTTCAACTGACTCCTAGACAGGAGGGACCAATTTAAATATGGATCCCTAAACTCTATGGTACAGGTCATTGCCAATGGGATCCTAGCTTTTACATCGTGAATATACATGCATAGAGTACAACCACGTTCTTAACATGCATAGGCTAGTGAATTATTGACACCAACACAGCAGAATTATGTCCACACTCCCCTGATCCATTTGTTGAAAGCAAGGTTAACAACGAACATACGATTACAAGTCTCATTTGTAATGAGATTCAACAGCCCTGTGATCCACAAACTGCCTTAAATACGAGTGTTATGAAAAAGATCATGTATGTATAGAATATTTCAAAATGTTTCTTATAAGTTCCTTCAGTATTTATATGAGCGCAGCTCAAGAGGGGACATATTAAAAAACACACGAGGCATGTTATAACAAGACAAAAACACATTAATATGCTTTAATCAAATTGCTCGAAGGACATATTACATGATACATGTAAATAAAATATATATTTGTCTACAATTGCCATCAGCTCACATGCAAATTTCTTTAAAAGATTACATTATGCTGTAACACAAAATCTGTTGATGCAATAACTTCAGCCATTGTGCTAACTCTTGCTTGCTTGTGGATATTCTCAGATTAATGTTATGTGGTCTCTCTATTATTCTAGCTTACAGTGTTCAGGTAGCTTAGTCTTGTTTGGTCTTTCCTCTTTCATGCTAGGGCCTTTCCTCTTTCATGCTAGGGTCTTTCCTCTTTCACTGCTAGGGTCTTTCCTCTTTCATGCTAGGGCCTTTCCTCTTTCATGCTAGGGTCTTTCCTCTTTCATGCTAGGGTCTTTCCTCTTTCATGCTAGGGTCTTTCCTCTTTCATGCTAGGGTCTTTCCTCTTTCATGCTAGGGCCTTTCCTCTTTCATGCTAGGGTCTTTCCTCTTTCATGCTAGGGTCTTTCCTCTTTCATGCTAGGGCCTTTCCTCTTTCATGCTAGGGTCTTTCCTCTTTCATGCTAGGGTCTTTCCTCTTTCATGCTAGGGTCTTTCCTCTTTCATGCTAGGGTCTTTCCTCTTTCATGCTAGGGCCTTTCCTCTTTCATGCTAGGGTCTTTCCTCTTTCATGCTAGGGTGTATTCTGGTATAATTATGCACACCTGATTTTGTGAAGCTATTTGAGTGAGATACTGCAGAGGAATGAAACCGCCACACTTACATAAATAAGTGTACATTTAAATATTCATCAACACAATTTGATTTCATTTTATGCTAAGCAACTTATATGTTCAACCCCTACACTTGTCAGATGACCTAAAATGTGGATCTCTCGTCCTTGACTTGGGGACGTAAGTTGCAAGTACCTCTACTAAAGTCAGAGTGGGTTCACCTGATGACATTGGTAATAGGGATACATCAATCCATCATGTGCCATGCCGATATGCGTGGGCAGTCATATTCTGCTATCTCACTCGATCACCAGACGTGGATCAGCTCCGTGTTTCTGTCTCGACCATGCCATGTGGCCAAGCCATACAGGTATTTACTACTTGGTCTTTCCCTTCGATCTTATCAGTTGTCACCAAGTTCATTTCTTCTTATAACATGCCAACAAATTTTGACTGTCTACGTCTTATGACTCTAATCAGTTTACGATCTTCATTTGTTTCTTGATGGCTTGCCTCATGGCATGGTCGAGACATAAACACTGAGCTGATCCACGACTCTGGTGATCGAGTGAGATGGCAGAACATGACCGCCCACGCTTACCGGCATGGCACATGATGGATGGATGGAATCAAAAAATGCAAAAATCAGCCCAGTGCACTAGTAGTAGCATGTGTGTGCACTACACTTGAGTTACGGGCAACACACACACACACACACCCCCCCCCCCCAAAAAAAAAATGTTAAACAAATATTCCATTCACAACCACCAGTATTCTTCTATCAATTGGAAGTCCAGGGAACACCACATTACCTTCCCTAGAACAAAGTCTGTAATGAAGGAGTGGCATGTTCAGAAAATTCATATGAGACTTGGAACTGATCATTCTGACATTTCATCAACTTTGGACATACACTGCTTTCACATCATCTTGTGGCGGGTCTTTGCAGAACTGCTGGCCATGATGGCCCACAGAAAACTTGCTCATCGCTGGCACTTTCTCCTGCCTCATGTCGAAGCTGTCAACCATGCCCAGTGTTTATCTTTGTGCTGACCGACCCATGCCACTTTTTCCAGGAAGAGTACCTTCCATCACTGTTCTTTCCATGCCACTCACATTTCTGTGGCCAAAGTATTTCAGTCTCAGAGTCGTCATTCAGTTTATGAGCTAGTCTCTCTCTCTCTCCACGTTCACATCTTGTAGAAAAATCTGTGTTTCTTTTCTGTTTTGTCCACAATATTCTAGGAATTTTTCTGTTAATCTCAAAAGCCAAAATTTTCTTCTTTAGGAATTGCAAAATGTCCATTCACAACCACACATTACTTACTCAACCTATTCTGTAAACATATCTCTTGAACACACAGTCCACACATTACTTACTCAACTTATTCTGTAAACATATCTCTTGAACACAGAGTCCATTCACAACCACACATTACTTACTCAACCTATTCTGTAAACATATCTCTTGAACACAGAGTCCATTCACAACCACACATTACTTACTCAACTTATTCTGTAAACATATCTCTTGAACACTCAGTCCATTCACAACCACACATTACTTACTCAACTTATTCTGTAAACATATCTCTTGAACACAGAGTCCATTCACAACCACACATTACTTACTCAACGTATTCTGTAAACATATCTCTTGAACACTCAGTCCATTCACAACCACACATTACTTACTCAAAATATTCTGTAAACATATCTCTTAAACACAGAGTCCATTCACAACCACACATTACTTACTCAACTTATTCTGTAAACATATCTCTTGAACACTCAGTCCATTCACAACCACACATTACTTACTCAAAATATTCTGTAAACATATCTCTTAAACACAGAGTCCATTCACAACCACACATTACTTACTCAACTTATTCTGTAAACATATCTCTTGAACACTCAGTCCATTCACAACCACACATTACTTACTCAAAATATTCTGTAAACATATCTCTTAAACACAGAGTCCATTCACAACCACACATTACTTACTCAACGTATTCTGTAAACATATCTCTTGAACACAGTCCATTCACAACCACACATTACTTACTCAACTTATTCTGTAAACATATCTCTTGAACACTCAGTCCATTCACAACCACACATTACTTACTCAACTTATTCTGTAAACATATCTCTTGAACACTCAGTCCATTCACAACCACACATTACTTACTCAAAATATTCTGTAAACATATCTCTTAAACACAGAGTCCATTCACAACCACACATTACTTACTCAACTTATTCTGTAAACATATCTCTTGAACACACAGTCCATTCACAACCACACATTACTTACTCAACGTATTCTGTAAACATATCTCTTGAACACAGTCCATTCACAACCACACATTACTTACTCAACGTATTCTGTAAACATATCTCTTGAACATTCAGTCCATTCACAACCACACATTACTTACTCAACGTATTCTGTAAACATATCTCTTGAACACAGTCCATTCACAACCACACATTACTTACTCAACTTATTCTGTAAACATATCTCTTGAACACACAGTCTATTCACAACCAAACACTTTTAATTGACCCCACTTATTTATCAATCAATCATGTGCCATCTCCACAATGCTGCAATGGACCTCAAACACTCATTGGTAGTACACACTAACAATTCCTATTCATTCAATTTTTAACGTTATCGTCCCAACTGTATTGTTGCCTACCTCGCCTCCCTTTAACTTTTCCCTCCAGCATGCTATTTAGACTGTCCCGTTTTCTACTGTGACTAAAATATCTGACCTCCTCTGTATTTATTTCATCAGCTATATTTTCATATAGATCATATACTTGTTTTTGTTTCCATAGAATACAGCCTATTCTGTAAACCCACAATTCTATAGTCATTAATCTGTTCTTATTGTGTTCATCATACATGCTTCTAATAAATAATTGTATAGTATGTTCCATGGAGATGAATGGGTTTCTAATGGACCGGATATGGAACACTGCCTTTATATGTTTGTTAACTACCCTGTCAAGAGAGTGCAGAGAGCGATGTGTAAAGCAAGCCTGTGGCAGACATCAGCAGCTGTTAATGGATCATGCTAGTCATTACGGTGCTATCACTTACACACATTTCATGGAAAAGGGTTGCCCCATTATGCTCCGTTCCTGTGCCAGTAAATTTCATACAAAATGCTCCTCACTGCCCCATGTGAAAAGTGGAACAGACAGGAATCTCGACAAACCAACAGCTCACACAAGGTATACTATGCATAATGCCAACACAAAAGTCAGCCACGAAAAATACAGTTCATCATCGATGGAAGCGGCAGTCACTAGAAAACCAGTCAGCCACACATTGCAGCATAAGCTAACCCAGTTAGTTCAGTGACTGGCCGGCCAACAATTTTCTGGACATGCAGTTCACACTACAAACAACCACAGACAGGTGTAAAAGCACTCAACAAGAAATTCACAGCGTCACTCCACACTCAACTTAATAGCTGGTCAACAGAATCATGCACTACCAGTCCAACATGAGGAAAATACGTTAGCAAACTGTAGCCACAAGCATAAACACTAGAGGCCTTAACAGCTCAACCGCCTATCCTCCATGTTGGGGGCCGGAAGTAATTTCTACAAACATACACCTAGAACAAATACTGGCACACTGCTGTTTCATCATCATGAGCCATGCTGAGTATGGTGTGAGAGAGACAGAGAGAGGGAGTGATGGTTTGTCATCTCACACAATCACCAGAGTTTCAAAGCAGGTATTGCTCTTGTCCCAATTATGCCACGTGGCCAATCCATCCAGGTATTTATTCCTTTGCCTTCCTCTTGCACCCTCCCCATCAAGTTTGCCAGTTGTCACTAAGTAATCTTTATTTCTCATAACGTGCCCAAAAAATCTGGACTGTTTACGTCTAATTTCTCTAATCAATTTCAAGTATTTGTCCATTTCTTGAAGAACTGGCATCATTCTGGCATGTTCCTCAGAAACTACATTTCTCCTGCCATTAGATATTTCCCAGCATTGCCTGTTTATTGTCCAGGTTTCATTTATATTTAAACATCCTTTCCTCAAATGCTTCATTCACATTTCTCAAATTATTTATGGCAGAACAGTTTTATGTCTTACTACGTAGTTGATTGTGACCCTGACTCACTGACTTTAGACTGGCAAAGTAAAACTCTCTCTCTCTCCCTCTGTGGATGTGTGTGTGTGTGCAATTTATGCCAGAATTAAATAAACCCCTCATTCAATGTTGGGTGTTGTTTTCACAATGGTTGGTCACAATGAATCTCCAACACTGTCTATCTCTCGCCTTGATTGTACATTCTGTCAGACTGCTGTTTGTCCATCTCTTGATGTTATCTTCCCACTTGTATTATTGTCTACCTCTTTGGTTTTTATAAGAAATAAACCCTTTAGCTACCATAACATCCTAGTACAGAAGAGGAAAGATAGAACAAACAAACGGCCATGGTTCACTAAACATGATTCAACCCAGTCTTAATAATAATAATACACCGCTTCAGATGTAATATATTTAAAATGTTAAAGAACAGACTGCGTGTTACAAGAATTGTGAAAGAAATTCAACATAATATAGACCATATCGGAAATGATAATTAAATGAAGGATAAAGAATTGTAAATGCTATATTGTGTCTGCCAAGTAAAAAGTCATGTATGTACATGAATATCAACAACACACAATAGTTAAATAACATACATATAATACAAGTTCAGCTGCCACCACTCAAACTCACAATACTCAACATGTGCAAACTGGGTGAATTTGAAAGAACATGCTTTTTACAATAAAAACCGTTCAAACTCTGTACATTTCAAGCATTCAAAATCAGCTATTTTGTTGAATTCATGCGTGTGGGCAGGTGAGAAAGCTTTGCCACCAAAGCATCAGTCTTGTAGACCTGCTGTTGTGGTGCTGGTGCATATCTTTCCATACCTGCAGTGACTGAGCACCTAGCAGTTTGGCCTGTAGTGCTTGAATGTTGGTTATCAGGTTGTATGGGGGTTGAGCAGTTGCTCTGTCCACCTCAACCTCAAAAGTAACTGGGTTCAAGTCCCATTTTTATGAGAACCATAGCCTTCTAATGACATCACTCGGCCCCTCGATCGCTGAAGTACTCAGATCAGATATTAAAAAGTGACGGTTCAAGTCCCATTTTTATGAGAACCATAGCCTTCTAGTGACATCACACACACACCCCTCCCCCAATGTCTGGAGTACTCAGATCAGATATCTATCCAGTCTTCTCGGATAATGAAGAAGAAAGGTCCCATGTGCAAGTTGCCCTTATTAAACAGTTTGGAATAACAAAAAGTAGGACCTTGGCAAAACTACTTGGTAAGAAAACCTGGCGCTGGGTAGGTATATCCTGTTATTTTTGGGTATTTTCAACGTAAACAGTTGCCACATACAAATAGTGCACAATTTCTTGCCCGGAATAGTTTGCTGCATATCGTCAGATGCATACTGCAGAGATGTATATCATGCTATGGTAAGAAATAAATTATACTTTGGCTGAAATATGATGTACATCGTCACGGATATTGCGTGAATGTGTAAAACGAAGTCTAACACTTAGCAGGAAGTCGTTCTGTTTACGTAGTAACAGGCTGGAATCAACTAATATATGGTGGTGTCTGCTGAGTGCTAGACTTCGGTGGATATAAAGTTCTACACACTTGTGCAATGTCAGCGACGGTGTACACTATATTTCAGGCAAAGTGTCATTTATTTCTTCACATAACATGATACACAAATCTGTAGTACACAACTGACGAGATGCAGCGAAATATGCCAGGCAAAAAATCATGCAATATGTTATTTATGGTGACTGTATTTAACTTCACTAAGGGATATGTTGTTTTGGAATCAATGTCCAGAGAAAGTCACAGTAAAGGTAGCCCCAAAGCAAATACTGCCCTGTCCTTGGAGAACTAAGTGTTTGACCTTCGCATATTCTAAGTCACAGCACAAGGTGAGGTGCCAATTCACTTCTGACCACCTTTCCTTCTCACAAAATTATCACTATACCTTTCCTCTCTTCATGTCACATAGAGTATCCTCAACCTTGTGGAAGTCAACTCTACACCTTTCCTCTCTTCATGTCACATTGAGTCCCCTCAACCTTGTGGAAGTCAACTCTACACCTTTCCTCTCTTCATGTCACATAGAGCATCCTCAACCTTGTGGAAGTCAACTCTACACCTTTCCTCTCTTCATGTCACATTGAGTCCCCTCAACCTCGTGGAAGTCAACATTACACCTTTCCCCTCTTCAAGTCACATTGAGTCCCCTCAACCTCATGGAAGTCAACTCTACACCTTTCCTCTCTTCATGTCACATTGAGTCCCCTCAACCTCGTGGAAGTCAACTCTACATCTTTCCCTCTCTTCATGTCACATAGAACCTCCTCAACCTTGTGCAAGTCAACTCTACATCTTTCCTCTTCATGTCACATAAAGCCTCCTGAACCTCGTGGAAGTCAAGACTACACTTTCCCTCTCTTCATGTCACATCGAGCCTCCTCAACCTCATGCAAGTCAACATTACACCTTTCCTCTCTTCATGTCACATAAAGCCTCAACCTCGTGGAAGTCAACTCTACACCTTTCCTCTCTTCATGTCACATAGAACCTCCTGAACCTTGTGGAAGTCAAGACTACACTTTCCCTCTCTTCATGTCACATAGAACCTCCTGAACCTTGTGGAAGTCAAGACTATACTTTCCCTCTCTTCATGTCACATAGAACCCCTGAACCTTGTGGAAGTCAAGACTACACTTTCCCTCTCTTCATGTCACATAGAACCCCTGAACCTTGTGGAAGTCAAGACTATACTTTCCCTCTCTTCATGTCACATAGAACCCCTGAACCTTGTGGAAGTCAACTCTACACCTTTCCTCTCTTCATGTCACATAGAAGCCTCCTGAACCTTGTGGAAGTCAAGACTACACCTTTCCCTCTCTTCATGTCACATAGAACCTCCTGAACCTTGTGGAAGTCAAGACTATACTTTCCCTCTCTTCATGTCACATAGAACCTCCTGAACCTTGTGGAAGTCAAAGGCTACACTTTCCCTCTCTTCATGTCACATAGAACCCCTGAACCTTGTGGAAGTCAAGACTATACTTTCCCTCTTTTCATGTCACATAGAACCCCTGAACCTTGTGGAAGTCAAGACTATACTTTCCCTCTCTTCATGTCACATAGAACCTCCTGAACCTTGTGGAAGTCAAGACTACACCTTTCCTCTCTTCATGTCACATAGAACCCTGAACCTTGTGGAAGTCAAGACTATACTTTCCCTCTCTTCATGTCACATAGAACCTCCTGAACCTTGTGGAAGTCAAGACTATACTTTCCCTCTCTTCATGTCACATAGAACCCCTGAACCTTGTGGAAGTCAAGACTACACTTTCCCTCTCTTCATGTCACATAGAACCCCTGAACCTTGTGGAAGTCAAGACTATACTTTCCCTCTCTTCATGTCACATAGAACCTCCTGAACCTTGTGGAAGTCAAGACTACACCTTTCCTCTCTTCATGTCACATAGAACCTCCTGAACCTTGTGGAAGTCAAGACTACACTTTCCCTCTCTTCATGTCACATAGAACTCCTGAACCTTGTGGAAGTCAAGACTACACTTTCCCTCTCTTCATGTCACATAGAACCCCTGAACCTTGTGGAAGTCAAGACTACACTTTCCCTCTCTTCATGTCACATAGAACCTCCTGAACCTTGTGGAAGTCAAGACTACACTTTCCCTCTCTTCATGTCACATAAAGCCTCCTGAACCTTGTGGAAGTCAAGACTACACTTTCCCTCTCTTCATGTCACATAGAACCTCCTCAACCTTGTGCAAGTCAACTCTACATCTTTCCTCTTCATGTCACATAAAGCCTCCTGAACCTTGTGGAAGTCAAGACTACACTTTCCCTCTCTTCATGTCACATCGAGCCTCCTCAACCTCGTGCAAGTCAACATTACACCTTTCCCCTCTTCATGTCACATAGAGCATCCACAACTTCTGTTAGTATTGGCAGGCATTCACCATTTCCTTGAATATTTGCATTCAGTCTCATTCTTTCCCATGATTTTTCCTAATCTCTGTAAATAACCGATTGACCCTTATTTATTTAGCTTTTCTATGTTTGTATAGTATTTCTTTATGTATTCTATAGGAATACAGGAAACTAAACACTCTTGCAAACTCTCAAGAACTCATGCATCCAGAGTGCAACTCTATGCACTATAAGCCATAAGGCATTTTAAATTACTCTTGTGAAGGGGCAAAGGATTCCTATATTTTTGCAACAATATGCACATTTTGTTTGGGTATTTTTTAAGTTTCAGAAAATGCTTAGAATACCATGGAGAAAAAAAAGACTTGGGGGCATAAATTACAAGTACCTCTGAAGTCGGAGTGGGTCCGCCTGATGGCTGGGGCACTGTTAATAGGGAAAGGTAATCCACACGCAAAATTCAGTCCAGCACTACTAGAAGTAGTGTGTGTGGACTACACTTGAGTTTAAAGCGAGCGAGCGCAAAGAAAAAAAAAACTGGCCACATCAAACTTCCATGATTGAGAAAGAACTGTTATGGAAGACAAAGCTGAGGTTGACCAACAAGTCTGTGGAAACTAAAGACACCCTAAGCATGAACATGTATGGCAACTGACTCAGGATGGTGGAGAGTTATTCTGGCAGGCTGTGAAGACAGCCATGTCGACCTTTGAAGATGTCAAGAAGGAACACATTCATTGGCCACGCATACAGAGGAAGTGCCACTGATGATATACACAACATTGAAGCAGGCAGAACAGAACAGACACCGCTATTGGTGAGACAGCTTCAAACCCAGCCCATGAATGACCAACATAACAATGCAAATGGCATAAAATGAGGATTCAGCTATCTTCCACAACTCATATATTTCAGTAAAACCTTGCTACAAGTATATATATAATTGCTTTATTGTACACATGTGAAAATCACATATCCTTATCAATAACACTGACATGAAATTTTCGACACAAAGTAAACACAAAATGACCACAATATAATAGTTATATGCAGTCTTGCTGATGCTGCAACCAACACAATTTAGACAAGTTCTATGTACATAACCAGCATAATGAAGAAAATGTGTATTTTACAAGTACAACATTAAAATGCACGCAATTCAGGCTATCTGTAATCAGATACTAGACACACAAAATATTGCTACTAACATTTCATTATGACTAAATTTCATTCCCCCCTTCTGCATTTTAAATGTCTGATGAAAAGAATTCTGGTCATAATTTTTAGAAATGACAAAACTGCTGCCCGCATCGTCTGTACAGAAAATAATAGATACAAAATATCAGTGTCAGCATTTATGTGTTCATAATTTGTTTGCGCTACGTAAGGCCTTGATGCGCTGTGCGAAGTACGTCTCGACTACCTCTGCACACTGGTAGTAGGCTGTGCCTACTGGGTTGTACAGCCGACAATTGTCGAAAATCTTTGTGACATCCTTCACAAAATCATTCAACTTATAGTAGGCTCGTGCATTCAGCTTGGCTTCCACGATTGTCAGATCTGAAAGAAAACAATCACAACAATAAAGACAGTGATCGAGAGGCATCATGGCTCGCTGAACAGAGATGACAAAGGAATGTATTGTGAAATACACACTACCATGCTTTTTGTTTTCACCGCTTCTCGACTGGTGTGGGTGACCGTGTGTCTCCATATCTGCAAACCTTTTGTCAATTGGTGTAATATTGGTGTGATATTTTCCCATAACTCTTAACTTCTTCAATACCTTGATTACTAGTGTGGGTGGTGATAGGACTCCCTCCACAACTTCCAACTTCTTCATTTCTTGTTGTTTTAGTGTGGCTAATCATATTTCTTCACATTTCTCTACTTCTTCAATGCCTTGCTGACTGGTGCCAGTGATCATAAATTCCCACAACTCTTCCTGTTGATTGGTGTGGGTGATCATGTGTCTCGATAACTTTAAACTTTTTGTTGATTGGTGTGGGTGATCATGTGTCTCGATAACTTTAAACTTTTTGTTGATTGGTGTGGGTGATCATGTGTCTCGATAACTTTAAACTTTTTGTTGATTGGTGTGGGTGATCATATTTGACCTACAAGGTGTGGACTGCACATGCCCTTTGCAGCCAGCAGGGTTAGGAATGGCTAGCCTCTCCCAGGAGGGGTGACAAGTGAAAATTAGTAGCCTGCCGATGACCTGCAGACTACAAAAGTCAACCCCACCTCCATGTGGTATAGACTGGGAAACCATGACCGCGAGGTCATAGGTTAACTGGGCTATGGCTGGCCATGGGGGACGGACTCCCTATGGTCAGATTTTTGTCCTAAACCTGTGACTAACATAGCAAGCCGGCAGGGGATCTTCATACTGCTCGTAGAAAAACTAAGAAGTATAAATGGATTGACCCAAATGGAAGCAATGATGTACAGACCAAATGGAAGCAGAGAAAAAGGCCAACCATGTAAACGATGGACAAAAGGGATAGCAGAGTCCATGGGAATATCAATACAGAAGCCCATAAGTGGGACTCTACCGCTGTTTATACTTCACCTCGACACCGCAAGGTATAAGAGGAACATGATAAGAGATGAGACCATATTTTCCCACAACTCTTAACTTCTTATTGACTGGTGTGTGTGATCATAAATTCCCACGACTTCAACTTCTTATTGACTGGTGTGTGTGATCATAAATTCCCACAACTTCAACTTCTTATTGACTGGTGTGTGTGATCATAAATTCCCACAACTCTCAACTTCTTGTTGACTGGTGTGTGTGATCATAAATTCCCACAACTCTCAACTTCTTGTTGACTGGTTTGTGTGATCATAAATTCCCACAACTCTCAACTTCAAGTTGACTGGTGTGTGTGATCATAAATTCCCACAACTCTCAACTTCTTGTTGACTGGTGTGTGTGATCATAAATTCCCACAACTCTCAACTTCTTGTTGACTGGTGTGTGTGATCATAAATTCCCACAACTCTCAACTTCTTGTTGACTGGTGTGTGTGATCATAAATTCCCACAACTCTCAACTTCTTGTTGACTGGTGTGGGTGATCATAAATTCCCACAACTTCAAGTTGACTGGTGTGGGTGATCATAAATTCCCACAACTCTCAACTTCTTCAATGCCTTGTTGACTGGTGTGGGTGATCATAAATTCCCACAACTCTCAACTTTTTCAATGCCTTGTTGACTGGTGTTGGTGATCATAAATTCCCACAACTTTCAACTTCTTGTTGACAGGTGTGTGTGATTATGATTCTCAACAACCTTCATTCTCTGGTACTGCATAATTTCATGTGTGTATATCTTTCCTAGCCAGACTCTCTAGCCTCTTTTCTCTGTGCAGTTATTCTGCTCACAAACAAACTACCAGTTGTTACAATGCAAAATCCAGTGTCCCTCTTTTCATACCGTGGCCCAAAATGTTAAGATTTCAGTCGCAAATCTACCTGGACAAAACAGCAGATATATAGAATAATGCTGGTTAACAATGGTTTATGTAAAAATGGTTTCCAAAATAACTAAATGAAGCTAGGTTCCATGATTCGTTTTATGTCCTACAACTTACCCATGGGTTCTGGAACAATATCATAATAATCAGGAACATCCTTGGGGTCAACAGGCTGTAAGAACGGCCATGACATTTTATGCACCTGGGATGTAGAAAAAAACTCAATTAGCATTTCAACAGAAACATATTGTCAGCTTTATAGAACAAGAAAAGCTAATAACAAATACCGTTAGATGAACAAGACAAAGCAGAAAGATACATGCAAACAAGTATTCATTCACTCCAGCCCAAGCATAAATCTGTTTATAAGAACAATATGAAGAATGAGTGAAACTATTACTAATAAGCTACAAACATGTATTACATGCCTATTGTGACAGAATTGCCAATGTGAAGTTCATGAAACAAACTAAACAAATCCCAGTGAATCAGACAAGGGGGGAAAACCTGGCAATGAATATGACCCACATTACAAACACCTGTTGATAGTATAGCCAGAACATTTAACCCTTAGAACCTTCATCATCATCCAGTGCCTTGCCAGCTGGCGTGGGCAATCATGCTCCTCCACAAATTGTGATCTCTAGCGGCATGGATCAATTCATTGCACTGGGGGTTTCATATATGTATGTGTCTATGTGTGTCTCTCTTTCTGTGTGTGTGTACGCGCGCACACATGTGCATGCGTGTAAGTAACTCTGAACGTGTTTAATATGAGAGTGCTTCAAATAAAATCCTTAAATATGTTGTTTGTAGATTATGTTTCTAAAGTTACAACTGTATAATTTTCTAATGCAGTCACCACTCTGTTTGATCCGTGTAAGTAACTCTGAACATGTTTAATACGAGAGTGCTTCAAATAAAATCCTTAAATATGTTGTTGCAGATTATGTGTCTAAAGTTACAACTGTATAATTTTCTAATGCAGTCACCACTCTGTTTGATCCAAGTCTATCATCAACCATGTAACCACTTACATTCCATCTGTTACACCCCATCAGACCCGAAAGTCTTCCCTCCTCTCAGCCCTGCTTTGAGTGCTACACAGATGATGTAATCCCTTGGAGCTAGGTCTCGTAAGTCCAACGTATGTGGAAGACAAATGTGTAAATCCCCCTTTCCCATTGTATTTTTAATCAACAACCCATCCCAACACCCAGGAAGCCACATGGGAATGATAAGGCAAGCATACCTGTAGATCTTTCAGTAACTTCTGCAAGTGCTGGTATTCTGACGTGGTCAGGGGCTTTTGTGCTATGGGATCGGCCACTTCTTCCTTCTGGCAGTTTGGGCACACGTACACTTCGATGCTGTCTGCCTCCTGTTTTGAGATGCCCACACAGTCTCCATGAAACCAGTCCTGACAGCGGTCACATCCAATGTAAAACCTTTGTGGAGAAGAAAAACACAAGTGTTAAACATTTTGATCAAGATAAAAAATACTAATGTAACATTTATAAATAGAAGAAAAACACAAATATATAATTTAAGAAGAGGAGAAAAACATAACATACAAAAACAACTAATGTAAAACCTAAAATGAAGAGAAAAACAAAGATACAATTTCTGAAGAGGAAAAAAGAAAAACAAAGATATAAATTCTATAGAGGAGAACATCACAAATATAAAACCACTACAGGAGGGGGGAAAAAAAAAAACTAACGTAAAACCTATGAAAGGAGAAATAAGCAAACGTAAAACCTTTGAACAAGGTGGGGAAAAACATTACGTAAAACCTATTAAGGAGAAAAACAAATGTAACATATTTGCAGAGGAGAAATGCAGCTGCACACACATGCTCTGGTGAACAGCTAATTCTTCATGACAATCACCACTTCAGCAGAGCCTACTAGCAGGATATGTATTCTATTTTACAGAAATAATGCCCATTGTAAAAGTGCTACAGTCCTATTTCTTTGCCTACAGATGTGCTGGGCCATATTCAGCCGTGACCTCCAAACACTATCTCTTGCTGCACCTTTGCCATCATAAGGTGCATCATAAAGCAGATTTCAATAACATGACAGCACCACAGGTCAAAAATGCCAGAAGGGAATAATAAGTAATGATCCAAAATTATGTTTTAAGTTTATCCTTAATATAAAACATGTTTTCATGATATGTGGGTATGGAAGGTATCGTGGTTCATGTGCCAGCTGCGCAGGTCAGTATGGTCGAATGGGTAAGAACGTGTGTTCTTAAACATCCATTGTGCTGATGCCGAGGTAAGCGGTTCAACCCCATCACCAGAGAGCTGGACTAAAATGTTGACCTGTTGTCCTTGACTTGGGGATGTTAATTACAAGTACCTCTGAAATCATAGTAGGTTCGCCTGATGGCGAGGGACAATGTTAATAGGGAAAGCTAACCCACACGCAAAATTCAGTTAATCACCAGTATAAATAGTGTGTATGGACTAACCTTGAGTTCAAAGCAAGCAAGTGCCAAAAAAAAGGTGCCAGCTGCTAGTATTTTGGTCCAAGGTTCAACACTAGTAAGTTACAGGGTTGCATTTTATCCCTAATCAATATGACTCCAGGGTAAACCAGAACTGAGTCAAATGGAATCTCGTGGGAAGCAAGGTGACAGAACTAATTGACTCCACTTCATGTACCACTACAGCATAAAGCCCAACATATGCCACCCTTCCACCATCATCTGTTATGCCATGGAGCCACAGCAACACTCTAGTTTGTGCACTTGCTTAACACGCCAGTGATCTGGGCTCAATCCCAAGTCATGGCTGGAACCTGCTGTCTGACCAGCACAGCTCTGGGCTCTACTGGAACTCCATGCTCTGGGCTCTACTGGAACTCCATGCTCTGGGCTCTACTGGGAGCTCCATGCTCTGGGCTCTACTGGAACTCCATGCTCTGGGCTCTACTGGAACTCCATGCTCTGGGCTCTACTGGAACTCCATGCTCTGGGCTCTACTGGGAGCTCCATGCTCTGGGCTCTACTGGAACTCCATTATTTAAGAGATTCCGAGGAAGTAGAGGTGGTGAGGGACTGGCCACCCCACCCCACCTCATTTTGTCATGGCCTAACATTTGTTAAGACCTAATATTTCATACTGCAGCAGCAATATCAGCCACAGGGCGATTTTTATTTTTTTCCCAGGTATTTAGATAAGCAAAGCCTACGGAGCTTTAACAAAACATATTCATTTAAGAGCATGCATCTTTCCCATTGCAACATACGCCTGTGAGACATGGACACTTACTAAACAAGCTGAACAGCGCATAAACGCCTTTGAATATAAATGTTATAGACGAGTTCTAAGAATATCTTGGGTAAAGAAAAGAACAAATGCATCCAAACTTCAAGAGTTGAATATTGAAGAAGGTTGGCTATTAAAGACGATAAAACAAAAAAAATTGAAATATTTTGGTCACTTGAAACGTCACGAAAGTTTAGAGAGAACAATAATGGAAGGGTATATGCTTGGGAAGAGAGGAAGAGGAAGGCCAAAGAGAAGATGGGTGCAGGATGTGGTGGATGATCTCCAGATGGGTGTATCAGATGCGGGACATCTTGCTTATGATCGAGAGGTTTTCTGGAAGGTTGTTATGGAAGCGAGGTTCTGTAAAGGACATGCTACTGAATGAATGAATGAATGAAGTATGGCCATGCTGGAGTGAAAGTGTGCAGGGCAAAGATGCAAGAGGATGACAATGTTATATGTGGGTGGACATCAAGACTAGAAGCAGCCTGACTGAGCGCACTATGAAGAGATGATATGATTATGATGATGGTAAAGCATTTGGATAACTATGAGAACTTGCGACTGATGAGGCAACCATGACCAGTCAGAAATCATGTAGCATCACTTCAACTCCCGGTGCACCCCCAGTTTGAAGTCAGCAAAGTTGGAGAGGAAGAGAACAGGTCACTCTGCTTGTATAAATCACTGAAGTAGTAGTACATGTGAAACTCCCACAATTTCATATGTTTCTGGCAAATACGGTTTGTGATGACCTTTAATTTACGCTTCCTTCTGCATTTGTCCAATACTTTTTGTTTGCTTGGGTGGTGTCTGTACTATGCCAGTTTACAGCAGAAGTGCGATATTTGTGCTTAGCTGACACATCCAACAGCTAAGTGGCATTTGTGTTCTGCATCAGCCTATATATCAATTGACATTTTATACATTTTGCAGCACTGCATGTGTTTTATGCTCCAGCGGAGCACAAGGTACCTGTAGAGATAGTCCCATAGTATACACAGCTGTTTGGGTGTGAAGTGCTAGGCCATCACATGTTCTAGGCCATGACATAGGGAGGTGAGGTAGTCAGTTCTTTTCCTCGCCAACTTTCCTGGCAAGAATATTTTCTGGTACTCATGTAATGAGGCTGGGTCAACCCCAGACCTGTACTGGCCAGGGAAAATCATCCTGCCTCTACCGGGGACCGAACCCGAAACACTGACATGTCAGGCCGGCCAGTGCAATAGCCACTATGTCAAAGTGCCTCATCCACTATCAAAGCTATGCTGAAAACACACACACATACATTTACATCAGTGCACACCACTCTTTCTCAAGCTGAACCTATACAATTTTAAAACAAAAAGGGCAGACAACCGTCTTATTTCTGCCCCAAGAAGAAAGGTACAGCTACAAGAGTAATTATGCTAGCAAATAGGGTGCAGAAGCAAACACATACAATGGATCTGTAAAGATATCCACAAGAAGATTATCGCAGACCAGTAGGAAAGTGTATTTTACCAAAAGGCCAGGTAAAAAGGTTTATACTGTCCATCATTTACTGCTTATATAGTACCTTGCGGTGTATGGCAGGGGGGTCTTGAGCCTGAGGAATTAAGGCCGCCTGGCTAGTGCTGTCACCATGAACTGTGCAGGTTAGGATTTTATTTTTGCCCCCGACAAAAAAAATCCACACCTTATCGAGAATTTGAACCCGGGTCTCCTGAATGAGAATCTCACATTCTAGCCACTTGTCAATCAAATACCATCTTCACATTGAAGTTTGGCTGTAAGGAGTCTCGCCAAACCTTCTGTCCTGTGCCTTCATGGTACATCCATATAAGCTTCTTCCTGTCCACCTCTTGATGTTTTCCACCCACTTGTAACGATGTCTTCCTCTTGCAGGCCCTCCTTCCAGCACATCCTTTAACAAGGAGTTGTCTCTCTTTATACTACCAAAGAACCTTTAACTGTTTAACCTTGTTCTTATTCAGTAATGTTTTCTTCAGTCCTAGATTTTGAAATACTCCTTTTCTTCCCACCAACAGACTAAATTATATTAAGCTAAATTATAGTAACTGAAACTCATGAATATAAAATCAAACTAGATTCAGGAAAAAGGTTGCAGTCCTAAACTACGCAGTAACATGATATAAAAATCAAAGAGAGGGAGCAGTTGTTGGAATTTTCTCCAGAGCATGCTGGTGTGTTGGGAAATCAGCAGGCAGACAAATTGGCTGGGGCCGCACCTCTGGGTGGGGTATTGGTGCACCTCTGGGTGGGGTATTGGTGCACCTCTGGGTGGGGTATTGGTGCACCTCTGGGTGGGGTATTGGTGCACCTCTGGGTGGGGTATTGGTGCACCTCTGGGTGGGGTATTGGTGCACCTCTGGGTGGGGTATTGGTGCACCTCTGGGTGGGGTATTGGTGCATGATAAGACAGATGTGGCCAGAGCCCTTTGGGATCCTGTGTATTGTGTGGAAGGACAGAGACACCATCAATGCTGGGAGAGAATGGTGCCAGAGGACCTGGCTGACAATCAGTACTTCAAGGAAAGGCCCAGGAGGACATATCATTAGATAGCAACTGGTACCATTAGTTTTGAGACACTTTGCTGGCTGCTGAAGATGAGGACGGAGCGTGTGGAAATGTCCCGGGTGCTGTGATGACAGTTCTTGACTCAACTCAACAGAAGCACGACATAGACTAGTCAGGTAAAATATACAGATAAGGGAGTAACAAATATATGCCTGCATATTTGAAATATAGAAGCCCCGGTGGCACTATGGTTAGTATACTGGATTAGCTAGTGAGTGGCCCAGGTTCCAATCCCGTGTTTGCAGATGTTTTCTATGACCAACATGACTGGAGGGCTTGGTCCAAACTCATGACTTGGGTACCAGAAAATCTTCTAAGTAAAAGTGGCCTAGCCAGCAGAATACTGGCCATGCTGGTGTATTGGTGCTAGATATAATTTTCTTGGCCAAATGGCACTTGATGAGTAATGTGGTCGGTATCAAGCAATACACCTTTCCTGAGAATGTTCCGGTCCTATTTTATAAGACTGGATCAATCTTCGAGTCATGTGCTTGCAAAATAATCCTACCTAAAGGTTGGATTTGACCCTAGGACCACTGAGCCAGCAAGTATTTGCACTAACCATAATGCTACAGCGGCTTCCACAAAGTGACAAATTATGATACATTTTGAACAAACTGTGTGAACATTGGTGCTACAAAGAAGACACACATCTTTACTCTAATAAATTACTGAACCATAATGCTTTTGTTTCTAAGAACTTCAGAACTGCCTTAAAAACAAACTTGAGTAGTGCAGCTTTAGCCAGACCAGTAAACTTGCTGAATCTGGCTACAAGTGGCCGCTAGTTATCTGTTATTGTTAACTGTTAGTAGATTCGTTATGATAGACTCTAGGCTGAAAGTGCTCAGTTTCCCTCTCTCTGCAGATATTCCATAGTAATGGTTTCCATGTGATGCATCATGTTTATTTAGTTGAAGAGTGCAAGTGTTTCACAAAGATTCGAAGATAAACAATAAATGTGCATATTCTGTCCGTCAATCGTATTCTTATTGCTTCTGTAATATTTTGTGCTTTCCAGATATCTCATTACATTATAGAGTAGGCATATTCTGTGACGAATAAAGTCCTGGCCAGTTGATTTTCGTGGTTTCGGAAATTATTTCTTCTCAATAAACAAGCTCCTATCAAATAAAACATTTTAATTCCAAGGGTACAGTCCAGAAAATGAAAACAAATCTGCAAACCAATATAATAATGAATATCCATCTGTCCTTCCCCCCCACCACTTTTTCTCCATTTTTTTTTATATCTGCAGAATGGGTGTGGTTCGAGCACAATCTTCCTCATTCTCTTACACTGTTATTTCATTTTTTTTTACTTAATGCGCAAATAATAAACCAGAATATATTACATACTGATTTTCATCATACGGTGTTCGGCATAAACAGTAGAGTTCCTCGGAGGTGTTCTCCCGCTGTCTGCGACAGTCTTCACAAACGTAGGAATCTATGAACCTGGCTCGATCCTCGCTAATATTCACACAAGCTCCATGGAACCAGTTAGAACACAGGTCACAGCCAATGTAAAACCTGTAGCAACAATGCAAATGTATGCTAAAAGTTCACATCAAAACAAGGCCAGAACATTTACTGCCAAACTCATTATATCCCATACAATCTTATACTTATTTACTTGGCAGGGAAGGACAGAAAATTGAAAAGGACATTACTTTATTTCATTATACATTTCCTAGTGGAAGTTTATATTTTCAATTCACTGGTATTTCAAGTCAGCATAAGTTATTTATGTCAAAATGAAACAAACACAAATTTCTCAATGTACAAGAAACAAGAACAAGAAAAAAAGAAGACAGAACTCCCAACCTGTCTTTGTTGTTCTCCCCTAACCGTACAAGCACCTACTTTCTCTGAGACAAACAAAACCAATGAATGTGAATCAGAACAGAGAAAGCTAACTTCAGCTGTGCACATTAATCATCATAATGAAGCCGTAAAGCTGCTGGCCTTAGAAATGAAAACCTCCCCATGGGTAGACAGAGCTATTACCTTGGAAGAGTCTGTCTAAAGGAAGTAAACCATACGCAAAAGAATGCAGAAGGTGGATACACTGACCTCAGTACGGCACACTCACCTTGAAAGAGGAATCTGGCAAGGGAGTGTATTTTTGTTAAGGGTTTGGTATAAAGAAAAAGCATAAATATAAGATTACAGAAAGGATAATCAGGATCATGGATTACCCAAAACAGAATAGATGGACTCAAAAAATTAGTGTGAACACACATGAAATTTCATAAAATTGGACTGGTGACCAGAGGTCTCACAAACAATACTGAAAAAGACTAAAATAAAATTCGAATGCATTACAAGTACCTCAGAAGTTGTAGAGGGTTTACCTGATGGCAAGGGACACTGGTATTAGGGAAAGCTAACCCTCACGCATAATCAACCTTACGCACTCACTATTAGTAGCAAATGATAGTAGTATTTGCATGTGTGGACTATGCTCATGTTCAAAAAGAGTGAATGCACAAAAAAAAAAGAAAAGAAATGCTCATCGTGACTTACTTGCTGTCATCATAGGGTGTCTTGCAAACACAGTACAATTTCTCCCTGGGATTCAGTCCCCCTTTGACTCCTGTGGAAATAATTTTCTGCTTGCGTTTTCTCATCAGCGATTTGTTGTCCATGTGGCTGGGGTTTGTTTTTGGCATCTCTGTTGTCACTACTTTCTTTGGCCGGGCATGAGCTGTTGGAGTTACAGGTGTGGCACTTAACGGGGCTGCAGCTACCACTGGAGCTGTAGCAATGGTTGTCCCTGCCTGAGGGGACTTTGCTACACTTGATGGTTTTGTTTTCTTCACCCGGTCTGCCATTTCATTCTGGAATTGTACAATTAGAAGGATGAACAGCTGAACTGTTTATTTCTACTTAACTAGAAATAGAAACAAGTTTTCTGTATCGGTATTATACACGTAAACAAAATGAAAGCAACACAAAGAGTATTTGACAAACAGAAGTAATATCAGAAGCTGACAAATAGTTAAAATAGAGTTGCATGTCTTTTAACAACTAGAAATAGAAACAAGTTTTCTGTATCGGTATTATACACGTAAACAAAATGAAAGCAACACAAAGAGCATTTGACAAACAGAAGTAATATCTGAAGCTGACTTAGGAATATACATAGAGTTGCGAGTCTTTTATGGGACTTTGCAATCAACCCCATCGACTGGCTCTTTGTGATTTACTAAGCTATTTTAGTACAGTAGTTTGTCATTCATTTCTGAATGGCTGATGTCACACACCACAGGAATCAATGCCTAGTGATCTGCTTCCAAATCGCCCATTACAAATAGTAACAAAACAAAAATATAGTCAACATATAACAAAAATAGAGTCAACATATAACAAAAATATAGTCAGCATATAACAAAAAATATTTTTTTTTCATATCCTTTACAGGACATCTTTCGGCTGATTGTTGATTTCTTGGCAAAATTACGCTCAGTAGTTTGCCATTGCTTTCTGAGCGACCGGTTCACATACCACAGACCAGAGAGACCGGCAACAAAAATAAAGTCAACATATAATTAAATACTGAATGATAAAAGTAGTCCCATAGCAAATACTGACATTGGAATGTGAAGCGTTAAGCCGCCTCACACTCTAGACAAGGCGTAATGAGGTTGGGTGGCTATTTCCATTCCTCTCTAACTTTCCTTCTTAGAAATTTCTATGAATTGTCTGGTACCTATTATTTATATTAGGATGAGTCGGCCACAGAAAGAAAACTAATGCCTCTGCTGGGGGTTGAACTCGAGCCTGTCTTGACAGACAAGTGCTCTACCCACTATGCCACTGTTGCTCCTGAATTAAGTATGAAGAAAAACAACAGATATAACAAGTGTTTGTGGTTTTTAAATTTGCACTTTGATGATTAAATTCATGTGCATATTATATAATTAAAATATTCATGTTATATGCACCTTGTCTACCAAGTCTGTGTCCTTAGTACTCTTCTTTATGGCAGTGAAACCTGGACAACTTACTCACACCAAGAGAAACGTTTAAACAGCTTTCATGTGCGGTGTCTGCGGGGAATACTTGGTATTAAGTGGCAAGACAAAATCACAAATACTGAAGTATTGGAAAGATCAGGTTGTGTGACGGTGTATTCCATGCTCAGTTTTCGTAGACTTAGATGGATAGGACATGTTAGGAGGATGGATGATGGTAGAATATCAAAGGACATCTTTTTTGGTGAATTACAGATGGGTAAGAGATCTCAGGGTCGGCCTCTACTACGATACAAAGATGTGTGTAAGCGGGACATGATTATACAGGCATTGATAATACACATTGAGAGCAAGTCGCAGCTGAACGTGTTGCATGGAGGGGAACTATCAGAATTGGAATAAAGACAAAGGAGAAAATGATTGCAGATAAAGCACACACAGCGTGAGAGACGTAAGATGGTGCATGATGGTGGAAATGACCATGTTTTCACATGCATCCACTGTGGACAAACATTTTCAGCGCGAATTGGCCTTATCAGCCACACTCGCCACCGCCATGGGTCGTAGTTATTAAGCCTTTTTGAAGCACAATGTACCAAACAATCGTCTGTCAAGACGGAAAGGTGCCAATGTAATGTTATATGCACATACAAATTGAGTCTGTTATTCCAGTAATTAAATCTGCATTTTGGTAAAAATGCCGTTATGACTGGGGCAGCACTATGCAGTCTTCAGATAAGGAATCTTAATGGTGTCAACTTAAAGATTATTTTTCAAAAACAGAAAGATTAAAGCTGATACACTACTAAGTTTTTATTAAAGAAATCTTGAAGATGGTAACTTTAAAAATTTCCAATAAAAAAAATGTTACAATTAGCACACTAACCAGATGAGAGAGAGAGAGAGAGAGAGAGAGAGAGAGAGAGAGAGAGAGAGAGAGAGAGAGAGAGAGAGAGAGAGAGAGAGAGAGAGAGAGAGAGAGAGAGAGAGAGAGAGAGAACATGGAGGGTGTGTGTGTGAAAGAGAGAGAGAGTGTGGGTTGGGGGGAGGGGAAGGGGGGGGGGGGGGGGGGGGGAGATACCAAACAAGAGAGGCAGAGTAAGACAGAGAAAGAATTGTGGTTAGCTTAAGTCATTTAAGTAGCATTTAGCCTGTCAAGACAGAACAAAAAGAAAGCAGTCAAGAAAAGGCAAAAGATATAAAGGATAAATGCGGACTCACATATATTTCTTGCTGCAAATTCTTTTCCATAAGAGATCGCTTTCGGAGTATCTCTTTCTTCAATGCCTCTTTGTGCTTATATAAGGCCTTCTGCTGATTTATTGCTGTAATTCGCTTATGTTTTTCCTCTGCCGATTCTTGCTTCTTCTTGTTTCTCTGTTCCTGTTTCTCTTCTCTCTCTATTCTGTCCAATATAGTCTTCATAACTTGACCACATATAGAGTTTCTGAGAATGATGTAAAAAACAAGTTACACATGCATCTTTTCAGATTATTTTCAAATTCTACTATTAATAACATGCATGCATGTATACCACATACAAACACAAAATAAAAGGCTGATGAACGGTGTGTACCTCAAGGGAAGCACTGTGTGTGACTGGCTAGTACCTGTGTGTTGTTATACTTTTCTGGTTTGGTCTGGGATTGCTAAAGAAATCTGACTATTTTTTTATATGGCGCGCAGTATATGGTTTATTACAAGGTGCACATAAGATGCTTCCTTGAAAATAATGCACTCATGTGTTGTCACAGTGGTTGTTCTCCACTCGGACATCTGTTGTCAAATCTTCTGGGACTAAAACAGTTCATTAAATATTGCTCCAACATCCAACACAAATATTAACTTTTTCAGAGATCACTCGATTAACTTTGAAACATCACAAAGTCATCCCACGGCAGATACTGTGGGGTATGAAGTATTTCATACTCACATGTACTAGGTCGCCGCAAAATGAAGTGGGATGATCAGTTCTTTTCCTCATGGCCTATCCTCCTCCAGATAAATTCCAGTATGATCTGGTATCCATTTAATAAAGCAGGGTTTGCTCTAGAGCCATGCCAGTTTAAAAATATTCTACCACCACTGGGGACCAAACCTACCAGTGTTGGTAACCAAGGATATTAACCACAACGCCACAACAACTCATTTTACAATTATACGTACATGTAAGCTTACATCTGTTCAAGCTGCCAAAATGCATTTAACAATTTACAAGAAACTAAACAACTCACAATAATTCTTTCATGCAATTTACAAATATACAAACCAGAATTAAAGTTTTTCATTTCATAAACAAACAACATTTAATAAATAATTAATTCAGGTGCAACAGGAGGCAGAGAAGTTCGGATACCAATTTCCCATACATGGAATAGGATTCCTCAACCAAGTAAGGTCAAGGCATTGTATGTAGCATAGGCGGAAAAAAACTCCTGGCCTCTATACGCAGTGTGGCAACGGTCTGAACAAGCAGACTATGTACCTCAGCCTGGAGTACAACATGCCTAACGGTGTATTACAATATCTGTTACAGATTAAGGTGGCAAAGAGGTTACGAACACAATTTGCAATCCTGCATGTCATGTTCGAAACATAACTATGGGTGATTTGGAAGCAGACCGCCTAAAGGTGGATTTAATAAAATGGTAAAAGTGCCAGTCATTCAGACAGCAATGGCAAAGTACTGAACGTAAGACATCACAAACAGCCCAAAAATGCTGGACTTGACTGCAAAATACTGTAGGGGTTATGCAACTAACTTTAGTTTTAGAGAACTGGACCAAAGCAATGTTGTTTCAACTTGCAAAACCATAAAAGTTGTAATGAAAGCTATGCAACTATGACGTCCAACGGTATTCCTATTGCTTGCTTACTTCTATTGTAATAAAAGACTCGGTGAAGATGTTCTGCACTAAAACAAATACTTGATGTTTTGTTTTTCTCTCACATGTGTGTGATTGCAAAACACACGCTCCCATGTTTGACACAGCTATGTCCTCAGCTATTACCCACTGGCTCCCTTGTGTGACACAGCAATGTCCTCAACTATTACCCACTGGCTCCCATGTGTGACACAGCTATGCCCTCAGCTATGCCCCAGTTTGCCTTTTGCATAATCAGCAGCTCCATGTGATAGCTAATTTTATACTTGGGCCATTTGGGTTGAATTCAGCAAGTAGGTATGGTTTCATTTTAGTCAGTGTATGATGATACACTGTGCTGTTTGTCCATCAAGTATGATGATGACCATTCATTTCATCCAGTGGGTTGAAATTATGGAGCCGTTGAGTTCCAAGATGGCTGATAAGGCCTATTTTTGGTTCAAAATGTTCTTTGACAATGTGGGCAAAGAATGCTTGACATTTCAGGAGGATCTCCTGCAGTGGTTTTTCAGTCCAGCCTTTTCTTCACAGCTCTTGCAGTCCTGTTTGCTTCACAAGTGACTGCACCCTTGCGTAATGATGTACGTCACGAATTACGGTCTTTGGCAGCAGTCTTCCAAGTGTCATGATGAATTCCAAAAGCTTTTAGTGAGATCTTCAGTGTCTTTAAAGTGTTTCCTCTGGCTGCCTTGGGAGCATTCACTACAACACAGCTTGCCTTAAAATATTTGTTTAGGTAGCCTGTGATCTGGCATGTGAGTCAAGTGACCAGCCCAGCGAATCTGATTCTTCATTAGTAGAGTGTGGATGCTGGGCATGGATGCTCTGTGGTGTTCAATCAACCTACCACTGCACATGCACCTCGACACAATCAACAACAGACAATCAACAAATCACACTCACAATTTACAGGAAACATCTTGATAATATGAATGAAAATATCCTAGTCAAATTCACATTTGTGTAATTTGTAATTCTCCGGGCAGGGCGCACACATGTTAAACAACAACACCCCCCCCCCCCCCACACACACACACATTTTTACAACCATGAAACTTAATTGCTCAGAGTTTTTAAACACAAAAGCCACAAACAAAAGGTTGCACCATTTATTGCCTGGCATATTGTGTTGCACCTCATCAATTGCATACTGCTGTTGTACACCATATGAAGTAAATAAATGAAGCATTTAATATGTATTTTCATAGCTTTGTCGTGGTTAACCCCATTTCGCTGTTCGTACGCATAAATCATTAACCGCATCATACATACTGCAGGTTACACCCACTATATCATGAACTTATACCACACTAGATTAACCGATTCAGTGCCAATCAAAACATGGGTTTGGCCCAAGCAGAAATTGATGGCAGAAAATGGGAAGTAGGGGTGTGTCATAATAATGATCTTAAAATTGTTAAAATGATAGCAGATATATTGTATTGCATATCACATTAAAGGATATTGCACAAGAAACACTTTGGTATTGCTAGTGTTGCTATAGGTTAGAAATATAATAATATTAGCAGATGTCTTTAAAAAAAAATTGAAGACAGGGGTAACAATTACGTGAAATTTCCACTTAACAAGGCTCTACTGCTCAATCGCTGATGATAATCCAATGAAATTTACTGAATAATTATAAATACATCACTTTTCTACACCAATATCACTAGAACTGCTCCATAACACCATTAAAAAACAATTAAAACATCATATTTTGAAGCGCATCATTGTCACATAAAATGGAAAATGTCAAATCACGAGGTAGGTTTTGACTATTTTCTTGTGAGAAACAATATGTACACTATTTTTAAACTTAGTTACAATTATTATTCTTTTAAATTTAATTATTTAAATACTCCTTAAATACTTTGCGACAGGCAAGGCAAACTTTAGGGGCACAAGCGTAGCCCATTTAGCTAATTCAACATGATGATAACTTTCACGGTTAGCCTGTTAGTTTTGTTTTCATTTATATATTTTAACCGAATAACCACATTTAACACGTGCTATCTGTTTAGAATATTTTACAAAGTCCTTTAAATCAGAATAACTATAATCTAACATTGTTCAACACTATTATCTAATGTAAATATGCAAGGCCGAAAATCAAGGCCGTTGCCATTCCTAAAATCAGAAAAGTAACCACAACTTTAACTAAGAATTTCTCCACAAAATTTAGATATTGTCAGTGTCTCGTGGGCTGTTTCGAAACGAAATAACCTTCTTCCAGTGTAAAACATCATTTTCAGGGCATTAAAAATAAGGAAGGTACGCAAATAAAACAAACAAAACAAACTGCCAAGATCTTGTCAATAAAATGGCAAAGGGGCCCCAAAGTTGAGACTAATTGTCAACCAAGTGGCGGTTGGCACTGAATCAGTTAAAAAATACACTTTGTAAACTCCCACCTGCTTTGCTCCTCTTTCTGCTCCTGAGTCAGGCCTTTACTCTTGACTCTAGACTGGTCAGTTGTGACAATGCTAGCTGGCTTCACAGTGGACACACTACTTGGAAAGCTACGCCGTGCGGATGTAGCACCACTGCTGCTGTTGGAACTTGCAGCCACTACTGCCATGCTTGCTGCAGGCTGCGACTGCTGCTGCTGTTGGATCTGTTTCTGCATAGCCAGGAGTTTCTGCTGGATTTCTGGAGTCTGGTTTTGCAGCAGGGCTTGTCGTACCACTGTTATTGAAAACAAGGAAAATTAATCATGTTTATTAATCATTACTGAAATTTATTCAGTCGCTTTTTTAAAGGGCTCAGTTATAAAGGCCAACTACCCGGGAAGGTAACCCGGACAACAAATGCCTGAAGAAGTCGGATGTGACGGCCGAAAGGTGCAAATATTGCAGCTCTCCTGTAAACTGGCACAACACAATTACGTCTAAAACAACATTCCGGTTCTCTGGCAGAAGAAGTAAAGGCCAACTGCTCTTTCCCATTTCTTAGTGTGATTCTTCTGTCTTTCCCATTTCATACAGTGTGCTTCTTCCATCTTTCCCATTTCATACAGTGTGCTTCTTCTGTCTTTCCCATTTCTTAGTGTGCTTCTTCTGTCTTTCCCATTTCTTACAGTGTGCTTCTTCTGTCTATCCCATTTCTTAGTGTGCTTCTTCTTCTCCCTTTCCCATTTCATACAGTGTGATTCTACTGTCGTTCCCATTTCTTACAGTGTGCTTCTTCTTTCTTTCCCATTTCATACAGTGTGCTTCTTCTTCTGCCTTTCCCATTTCATACAGTGTGCTTCTTCTGTCTTTACTATTTCTTACAGTACAATTCTTCTTCTGTCTTTCCTATTTCATACAATGTGCTTCTTCTTCTGCCTTTCCAATTTCATACAGTGTGCTTCTTCTGCCTTTCCCATTTCATACAGTGTGCTGCTTCTTCTGTCTTTCCCATTTCATACAGTGTGCTTCTTTTTCTGTCTTTCCTATATCTTACAGTGTGCTTCTTTTTCTGTCTTTCCCATATCTTACAGTGTACTTATTCTTCTGCCTTTCCCATTTCTTACAGAGTGCTTCTTCTTCTGTCTTTCCCATTTCATACAGAGTGCTTCTTCTTCTGCCTTTCCCATTTCTTACAGTGTGCTTCTTCTTCTGTCTTTCCCATTTCTTACATTGTGCTTCTTCTGTCTTTCCCATTTCTTACATTGTGCTTCTTCTGCCTTTCCCATTTCATACAGTGTGCTTCTTCTTCTGTCTTCCTCATTTCTTACAGTGTGCTTCTTCGTCTGCCTTCTATCTTCCAACAGAGTCGCGGTAACCAGACACTTGCCAGCAAGTGATCATGTCATGTGAATCCCATCAGGACAGGCATTTTTTAAACAACATGGGCTCTTAAATTGTCCCAGCAAATATTCTGGCAAATAAAGGTAGCCGGCATAATACTGATCCCAGCACCCATTGGGTGTCGTCTGTAAAGATATGGGACATGCACCATATACCAATACACCTCAAGGCCAAGGGTCCCAAGAAGAAGAAAAAAGGAGCACTGACCCTCACCGACTCATGCCAAGCCCTCCTACCATTTCACTACCACCCAAAATTCTTTCTCTGTCCTCACCATATTATCCACCTGACTCTAATTGTCATCTTATAATATTACATTTCTCGTGCTATTTGCACTGTTTTTCTCAATTCATTTGTGGTTCTGACATTCAAAGTGTCAATTCTGGAGATTTTCCTGGGTTGACTTGAGTTCAAGTTAAGAGCTGACATCAGAGCACTTAGGACATTCCCAAACGTACTCCATCATCCTCTTCAACAGCCAACAAAGAGTCCCAATACCAAGGGTATCATAGCAGTCTAACCATGTGTCCGCCTGGCCTTTCTATTTCCTCATCTTATTTTAGTTTAGTCATTGGATCAACATCACGGCACACGGGTGTAACCCATAAGTGCCCCATTCTCCTCCTAACTCAAACCTGAGTTTGGAGAAACTCAGCTCAGTGCACGAACTCCGTAGCACCGGCGAGGATCCTGAAATACTTTGGGTAGATTTTTAACTTGAAATTTTGCCCGGGCAGCGCCATTAGGCTACTCTTTGTCGATTTCCAACTGCCAAGGGATTTTTTACGTGCACAACAATACACACAGGCGTCCGATCTCACTACCCAGAGACCAGGGGAAATTTTAGTACTAGAAGTCCACGTGAAAAAATCCCAGCCCTCACCGGGGCCTGAACCCGGGACCTCCAGCACTCGAGGCGGACACCATACCTCGAGACCACGCAGCTCCCCTTAATCTTCTCCTCATCTTCTTCTCTTCAATGGCTGTTGAAGATTTTATCTAGGTGAAACAAGTTCAGCTATCCAGGCTATTATGGCTTTCTCCTCATCACGTCATACTTCTAGGGGAAGAGTATCCTTTAAAAATATAAGAGTCAATAATCATACAAGCCATTACTAATGGTGTCAAGTAACCACAGACAGACATGTAGGTCAGCGTGGCCGAATGGATAAGAATGCATGTCCTTAAGCATCCTGTGTGCTGATGCCGAGGTAAGGGAATCAACCGGAAGTTGGACTAAAATGTTGACCTCTCATCCTTGACTTGGGGACGTAAATTACAAGTACCTCTGAAGTCGGAGTGGGTTCGCCTGATGGCAAGGGACACTGTTAATAGGGAAAGCTAATCCACATGCAAAATTTAGTTCAGCACTACTAGAAGTAGTGAGTATGGACTATTTTTTAGTTCAAAGCGAACAAGCACTTTGCTTTACACGTATGCAGTTTTGGTGTTTCTTTGTACATTTTACCTACAGAGAGATCAACAGACACCCCTCATTGAGAACGATAATGCAACAATCATTGAATAAGTCAAAGGTTGAAGACAAACAGACTGATGCTGGCCTATATAAACCAGTGCATCACATGAATGATGGACACACATATGCATTCACTTTGTAGTCTATGAGATACTGAGCACTTATAGGGGTGTCAAAGTAGTCTGTCTTTGGTAAAGCTGCCTTTTTTTCAGCCGGAACTTACTTTTTCATATTAAAAAAACATGGAAAGCCAAAATGAGTAATCTAAATGTTTTGAAAGAGGCCAAGAACACAAAGAAAATGCCACAAACAACTGAGGAACAGCAACATTCTTTTGTTACATGAAAAATAAAAAAGCATACTGTGATGAGATTGGTGTAAAAAGAAATCAAGGACAGCAAAGATACACAGAAGATGCTCCTCAGTCTTGTATCATGGCATGGAAAGACGCTGGCACATGAATGACACACGGTGCTGGAGAACAGGAATTATGGAGACGCATGATCACCCACGCCAGCCAGCAAGACATATGGTGGTTATGGTGATAACTTACCTTGTTCAACAACTTGTGGTGTGATGGCATATTTGGGAGCATTAGCCTTTGATGATGGGCTGGTGACAGGGGAAGGACTTGACACAGATATGGAGGCACTGCCAGCCTCTGGCGACGACGTCAAGGTAAGGCCTTGAGGTAATAATGAAGTAGCTGCACCTGTGGCAATGATCTGCTGCTGACCTGCTGACGTCTGAATGGTGAGCTGTGGTGTCAGTGAACGGACCGCAGTTAGTGTCGGAGTGCTGCCTGCAGGCACAACCATGCCGGATGACTGCGAGGAAAGAACTGTTTTCACTGGACTTAACGACGCTGGTTTTAGCTGAATAGGTGAAGTAGCCAGACCCCGTAACTGCTGTGTAGTAATGATTTTGGCCTGGCCTGCTCCTGTTAGCATGGAAGTGCCTGGCCGTAACATTAACTGCGGTTGTGAGACACCCAAAGGCCGGGTAATTATTTGAGTTCCTCCTGGAGTTGAGGAAGCCAACAACTTTGGAATCTGACTAGAAATTGGGGAAAGTGTTACTGCAGACGTAGGTCCTGATGCTGAGTTTATATTTATGAGAGATGTGCCTCCTATGGATCTCTGAATTAGTGAAGATCCTGAGATAATCTGGCCACCCAGAAGGGACTGGCCTGCAATTGATGTTGTGGTGGTGGTAACTGCTAATGTCACAGCGGGGCTTAAAACTGCAGGTTTCAGAGTGGAGATAATAGTCTGTTGTCCAGGTGGACTTGCCACATTAGACAGCTGAGAAGGTTGTGAACTGTTCACTAATACAGTAGTGACTCCAGCTAGTGAAGTAGTGATGATTGCAGGAGCAGAGTTTATCACAGCCGGCGAGCTGATGACAACAGCACTGCTCAATGAAGAAACCACAGGAGATGCAGGGACTAGGGTGCTTGCATTGCTGGTGCCGAGAGACTGACCACTGTGGTTGAGTACTGAGGCTATATTCTGAGCTGAGATAATCTGAGGTCCTCCTGGCCGTGTGACAATGATGGGCTTGGATGGTGTGCCGGCAACAGAGCTTGCAAGGACTTGTCTAATTGCTGGTACTGATAGTGGTGATGTGGTGGTGGTCTGCCCTACAGACAGGCTGGATGCCAGCTGGGTAGGGATGACCAGTCGATTCTGCGTGACTGTTGGAGTCACTGCACTAGCACTGCCTACTGATGGATTGACCAGGATGGCTTGAGGTCTGATGCTAACAGTTGCAGCCCTGGGTGTCTGTTGCTGCTGAGCTGGCGTTGGGACCAGGGCTGGTGTAGTTGGTGCTGCCGTTGTTGATGTGCTGAGGGTGATGATCTGAAGTTTGCCATCAGGCATGCGCTGAATAATCTGGCCTGTTGAGAATTTTTTTAAAATGTCAAACATTTGTTGCCTCATTCTTGATTAAAAACATTTCTGACTGACATATGTTTTACAAACATGCAGAATAGCAGACACTTTTGTAGAGGGAGGTTGTTTTTTTTTTTAATGTCACAAATTTAAGAAGTGTAGTGTTTAGTTGCCGGTTTCCTGGCTTAGAGGTTAGCGACTTTTCTCCGTAATCTCGCATACTCTCGTAAGTAATGTGACGACGGTGAGAATCAGCAGTGGTTCGAATCGCGTCGGTAACTTACAGGGTTTGTGAGCCGGCCGCTCAGAAAGCAATGGCAAGCTACTGAGCGTAATCTTGCCAAGAAATCAACAATCAGCTGAAAGATGCTGATGTTGACAGCAGTGTCCTGTAAAGGATATGCAAACATTTTTTTTTAGTGTTTAGTTGTCATCTTCACTTCTTTTGCTTTCCCTAAACATAATTAGTTTTAAACTTCTGAGTCACTGATGCAGGAAGCAGGTGGAAAACAAATATCTTTGATAAATTTTATTGTAACAAGGTAAATAAACAAAATATGGATAAATTTTAAACAAGAACAGACAGCAGGATAATGCAAATGAGCACCAGGTTTCCATGGCCGAGTTGTCACAGTGTGTGCCTCAAGCTTAGGAGGTACCAAGTTTGATGTCAGGATAGGGTTGAGAATTTTCCCAAGAAACATTGGTATCTAATGCTATCACGCGGCCCCCCATCTTTTGGGCAGTAAGATCGATCAAATACCTGGTCTTCTCAGATAAGTGCACAAATAAAATGAGGTGCCATGAGCAAGTTGTGAGCATACAAAAATCCCACAGTTGAAAATCAGTTGGCCATAGTACCACCATGCGGGCAAAGTTGTGGAGAAAGAAAACCTACTCATGGGTAGACAGAGCTCATTAGGCTGGATAGAATCTGTCTAGAAGAAGTTAACCTGGCACAGATGAATGCTGAAGTTGAACACACCGACCTTAGAGATGCAGAACTAGTTGTGAGGCACCCCCCCCCCCCCCCCAAAGGAACAATTAGCACAAATCATAAAACTACACTCAATGTAATTAAAACAGGACACACAAACACTTTCACAATCACAATAAGCAACGTTTACATTAGATATGCTAAATAAATGATGTGACATTACAAGGGAGCTTCACGTGAAAACCTTAAAAATGTGAAAGAAATTACAATAACAATGCTATTGTCTTGTGACCACTCAATACTGTTAAGTATGTCAAGAGTGTTAAGCAGTGACATCATGGTACAAATAAACACAGTGACGTCATTAGAACAGTTTAAAGATGCAGTTTACTCTGTGCACCTGTAATGCTGTATTTCAGAAACATCTATATTCTTTTCATCCTTATGTTTAGTTCATGAAAAAGACGAGAAATAGGTGGATGGGGGAATCAGAAGATGCTCCAGACACTGTTTGTAGACATATCACGACTCATCACAAGACGCCATCTTTCACTAATACACATTAACAGTACATATAAATAGATGAGAAATAGGTGGACGGGGGAATCAGAAGATGCTCCAGACATCGTTTGTAGACATATCACGACTCATCACAAGACGCCATCTTTCACTAATACACATTAACAGTACATATAAATAGATGAGAAATAGGTGGACGGGGGAATCAGAAGATGCTCCAGACATTGTTTGTAGACATATCACGACTCATCACAAGACGCCATCTTTCACTAATACACATTAACAGTACATATATGGGTCATTGAATATTACCTGGTAGAAGACCCCTCACTTGCAGCTGTCCCCCTGGGGTCTGTGTAAAATGAAGATTCTGAACAGGGGCTCCCGGGGTTTGTGACCTCAGCTGAACAGTCTGGGCTGCAATAGAAATCAACTTTCTTATGGCAAAGATGGCAAGACTTCAAGGATGCAGGGTGAATGTGATCTCTGTGGTAAACTACAGCAGGATTTCCAGCAGGGGAAACCTAACAGTTGTAGATGCAATAGCACTGTTTGTACTGACACTTTGTTTGTACACTGATACTGTTTGTACTGACACATTGTTTGTACACTGATACTGTTTGTACACTGATACTGTTTGTACCGACACATTGTTTGTACACTGAATCTGTTTGTACTGACACTTTGATTTTGCTTTGATACTGTTTGTACACTGATACTGTTTGTACCGGTCTCCCTGGCCTAGAGGTTAATGTCTTTCTCCATAATCCTGTATATTCTCATGAGTATCGTAACCTGCGCAAGAATCGGTAGCAGTTCTCGCTGCACTGGTAACTTACGGGGTATGTGAGTCAGTTGCTCAGAAAGCAAAGGCAAACTACTGAGCATAATCTTGCCTAGTACATCAACAGCAGCTGAAAAATGCAACATCCTGTAAGGGATATGCCCAAAAAAAAAAAAAACTTTGTACTGACACTTTGATTTTGCATTGATACTGTTTGTACATTGATACTGTTTGTACTGACACTTTGATTTTGCATTGATACTCTTTGTACATTGACACTGGTACTAATACACTGGTACACTGTTTGTACTATAAAAAAAGTGTCAGTACAAAGAGTATCAATGCAAAATCAAAGTGTCAGTACAAACAGTATCAGTGTACAAAGTGTCAGTACAAACAGTATCAATGTACAAACAAAATGTCATTACAAACAGTATTAGTGAGAAATAGGACATCAAGAAATAGGACATCGTGGATGCACCCATGCTCGAAACATTGGCACCTCATTGATTATGTCATCGTGAGGAATTGTGACAGACAAGACGTTCGGGTGACAAAATCCATGTGTGGTGCCGAATGTTGGACAGACCATCGTCTCATTATCTCAATAATAACCATGCACATCAAACCACCACGGTGTCCTCAAGGGGTAAAAATGAAAAAAAAACAACTAAATGTCACCCGCCTAAACAGCAAGAAAATGCAGCTGTCGTTTGAAAATATGCTGGAAGACCGCCTCAAGCCCAATGATGCAGCTAAATGGGATACAAAACAGAGTGGAAAGACATAAAGGATATAATTTACAACACTGATATGGAAATCCTGGGTCTAAATCCTGGCTTTTGATACAGTCAGCAGAGAAGGACTGTGGAAGATTATGGCAAAATATGGCTGTCCACGAAAGTTTGTCCACATAGTGCGGCTATTTCATGATGGTATGCAGGCAAGAGTACAGGAAAATGGTGAACTGTCTGAGCCCTTTCCTGTCACCAATGGAGTGAAGCAAGGATGTGTCCTGGCACCAACACTGTTCAGCCTCATGTTTTCAGCTATGTTGACGAATGCCTTCGAGAACAACGCCATTGGAATAGACATCAACTACTGCATGGATGGAAAGTTGTTCAATCTCAGAAGGCTGAAAGCTAAAACCAAAATTAACAGCGACACCGTCAGAGAGCTCCTGTTTGCTGATGATTGCGCTCTATATGCCAACTCACAGGCAGACATGCAACATAATATTTTAGCTTTCTCACATGCCTGTGCCAACTTTGGGCTCAATATCAACTTGGAGAAGACTAGTTATGTACCAGCCAGCTCCAGGGATTAATCACACTGTGCCGAATATCAAAGTAAATGGTCATAGACTAAGTGTTGTGGACAAATTCACCTATCTTGGCAGCACTGATGACGAAGTGAATGCAAGAATCTCCAAGGCCAGCGTGGCCTTTGGCAGACTGTACAAGAATGTATGGGACAGAACTGGAATAAGCCTGCAAACAAAGCTGAAAGTCTATAAAGTGGTTGTATTAATTACACTGCTATATGCTTGTGAAACCTGGACTGTTTATCAGCGACACGCTAGGAAATTAAACCACTTCCACAGTCTGCCTTAGGAAGCTACTGCAGATTAAATGGCAAGACAAGATCCCAGACACTGAAGTCCTAGAAAGAGCGTCCATGCCCAGTATCCACTCTACTAATGAAGAATCAGATTCGCTGGACTGGTCACTTAACTCGAATGCCAGATCACAGACTCCCTAAACGAATTCTTTACGGCGAGTTGCACTGTGGTAAACGCTCCCAAGGCGGCCAGAGGAAATGCTTTAAAGTCACTCTGAAAATCTCACTGAATGCTTTTGGAATTCATCATGACACCTGGGAGACTGCAGCCAGAGACCGAAATTCATGGCGTGCATCATTACGCAAGGGTGCAGTCACGTGTGAGGCAACCAGGACTGCAAGAGCTGTGAAGAAAAGGCAGGACAGAAAAACCACTGCAGGAAATCCTCCTCCAGAAACGTCAAGCATTCTTTGTCCACATTGTCAAAGAACATTTCGAGCCAAAATAGGCCTTATCAGCCATCTTAGAACCCACGGCTCCATACTTTCAACCCCACTGGATGAAATGAATGGCCATCATCATTCTTGATGGACAAACAACAGTGTACAAAGTGTCAGTACAAACAGTATAAGTTACTTTTCTTCTGTGAAGGCCAGTTGCTATCTTTCACTCACACTTTGTGTGCTGTCTCTTTAAACAAATCTAACACAGAACATTTTATTTCAGACGCAGGTATTTATTCAATTAAAGAAGGAACAAATGGAAAGCATGCATCGACAGGAGGCGTCCTCAAAATATTTTAATACTCAAACTTTGATCCTGATTTGTAACTATTTTTTCAAGCCTAATCTGTTTAGCTCATGTTTTATTTGTCATATTCTATTCTTGGCACAAAATAAGTTAAATACTGATGAGAATTTATGAGCACAAAAAGTAAATATGTAAATGAAATGCCCAAAAACAAACAACCTATGACATACTTTTTGTGGCTGGAGAAGTGGCAGGCGTCAAAACTCTGGCCACAGTGGTTGTTGCGGGAGAAATGAGTCTTGTGATAGTGCTAACGCCAGATGTAGTGGTGATGGTTGTGCCTGGTTTTGGAGCAAGAACAGTCTGTGGTCGGATCTGAATGGTGGACCCTGGAATTTGCAGCCGTATGCCTGGTCGTAGCTGAGAGCCAAGCAGTGACCCTGAAAGATACAAATGACCTACATTAGCAATTACAACACAAAAATATTAGCAACTGCAACTGTTTTGTCATCAATTTTCTGAACTAAAATGTAACAAAACCTAAAAGTGACTTACAGAAGGCTCTGCTGTGGACTAATGAGCTAATATAACTTTGTTTATACGTCTCAGCAAAGAGGTGAGGCGCCAGTTCCCTTTCTTTGCAGGGGGACTTTCTGGTACCCTTTTCACAGAACTGAGCTACATACTCAAAAGAAATCCTTAAAGTGTGAATGAAACAGGAGTGCTATGGTGGGATGCAAATGGTATGTTAGTTATATACCTTTTAATTCATTTTTCATGCAAATATGTATGAGTTGAGGTGACCTTGCCATGTTTCCTTCTCTACATACAAGAATGTGTGTGCTTATAACAATTTAATTACATTCACATTAAATGTCTGTATAAGTTAAGATATAAATGGAATCATTATTGGAGGACGAAATTTCAATAATATTAGATATGCAGATGATACAGTATTGATTGCAGACAATGAGCAGGATCTGCAACAATTAGTAGATGCGATTGTTGCACACAGTGAACAACTGGGGTTAGAATTAAATTGTAAAGACAGATTATGGTCGTCAATAGTGAAAGAAATATCACAATATAATTTACAGGTAAATGGGAATATTCTTCAACAAGTGAATCGGTACAGTTATCTTGGAGCAGTCATAACATCTGATGGGAGATGCCTTGAAGAGATTAGAACAAGAATCGCCATGGCGAAAGTAGCCTTTAGCAAGATGAAAAACATATTGACCAATAAAAAGATGTCAATTGAAACGAGAAAAAAGAGTGTTGAGGTGCTACATAGAGCCTGCACTTTTTTACAGATGTGAAACTTGGGCAATTAGCAGTCAAGCTGGCTGTACCCAGATATTAGAATTCATTAACTTAGTTAAGCATTTTCCCTTCTAGTGTTATGAACACATAAAAATACCAGGCCCAAATACCGGCCTCTCATTCTGTACTAAGAGTTAAATAAAACACAAAATGCTCTCACCTGCATTCCCGCTGACAGCTTTTGGCTGCATGGTCTTTATGACTCCAGAGGAAAGTAAACTACTAGGCGATGACACAGTCAAAGTTTTAAATGTGGCACCAGCTTTGCCAAACTGGCTGGTGTTGTTGATGATGATTGTGGTTGCGCTAGCAGACGCCAGAGTGGAGATGGCTGACAGGTTGTTTCCTGTGGTTATCTTGACACCTTGGTTTTCTTGAATACGTTTCTGTGCCAGTGCCAGGCGCTGCTGCTTCAACTGCTGCTCCATCTGAGCCTTAATCTGGGCTGAGCTCTGTTGGGATGTTACAATGGTCTGTTGATTTGCTGCTGCCTTTTCTGCTTTCTCTTGAAGTGCTTGGCGCTGCTTTTCCAATCTGAGGAAATTATTCCAAGTAATTCAGCACACCTTCAATTAATATACACTATAATTCAAAGTAATTCAGCATTATCAGTATGTGCCATGCTGGTAAACGTGGGCGGTCATGTTTTGCCATCTCACATGATCACCAGAGTTGTGGATCAGCTCTGTGTTCTTGTCCCGACCATGCCATGTGGTCTAGCTATCCAGATATTTACTTCTCTGCCTTCCCCTTGTTCTTTACCCGTCAATCTTGCCAGCTGTCACCAAGTTCTCTAGTTTATTTCTTCTCATAACGTGCCCAATAAATGTGACTGTCTGCGTCTAAACTCTGTAATCAGTTTACAATTTTCAATTGCCTCTTGCAGGATATTTTTTTTTTTATGTTGCATATCCCTTACAGAACGTTGCAGTCAACAAAAGCAGTTTTCAGCTGCTGTTGATGCACTAGGCAAGTTTTTACATTCAGTAGTTTGCCATTGCTTTCTGAACGACTGGCTCACATACCCCCATAAGTTACTAGCGCAGCGTGAACTACTGCTGATTCTCACAGCAGCTGTTTTCCTCACGTGGATATACGGGATTACAAACAATGTCGCCATCGCCTTTACCAGGGAGACCAGTTGCAGGACTTGCTCATTGGTTTTTCTGTCTGTCCATGGTATTCTTCGCATACATAAGTTAATATACACCAGTGGTTCTCAACCTTTTTTGGCCCGTGCCCCCCTTCACCATATTTTCAGAACGTCATTCCCCCCTTTCATATTTCCTACCTAAATATCCCGCCCCTGCCCCTACACAGTATACGTAATAATGGAAGCTATATTTAATAGCACATCCTAAAACAAGTCTAGACGTTCACATAAAACATGATTTGTGGGTTTACTTACTTTATAAATTGAATTTTAGAAGGGTGAGACTTACAGAACCGTACAGTATGAAGGGAAAAAGAATATCAAGTAATCGGGTCTTGTATTAACGCGATCTTGAAATAATCTTAATCCCCCCCCCTGGAAACCCTAAAATTCTCCACTGGTTGAGAACCACTGATATACACTATACTCAGTACCACATTACTTGTGTGAGTCTTCCTAATCTTCTGCCATTTATCTCCCAAAGGAAATAGAACCTCAACCAACTCACATCAAGCCCTGCTATCCTTTGCTGACCCCTACAACATTCTCCATGCCCTCCCATATTATTCAACTTTGTGACTCGTGTTTTTAGGCCTCGCTCTATTTCACCTTGTGGATTCCAGGACTTTTTACTTATACTAATAATAGGTTTTTTTTTATCTCAGTATGTGTCCTATCCAGTACCAATGTCCTTTCACCACCGGTTGATTAACTGGGATTTGTTTTCTTTGCTCCATAAGGTTCACATTGCTGATTCTCTCACAGCATATTATTCCTTCTATTCTGTGCAAGCACCAATTAATAAATGTTAAGTTTATTAGTAATTGTACTAGCCATTCTCGAGTTTCTCATCTATACAGCAGTACTGATTTCACATTAGAGTTAAATATTCTTAGTTTAGATTTACACCTCGGAGGAGCAAATGGATCACCATAGTCTGGCAAGAATGAGGCAGCGAGGAGTGGCGAGGGGATCTGGCCGACGCTCGATGCTCAGAGTAAAGGCGAAACGGACATATAATCAGATTGCTACTGGTACTATTGGTTTTGGAACTCTTCGCTGGCTGCTGAGGATGCGGACGGAGTGCTTATGGGAATGCCCCGAACGCTGTGATGTCAGTTGCTAAATCAGTCAATCAATCAATCAGTTTAGTTTTAGATTTAATGTCTTTGATTTCTACAAACTTCCTAGTTATATGAAGACTTTTGCTATTTATATTCTTATTTAAAATCACTAAGTATTCCCCATGTTAGTATAAACTGCTACTTGAATAGATGCACAATTCTACCTCTTGAAGGAGATTGCGTTATTCAATTACCCTCATGCTGCTTACTGAGAGAGAATTACCAAGGTTTAATTACAATATGGCAATTAGTAAACACAACAGTAAGGATTTATGCTGGATGATCCTGCAGTTTTTTGGTTGACATACATGAAGCTGCTAGTCATACGTAATTAATGGTTTCTGTTCTGCCATCCTATACAATGGCTGGACCTGTCTGTTCACTTTGACACATCAAATGACATGTTTGACCTACTCGGTTGAATACCCAAGTCTCCGGATTAACAAACCTGCATCTTAAACCACTGTCTTAATATATAAATATCCATGTTTATTTTGTCATGATCTAAAAACAATAAATTTAGCTGGGCTGAAACTCGTGAACAAAAGACAGTATTTGAGGTAATCAAACATTAATATTGTGATATACTGCAAAAGATAATTTGCAGAAAACCATAATCAGATTGTTGTAAACAATGGTTATTCTTGTCTACCTGGAGACACATGAACATTAAAGGTGAAATACTTCAGACATGTCCTTGGAATTAATTCTTGTCTACCTGGAGACACATGAACATTAAAGGTGAAATACTTCAGACATGTCCTTGGAATAACATGTTTCAACTGTCGCTTTGCAGAACTGTGTGATGATAGGAAACATGTTGAAACTATTAGTACTTCTAGATGTCAAGATTTACTGGGTTATCCAAAACTAATTACTTGAACAGTATTAGTAAAAGAGAGGAGTAAAAAATGCCCTGGGCAGATAATATTCAGAGCTGGACAGCAAGAGCCCTGGCAGAAAATGAATTGCTGGCAATAGGCAGACGTGTGGTAGAAAGAGGCCATATAAGGAGTAGTAATGGATGGTGCTCCAGCAGCCTCCTAAGTTACGAGGCATGGAATGAAAGCTTCTACAACACTTATTATCAACACATTAAATATCAACTATCCTTACTTTTCTCCAAACTGTTTAATTTCCCACAACTCCAGAACTTCTTCTGGCACCCATACTTCTGTCACACTCGGCTCCGTTTGTCTCACAGATTCAATTTTCTTCCGTTCACGCAAGCCACTTCTCTGGGGTGTGTATTTTTCTGCAAACAAGGGATTACCATGTGCATATTAATTACAGTATCAAATAAGTGACCTCAATCAGTGAATTAAATTGAGCAAGTTATTTAGCGAAGCTTCTTCTGCATGCATAAATTCACATTAGCTCATTTTAACAGTAACATAAGCTGAACCATCTTTTATTCTAACAGCAACTTAGACACATTCACAATACAGCCAGTTTAGCTACTCCCATACTGATCATGAGTAGTTTAGTCATCTTTCACAATAAGAGTAATTAATTATTAACCGTTATAACTGAAGTTCAGCAGCGTTTCAAAACAAGAGCACTTTATCTACCATTAATAACCTTTCCTCTACAACACAAAAATCCATTCACAATGCAATCAGTTTAGCCACTCTCATGAGTAGTTTAGCTAACTTTCACAATTAGAGCATTGTATCTACCTTTCATAATAAGAGAAGCTGAGCCATCTTTCACTCTTACAGCATCTTAGACTATTCACATTACATGATATTTAGCTATTTTCAGAATGAGTAGTTAGCCATTCTCAGAATTAATAGCTTAGCTATCTTTCCCAATGAGGGTATTGTATTAATAATTCATAGTAGCATCAGCCACATTCTTTTAAAAGTAAGAACACATTATCTGCCATCTATAAGAGAAGTAGAACTATGCTTTACTCTAATAGCAACTTAACCACATTCATAACTTGAGCACTCACAAAGAGACTTAGCTTGGCTTTCTTAACTAGATCCACCATTCAAAACACAGAATGGTGGTTGGTATATCACAAAGAGCATTTAACCTGGCACACGTCATAAAAAAGGGTTGAGCAGACAATGCCGTTGGGCTGATGTAGCAGACCTTCACATATTCTATGCCATGCCATAATGAAGCGAGGTGGTCAGCTCACTCCCTCGCCGCCATTCCTTCACATTTATGTCAATAAACTGGTATCCATTTTCATGAAGTTGGGCCAAACCCAGAGTCACCTTTGTCAGAAAAGAAAGAATCCTGCCACTGTTGGGGATTAAACCCAGACCAGCCTTTATATGCTGTGCTCTATCCAATATGCCACCTCTACTCCCTGGCACAATAACAAATGTTTAATCATCATCATAAAGTAACATGTCCTTGGCAGAATAAGATCTCATCACAGTCCGTGGAAAAGTTTCTCGATGTATAGCTATTTCTCCCCTGTCTCCTGCACCCTCATGCCCTAGGTGTCTGCTATGTCCTGTATCCATTTGCATCTAGCAGACTTTGGCCTCTTCTACCAAGAACCATGCCTTCCATCACTGTTATTTACAAGCCACTGGGATGTTTAATATGGCCAAATAATTTCACTGTCCAAGATTATGATGTTTATGAGCCGGTTTTATTCAGTGTTCAGATCTGGTAGAATATCAATACTTATTTTCTTTTCTGCAACATTTAGCTTCAAAGCTCCGATTTTCTTCATTAGTGACTAAAATAGCGCAAGACTCACATCCGCATGTTGCCACAGGAATTATGCCCATTCTTCAGAATATCAATTGAACTTGTTTGCTGCTAAAAATGTGTTATTTACCTGTCGCAACAGGAACAGTTCAACTATGTTACATCATGATTCATGTACATTCCTTCCACAACATGAACAGTGGAACTCACTTACTGTACTTTGTCAACTGGATCAATAGGAAATGTGGAGTGTAGGGAAGCTTTTCAAAATTACAATTACACAATAAAGACAGAAGGCATTGTAGCTGCAACAATAACATGAAAATACAAAAAACAAACAATAGAAATGACAAAGCAGTAGCTACACGAAGTTATAATTTCATGGAATCATATGAAATAAATAAAAGCAAGCAAAATTAAACAAAATATATGGTACTTAATTTAGACGCTCCAAATATACTTTTCACCGTAGTTCAACCTAATTTATTTACATAATTTATTTAGAGAAAAATGTAGCATTGAAGACCATGGAAGATGAGGCTATGAACAAAATAAAAGGTTCAAGTTTTAAATAAACTACATACCTTTTGGTTTATCTGGAACACCCAGAGGCACCACGATCTTCCTGACCAAGAACTCAGACCTCAAACCATCCATGCCAGCATCCCTTCGTTTCAGTAATTCTGTAGTGGTTATCTCGGTTTCTGTGGAGACGGTGTTTGTGCCGCCAGCGGGAGGTTTAGCAGCCATGTCGTCCCATCTAATACATGCCCACAATATCCTTAACTGCAGAGCTGCAGCAGACAATGATTGAAGGGTCATTGTGCGGTAGCGCCAGGAGGTCTTAAACAATGGCCTTGGACAAGGATATGGCCAGCAGACGCTGCTCATTTTACAATTATAATTGAATAAAGCACTTTCTCTTTTTGCTCCTTGTCTGGCCATTTTTTTCAACTCATTTCTGTCTAAAATAAGAACACTTTTCTTTTTTGATTTTGTTTCAAACTTGTGGCACATTGGCAGGCGGCCATTTTTGGATATTTTCTTTTTCATGCCAACTCTTGTAAACCTGGCAAGTTTGAATTTGTCTGAAGTGGGGTGTTTTGCTGGCAACCTGGCTCGGAGGTCGTCTATACTCATGTTGGCCACAGCTGCAGACAAAGTCTGATTGTTCAAAAGTGACTCCTTCCCTACGCTTGGCACAATGTTCTTCTCTGATATTGTCTTTATGACTAAGTTTTTCACAATTTCTGATACAGATGAAGCCTTGGAGGATTCGGATTTCACCAAACTGCCACCCGAAGAACCCGCTGCAGGTTTCTTCTCAACAGCAGAGCTGTTTTCCTCTGCACATTTCTGGTTATCTATGCCAGCTGCAGCTATTTCTCTGGAGGTATCACCTTCAATGTCGACATCTTCATCCTCCATGCTTTTATCTCCCAGCATGCTGGATGCTGCCTGTTCTTCCTCATTTTCTTTATTTAACCCTACATCTTCCACATCGCCTTTGCCTCCAGCAACATCAATATCATCGTCGTCGTCCGGACTTAACTGACTTCCCTTTGATAAATGTGAATCCATACTATCTTCTTCAGTGATCAGGTTATCCGGGGAGCTTTCTTTGCTGGTTCTACTGGACTCTGATCCCACAGTTGATGTGGAGGTCGAAGCATGAGCTTTCTGTTTTCCATCCAACTGCTGCCTTAGTCTACACAGCGGAGAGTAACACTGCCCAACCTTGTCGTTTCCCCCACTGCGACACAATAACGAATAGCAAGAATTCAAATAACTGGCCGTCAAAGTGCTGTCATCAGAAATATCGCCATTCGTTAGTTTTACTTCCTTCTCTGCCTGTTCATCTTTATCTGTAATCTGTTTCTGAGCTGTTTCACTGGCCTGTTGTAACTTCAGCTTCAAAGCAATTTGCGTCTCAATGGTCAGTCTTTGCTTCTGTTCAAATTCTTCCTGTTTCAGCCTTCTCTCCAGCAGATTGTCCAGTTTTGAGTAGGGTTTAGTCACTTTGGCATAATAAGTTCTCTTCTGCATAGCATCACTGACATTAATCAGTTCAGTATCAACCTTCCCTGGAGGTTTCTTCAGTACTTCCAGTGTAAAAGCAGTCTCTTTGTCCTCAATATACTTCTTCTTCACAAAAGCTAAATAGTTTTCATATGAAGACGGCCCCTTCTGAATCTTCACAACTCGACCTTTGTTATTAGGCTTGTCGCTGTTTTCTGGTATTGATGATTCATTTTGTTCAGCCTTAATTTTGACATCTGCTGTCAATGTACTTTCACCTGCATTCACACTGTCGGCTACATCCCCAAGAGATTTAAGATCTTCTTTGAAGTCTTCTGCCTTGACTTCTTTATCCCCATTACTATTTTCTGCTGTAGTTTCCACTATCTCCTCTTTTAACATGGGCTGGTCGTCTCCCTGTGACAAAATGTCTTCATTGACTGGAGTAGTGTTATGTGCTTCAGAATCAGTCTCCATGTGCACATCATCAGCACCTTCTTCTATCTTTTGGCTTTTGCTACATGATTTTGCTGCCTTGACACGCCGATTGATCAGTTTTCGAGCTACCTGTCTCAAGCCCACAGAGTCCTGAGGAACAATGTTGGTGTTTCGTGTGGAACTGATCCACTGCCAGCCATTCCCACCTGTAATCCTGTACTCCTCTCCCTTTTGCTTCCAAACCTGGAGAATAATCATGCAAACAATTAAATTCTGATGTAACCAAACTGGCAATGATCTGCACTTCAAACATTTAAATAATAATTGCACCCACTTTTTAGCAATGGAAGTGGGAGAGAGTGGGTGGGGTGTATGGAGAAGGCAGAGAAGGTCAAAATGAAAAAGAAGCAGATGAACTGGTGAACAATGGAATGGTACACATTGCAAGCAACAGAAATGAGCTAACATAACTGCCTCTTTTTATTTTCTTCAGGTGCCTTTTCTGAAGCAAAACATGACAACCACATCTCTCCACTCCTCCCTCACATCTCAATATTTCAATGAAATATTCATTGCCCAGATGTTTAGCCTTCCCACATAAATCTTTCTCCGCCTTGCTTTACTTCTTTTGCCTAGTGTATTTCTCCACATATTGCTAATTTCACTATTTCACCTTCGCTGTTGATATGCCACATAAAAATCAATTCATGTTATTCTCATGGTTACGATGAGTGATCTAGTAACATATGCAGCTGTCAACATCCTAATCTTTTCATCTCTGTCCACATTATTAACATTCTCAAAATCCCCGCTACCTGCAGTTTCCCCATCGTTTTATTCTCATTGTTCACAAACGCCATGAGGGAATTGAGATTTCTTAGTCTAATCTGCATGCACAGAATATTGGCTGCATATAAACAAGTAATGTCAAAATTCAATCTTTCTTTCTATTTCTACTAACATATCTGTTACATTTACGCATTTAGCCCTCCCCTTTTACCTTTGGACATAGAGGTACCTAACTCTTGTTTAGTTCTGGGCTCCTTACAGAGTTTAGGTCTGTCAAATCACAGCCATTAAAATGTTCCGGGTGCGAACAAACCCAAGACTCTCACAGTAGTCGGTCAATGTGCTAATATGTTACCCAGAGATACCTTTTGTTACAGCAAATATTTTCATTGTAAAACATAAACCATGCCCCATTTGAGGATAAACTCAATGGAGAAGTCAGCAGATTCAACTTTACTGCTGCTTTCTGTAACCCAATTCAGTTTGATGTATGAAAGTAAATGAAGAAGAAACAAAGCATACCTGATGTTTAAGGCCCATTGTATACTTGATCCATACAATTGGCCTCACTTCATCCTCATCTTCTTTCCTTCTCTTCTGCTCTTTTTCCTTCTTCTTGAACTCCTCCCTGTCTGCCGATGTGATGCGATTGAGTCTCAAGTGTCCTATGCACAAATAAAAATGTTAATAGACCAAAGTTACTCCAGTAATTTTACATTCACACTGGGTATGTTAGTAGATGTTGTTTATTACAGAACGCATTTTCTATAACTGCAGTCTAGTCAAGAATGTTAGAATGTGGGAAGTCTAGGATATAATATGGTGGACTAACAACCACACACAGCATGAAAGTAGAACTGTATGTACAATTATAAGAAAGAGACAAACATTTAGACATGTGATGATAAGCATTGGAAAAACATGACAACCAGAAAGATCAGTGGTAGATGAGTCACAGGCAGATTAAAAGAAATAATATTGGATGGGTTGTGATGGTGGCATGGAAGAATATCATCTGCAGAGTTGATCCAGAACACTGAAGACAGAGATCTGAGGAGAGATAGGAATTCCTAGACCAGCTGGCAGGGTACATGTGATGAAGATATCTGGTTCACTATAGCCTGAGTGACTGGGTTATTATACATAGCTCTAGTGTCTTGATGCATGATAACCAGGCTGTATATAGTCAAAGTATTTTGATGCATTATAGTCAAGTTGTCAGAGGAAAACAAAACAATCATGGATAGACAATATCATGGGTACACTAAACAAATACAATCAAATTAAGGCAACATATCTGGCCTTGGAAGATAAGCTTAGGCTCCCCACACCCTTACATTTGAACATAAATATAAATTCCCTTACAAGTAAACAATTTGTTAAATCTTTAACAAATACAGAATTACTATATTCTCAAACAATTTATACAAGGGGACGGAGCACATATGGGAATGTCCTGAGTGCAGTGATGTCGGTTCTTAACTCAACTCATTTTTAAAAAATTGACTATATGTGTAAAGGAGCTGTGGTGGCATTGTGGCTGGTGCACTCACCTGCCAAGTCAGTGATCAAGGTTCAACCCTCAGCAGAGACAGGGTGATTTGACCTGACCAGTATGGCTCTAGGGTCAACCCAGCCTTAACCCTTTACAAGGCATAGCGTCTGATTCCGGCCGATGCGATAAAACACGCATAGCGTCCAATTCCGGCTTTGAATACTAGTCATTTTAAAAATGTGATCTCGCGAATTTCCGAGACTTCCTGTTCCTTTCTACCAGTCTTGCTGATAGAGTGAAAGCGTGGGTAACGTTTGCAAGTGTTTTCATTAAATTTGATCAGATTGTTCATTAGTTTTCGGGATTTTTGTGCGTTGTTAATGAAAATGGATTTCCTCAATTCTTCAAGCGATAGCGGCGAGTTCGAAGGATTCAATTTAAGTGACATTGAAACGCACGAAAGTGACGATGAATCGGAGTTTGATCTCAGTGATATCAGCGTGTGTAGCGTGCACACTTCAGATCTTTCGGACTTTGAAGAAAGTGAATCTGATTCAGAAAATGTCGCTGAAGAAAGTCGGGCGGGGCCGTCTCGCAACGCAAACGGTTGGAGCAACACAACAACAACACTGAATATCGAAGAATTTAGTGAAGAAACTGGTGTCAACTTATCAATAACAACTGACGATCGTTCTCAGCGTGCATTCTTTCTTCAACTCTTCGAGGAACAAACGTTTCAAATGATTGCCGATCAAACAAATACGTATGCTAGGCGAAAGATCGAGCGAGTAGGTGATCGAGGCTGGGTTCCAACCAATGCAACCGAAATGCAGGCCTATTTTGGTCAGCTCATTTTATTGGGGATCTACAAACCTCCTCGTTTGGAATTGTGCGGGTCTGCAGATATTATGTTGGGAATGCCAGGTGTGAAGAATGTGATGCCGCTCAAGAGATTCAAGAAGCTGGAGCAGTATTTACATGTGGCTGACAACAACACAGCTGACGGCAGTGACCGCCTCCACAAAATTTGGCCTCTTATCGACATGGCTAATAGGACTTTCTTACAACATTACAAACCTAAGAAAGAAATTGCCATTGATGAGGCAATGGTGCCATTCAAAGGCAGGAATGCACTAAAACAGTATCTACCAGCCAAGCCAACAAAATGGGGAATGAAAGTTTGGTGTGCTTGCAAGTCAGCAACTGGTTACCTCCTCCAGTTTTCTGTTTACCGTGGCAAAATAGATGGTGCCATTCAGCATGGACTGGGCCATGATGTAGTGATGCAGCTTGCTGCCCCCTTTTTGGGAAAGTATCATCACCTCTATTTTGATAACTTTTTTTCATCAGTTGCGCTTTTTACTAACCTTCTCCAAGAGAAAACTTATGCGGCAGCAACAGTAAGAAAGAACCGGAAAGATCTGCCTCTGGCATTCAGAGAAAAAAGAAAAATGACGCAAGGGGACCATCAAGTCTTCCAGAAAGAGGATCTGCTTGCTACTGTGTGGCATGATAAAAGGGATGTCTTCATGCTCTCCAACAATACCTCACACACATTGACCACTGTTGAGCGATGGGACCGGCACACTCGCACCAGAAAGCCTGTGTCCTGCCCTGCTGTCATCAAACTCTACAACCAATGCATGGGAGGGGTGGACAAGGCAGATCAAATGAGGGGGTATTACTCTACACTGAAGAAGTGCAGAAAATACTGACGCTACCTCGTCAGTTTTGTCTTCGATTCATGCATAAACAATGCATTCATCCTGTTCGAGCAGTCCACAGCAAAGCCCAGCAAACGCTACACCCTTCTGGACTTCCGTCTGGATTTATGTAAGCAACTAATCGCAGGACTCTTCAGCAGGAAGAGGGCTGCAGCAAAGAGGAAAGGCCAAGCAGTAGCTCCAGAAAGTGTCCACAACCACAAGCTCATGAGGTTTGAGGGCAGGAAGAAAGCCTGTGTGGCGTGCAGTCACACCAAACGTCGTACCCCTGCAGGACGAACCATTGAAAGTTCGTATGGCTGTGATGTGTGCCAAGTGAACTACTGCAAGGACACTTGTTTTCCCCAGCATCTTGGAGGCCAGTGAGCAGTTGGCAGTGTTTGTACATATTGTATATATGACTGACACTCACAAATAATGTGTTATATTTTGTAAATATTTGTGTTCATATGTGGATTATACCAACAAGACTGGATTATTCATATGACATGTGAGTACAATTATTAATCTGCATGCATTTCTTTTCATTTTGCTCTTTATTTCACTAAAATCCATTCACTAACAACTTAGTTATGATCTTTTTACTAACATGACCTAAAATCTGACTAAAACCCTCAAAAATCTTGCCCGTTTAGAGTTAGAAATTGGAAAAACCTGTGCCCTGTAAAGGGTTAAACAAACGGGTACCGGTGAACTCTTAGAATTGTCTGTCTATGAAAGACAATGAGAAAGGGAACTAACTGGTCACAGACTTCATATGCTGCAACAATACGTGAAGCCCTAACACTTCACATCTCAATGGCAGTATATGCTAAGGGACTACACATATACTTTTTATATCTTTAAATATTTTTGTATATTTTATACCATTTAAGTTTTTTTTTCAGTTTTTATTTTTAAAAAGTAAACAAAAAATAGTATCTTTTAAAGTATGTGTAAACAGCCACTGACAAACACATACATTGTACAATATAGCAGCACACAAACTACCAACCTAGAGATTCATGCCAGACGGGGTTCATGACGCAAGGCTTGATGCAGGCTTCCAAGATCGTCAGGGCCAGGGCAAAGTCTCGGGGACTCTGACACATCTGCACTGCCTTCTGCCAGTTTTGACGATGGTTAGGCCAGTTGGGGTGCAAGAACGGAGCCTGGAGAATAAACATTGAAACAAATTACATATACGCCACTGCAGCCTAGTGATTAGTGCACGAGCTTGTCAGGGTGGGGTGATCCAACTTAAATACCCCGTAGTGGTAGGATTCCACTGGGCTCTATAAAATGAGTTTTAAAAAAATGATAGCTCATGAGGATAAGCATTGGTAACCCCATCTCATATTAGGAGGCCTAAAATTGCAAACACCTACAGCTGTATCTGCCTTGGAACTCCCTTACTTTCACATATATTTTACCAAAGGGATCTCAAAAGCGAAGATGTTGAGCTTCCAGCCTCACACTCTGAAAGTTATGGGTTTGCTTTTGGAATACATCATTCTGGGTGCAATTTTTCCAGACACCCATAAAGGTCATCAACGGAGCTATGGAGATCGTGTTTTGTGTGATGCTCTCAACAGGCAGCTTGCTGTTTTGCGGGTGGCCCTTGGCTAGATGGGGTAACACCCAGTGCAACGAATTCAAGAATTCACTTTTCAACCTTTTAATATATTTTACAAAGCATGTTGGCAAGTTTCAGCCTATTTAATCATAATAATAAATTATATTTATCTGTTGTTTTGTTGTTGTTGCAACTTTCTGTAATTTCTTTTCTCATCCCCTATTCCTGATATTTACGACAGAGATAAACATTACCATTTTCCTTTATATTAACAAAGAATTCTTATTTTAGACTTTTATCTGTTAACAGAATTAGCTGGGTTGCTTTCTTTTATCTTACAGCACTGGATTATAAATGCTCAGTCATACTTAATTTCAGACATCTTAGAAACTAAAAAAAAAAACAAAGTTGTTTAGGAAGAACAGTCATAGAAAGGATCATTCTTGAAAGACAAAGCAGCACACAAACTGGCAACCACATCTCTCTGACCAACACGATTGTTAACACATGGAGACAAGGCAAAGACTGACCAACATGACTATGAACACCTGGAAGACATCTTTACAATGATAGCTTCTGTAGATATTTGAAATCTGCAATCTGTCCCTATACTCAACAGTGTATACAATGAGATAAACATTCCCAACACATCTGGTCAGCAGAAGGTTGTCAGGGGTGTTCTTCTTCTTCTGCGTTCATCCGGTTTTTGTTTTTTTCGGACGTGATTGCGGTGTGCCTGTTTACAGCAGAGCTGCGTTCTTGCGCCGTTAGGCCGACACATCCGACTTCTGCGGGCATTTGTTGACCGGGTTAACCTTCCCGGCTCAGGGGTGTTCCACAACTTCTCTGCCACTTTCATCTTCATCTCCTCAAGCAAGATTTTGGCTCGCAGGTCACATAACACAGAGTATGCATTTGCAGAATGTGTTCTGGAATCTAAAGACCATGAAATCTGAAGACCACTTTGGAAATTACACTGGTCAGTTTCAACAGCTTTTAACTATTTGATATGAACTTCCAAACACTTACTTGAATGTTTCCCTCTAGCTGTGTTATTGTCAGCCGCAGAGTGGCAAGTACGCTCATTCTGTTGCCCATTACATTGCCATTCCACTTGAATTCTGAGAACTGGGTCAGAGAGAATTTGTGACTGAGGTGCCGTCTCTTGTCCCTTTCCTCGTTGTGTTGATGTTTGTTGAGGGCCAAAGTGTTGGTGGTGTACTGGTTCTGAAACTGCTTATACGATCCTTCAGAACCTAAAATAGCATAATAAATTGACAATCATATGTTAGGGATAGAAACAAAGTTAATTACGATCCTTCAGAACCTAAAATAACATAATAAATTGACAATCATATGTTAGGGATAGCAACAAAGTTAATTACAATCCTTCAGAACATAAAATAGCATAATAAATTGACAATCATATGTTAGGGATAGCAACAAAGTTAAAAGTTGTCCTAACTCAGAGACTGCTACTGAAATGTCAAGTAACAGGTCTTTGAAAATACATAATACCCAGAAATATCAACTGTTGGAGAACCCCTGTGGTCTTTGAAACAGCACATAAACTTGACCAGTACTGATTGGCATCCACAAAGTGGAGAAAAGAAGTAGATACTGGAGAACAATCTAGACAATATAAATAGGGTGTCAAGTTGGCGACATATCAAAGTATACTTGTTCCCACCAGTGAGGTGCTCTGTCATCTTTTGGAGGCAACAGGTTCAAATCCTGGTAGGTAATAGCTTCCAACTTTTTTACCGTCTAGTTTGTCCTCTAATCTATACCTCCACTTCTATGAGTGCCATTCAATACCAGTGAATTTGTTTATATTGTAAAAATTATTTGATGAAGTGGCCAGCTCACTCCCTTGGCCCTACTCAATCTACTGCACCAATACACTGGGTGGACAGCTGGTGGTCTACATCCAGGCAAAACAAACATCTGTCTACAAGGGACTGAACTGATGTCATTGCACATGGTTTTATCCCATCTGGGTCAGACTTTCTGCAAAGCAGCTTGCCGAAAGTTCCTTGGAGAGCACAAACTCCGTTAACCCTTTACAGGGCAGGTCGTCCATTAGCGGCCGATGCCTTTAACGAGCAAATCGTCCGATCGCGTCCGATACTATTATGCATTGTAAAAACGCGATCTCTCGGCTTTCCGACATTTCCGACGGCTACTTTCGCTTTCGCCGATAGCTTGACAACGTGGCCGCCATTTGTAAACGCCGACAATGACTTTGAACGGACTTTTACGGACTATTTTTGATAGTTTTCGGGGTTGTTACGCTGTTTTTCCAAACGGATTTCGGCGATTCTTCAAGTGATAGCCGAGATTTCGCTAGATTCAATTTAAGTGACATTAAAGGGCACGAAGTTGACTATTAATCAGAGCTAGATATCAGTGCAAAGCGTTACTTTGCATTAGCAGTTTGAGTCGGACTTTAAAGAAAGTGATTATGATTCTGAAAATGTGTTTGTAAATTGCTGTATAGATGACGGAAAATCACAGACAACATGCTGTATTTCGTAAATATTTGTGTTCATATATGGATTACTGGCAACAATCACGTGAGTAACGTATTCTGCATGCTTTTCCCTTCATTGTGTTGTTTATTTAACTAAAATCGGTTGACTAACACCTTATTTGTGATGTTTTTACTTACGCGACCCGAAATTTTACCAAGCCTGAAAAAATCTTGCCCGTTCAGGGCTAAAAAATGGACAAGCGTCTGCCCTGTAAAGGGTTAACCTCAGTGATAACCCCCAGAAAAGACAGCAGATGATGAAATTAAATATGTACATTATTACATAATTCTCTGTTAATGGCTGCATGCAACAGAGGATAGTTGATAATAGGTAAAAAAAAGAAATGATTTAAGAACTATTAAGAACTAAAAAGAACTATTAATGTTGGAACTCTTCACTGGCTGCTGAGGATGGAGACGGAGCGCTTATGGGAATGTCCTGAATGCTGTGAGTCGGTTCCTAAATCAATCAATCAATCAAAAGAAATTATTTTCATGCCATGAATCATATTGGGTATATGGTGCCTGTCCCATATTTTCAGACAAACGAACATTCATTGGTGATGTGGACAATATCATGTCATCCACCTTAACCAGAATACCTGTACAGAATATGCAGACAGTAAAACCTACCTAATTTAAAATACAGGGACTGTTGAACAAGGCTGGAAGCCACGGAGATTGCTCCTCGATTCACTCGCGTAATTTCACCATCTTTGTTTAGCACCAGTACTTCTTCAGAGCTTTTGCCTGATGCTTTGACAGATGTGGTTGTCATGGTGATAGAGTCAGTGAACAGTTTTGGGGTCAAAGAGCCTGTTCTTGATCTGGTTAGCATCTTTCTGGATTCCACAGCTGAGGAGTAATAAGGACAGTAAAAATAAAGATTACACTAATATTTTCTTAAAATGGTTAAAACATGACTTCTGTTCCTTTCCTACTCCCTATTTCTTTACTAATATGTCATCTTAATATATTTTGTCTAATAATTGTTGGAAACAGACCAAGAGGAAGACCGGGAGGAAAATACCTGGATGGCTTGGCCACATGGCATGGTCGAGACAGGAACACTGAGCTGATCTACGACTCTGGTGATCGAGTGAAATGGCGAGTCATGACCGCCCACGCTTTCCGGCATGGCACATGATTGATTGATTGAATAATTATTGAGATGACAGGTTAAGTTAGTTGCATATCCTTTACAGGACATTGCAGTCAATCCCAGCAATTTTTGGCTGTTTGTAATTTCTTGACAAGTTTACGTTCAGCACCTTTGCTTTCTGAACAACAGGCACTCATACTATTTAATGAAAACCATTTCAAGGCGGTCTGCTGCCTAATCACCTAACTCTGTTTTGTACGTGGTATTCGGGATTATGAATTGTGTCCGTAACCCCTTCGCCACAGAGCAAGCGAGATGACAGATGGGCGTGTATATTTTCTACGCACTCTTTCACAGAAAACATAAGATGTGCAATATGAGGAGAAAACAGAGACTGACATAAAGAGAGAGAGAGAGAGAGAGAGAGAGAGAGAGAGAGAGAGAGAGAGAGAGAGAGAGAGAGAGAGAGAGAGAGAGAGAGAGAGAGAGAGAGAGAGAGAGAGAGAGAGAAACGAGAGAGAAGAGAGAGGACACACACACTCTCTCTTTGAGACAAACATACATAGTGAAAGCGATAGAGACAATAAACGTATGGAAACAGAAACAGTTATATAAATATTTGTAAATATTGAGAGAGAAAGAGAGACAGAATGAGAGACACTGAGAGAAGAAGGGGAGGAAGGGAGAAAGCAGAAATAGCAAATGAAACAATTAGAGTGATTGAGACCCAGAAATACAAATGTCCAAAATACAGATTGAGAAACCTAAACACATTAATACATGCACACTTGTAGCTTGTAAATATTTCACGCTACAGACTAAAGCAATCACTGAAACATATGAAAGCAGACAAACCTGAGACAGTCACTGATGATGAAGTAGAACTCTGGGTCACACTACTCCCATTCTGGTCATCTTTACTAACGGGCTGTCGTGAGACTTGCAATGTCACCTTTCCCCCACCTCTGTTGACCAACAGCACAGTCTTTGTGGGTCCATCACACTTGGTATCTTCACCATGTTTGTCCAAAGTGTTCAAAATGGCCTGCCTTGGAGATGGCAGGAGGGAATGAAGACTGATGACTTTAGGCTTTCCATCAGCGGTTGACTTGATGGCCTCAGCTAGAGCAGAACTACTGCTCAAAAGGACCTTGCCGTCGGCTTTAGATGCATCATTACTGTCCTGAATTATGCCACAATTTTTACCTGCAACCTGCTGGCCTGATGTGCCGTCCAGTCTGGACTTTTTTGATGAGGGCTCTTCAATTTCAGCATCTTCCATGCTGCCTTCAGCAGATGTGACGGTGGTGGTGGTGATAGACTTGACAGATGTTACCGTGGATATTGTGGTTGTGGTTTCAACGACCTCTGTGGTTGTGACACTGCCCTTACTACTCCTCGATAAGGAGTTTGTTACTTGTTTGGTGTGAGTGCTGACCAAAGCTTCTGACTCAACTGTTTCTGAACACTGTAAAATCAAAGTGAATAGAGTGAACCATTTCATTAAAACTCTATATTAGGACAAATAGACAGATTTTAAGCTGTAGGACCCACATATTAATCACAGATGTGACGTCGGCCTGCGACTCAAGTAGACCTGGTATGATTCTTATTCATAGTCTATGTATGGTACAGTTTTTTTAATCATCAAATAAGTGAAAAAAGTATGGTATACTCTTTCCTGATCCTAGAGGAGGGGATCGGACATCTAACCTTCTCAGACAAGCACAAAATACTAGGACATGTGTACACATTGCAAATGCCTCAGCAGTTGAAATTTGGAAAAATGAGATTGAAATGGTTGTTGCTAGACTAAATATCAAATTAAAACGCACACCCACAAAAGATTATTTATAGCATGCGTGACTCTGGTATATATATAATTTGTTCCTAGCCAGTGCTATGGAGTTCATGCACTATACTAAGATCCTCTTGTGTGATCTATGAGAGACTGGAACAGTGAAGGAGATCATGGAAGTGTCCCTATGCAATGAATGTGGTGTGTGTGCAATGAAAGAAGTTCAAATATCAGCTGATCTCTTTAATATCTTCTTCTTCTTCTGCGTTCATCCGGAGTTTTTTTTCCGGACGTTGATTGCGTTGTGCCTGTTTACAGCAGAGCTGCATTCTTGCGCCATTAGACCGACACATCTGACTTCTGCTGGCATTTGTTGACCGGGTTAACCTTCCCAGAATCTCTTTAATATGGCCAACATATTTCAGTTTCTGAGACATAAATACCAGCCACTTTACTTTAATGTTCAGCACTTGTAGAATGTCAATATGTTTTCTTCGACTTGGTCCACGATATTGTAATAACTGTTGTAAGAATAAGGCGATATTAAATATCATACCATATTAAAAATAATTATATTCAACAAATAAAACCATAGATTCTACAGTTCCTTCATTACTTGCCTTCTCATCTTTACTGCCATCTCCTGCCTCTGTTAATCCATCTCCTTCAGTGTGCCTCTTTTCCTCATCTTCCTCCTGCTTTTTCTTTCTTTCCTCTTCTTCCTTTGCCTTTTTCTTCTCCTCTTCTTTACGGTGCAATGCTCTTTCTGCTTGGAGTTTGACCAGCTGAGCTATAGTGACAATGGAATAAAAGAATACAATTTGTACTCAAGCTCAGGTTAAGCTCATTTAATTGTTAGCCAAATAAAACTATCTTCAAACAGTAGTTAATAATTGCTTTGCAAGTATGCCATGTTCTCAGCTTAGTTGGCTGAAAAATGTTGCAGTCTGTTGACAATTGCTGATATATTGATGCTGTCGGAGAGGCAGGGGAAATTAAATGAAATCAAAGGACTGTAAATCTGCAAGCCGGACCAGACTGTAATATCAAATGAAAAGTGGTGAAATCATAAAGGAGCATTATGCAGGGAGCCAAAGAACACAGGACTGATGTCACTTACCGCTACATGCTGAGGGAGATACTGATGAGGGGATTCGAGAACTTAAGTGAATGGGCCTATGTGACATGAGGACACTGACAACTAGCTAGCTTCACTGACTTGCAAAATTAACAACTGCAACTCATTCTGGGCCAATCATGGGCACCTCACAAGTAATCTTGCCTTGGGCAGCAGACAAAATATTTGAAACACTGACCTACTGGTCATCACTATAGGTGGGGTTAAGCAATAATGGACTGCCTCATTTCATGGTTTTGGTGGCTAATAATGACATTCAATTGTGGTGCTAGTTAGAAGCCCAAGTGCACCTTAATGACACAGTGTGTGCAGACATCATTCTTTGGTGTTGTTACAGCTGGCAAGCATTAATTCAGGGTGAATACGCCTTCTGTTGCTTTTGGCAGTGGGTGGGTAGGAGATGAGGTTCTACAGAAGAATGCTGAGATGCGGTTCTACAGAGGAATGCTGAGATGCGGTTCTACACAGGAATGCTGAGATGTCATCATGACAGATAAACGCTGAAAATGAGTGGGAACATGTGAACAATGCATACTATTGCAAAGAAATAAGTGTCTTCTTCTTCTTCTTCTGCGTTCATCCGGAGTTTTTTTTCCTTCCAGACATGACTGTGTTGTGCCTGTTTACAGCAGAGCTGCGTTTTTGCGCCGTTAGGCAGACACATCCGACTTCTGCGGCATTTGTTGACAGGGTTAACCTTCCCAGGAGGAAATAAGTGTCTGAAACATATAATATGGATTGTCTAACCAAATGGTAACACATACAATTTAGCATCTTTAGTTTACCACATACCATTTTCAACTTCAAGAACAGACTTCCGACTGCCTTTTGATGCTGCAGTCAGCTCTTCTGTAATGGACATCTGTTTAACGATATCCTCTTTCATTTCATTTATGAAGGAAATGAGGTCAGGCTCCCATTCAGGGTCAAGGCTCTCCAGAAGCTCCTCTAACTGGCACTTGGTGCTGTAATATCGCACCTCTTTTTCCCCTTCCCTAGAGTCAGATACATACATTTTCTTAAACGATTAAAATATGGCTGTATATATTCATGTTTTTTTTTAAATGATACATTTGATCATAGATTGTGAAAATGCAAAAATTAATAAAGCAAATAAGTATAAAAGTATGAATTTGTTTCTGCATCCTCTATTCTTTTGTTCACTTGAAATCATTCATTGGTCACCTTGCCATCTTGACAGATGATTGTGCTTCAAAAAGGCATATTTACTACAACCTATGGCGGTAGTGAATGTGACTGTTGAGACCGATTCGCGCTGTAAATGTTCATCCACAATGGATGCATGTGAACACATGGTCATTTCCACCATTCCGCACCATCTTATATCTAACACGCTCAGTGTGTGACCTATCTGCAATCATTTTCTCCTTTGTCTTTATTCCATTTCTGATATGTGCCCTCAGCTGCGACTTGCTCCTAATGTGTAATATCAATGCCTTTATCAATCATATCCCGCTTACACACATCTTTGTATCAAAGTAGATCCGACCCTGAGATCTCCTACCCATCTGTAATTCACCCAAAAAGATGTCCTTTGGTATTCTACCACCATCCATCCTCCTAACGTGTCCTATCCATCTAAGTCTACAAAGACTGAGCATGGAACACACCATCACACAACCTGATCTTTGTCAGTTAATACCAAGAATTCTTCGCAGACACCACATATAAAAGCTGTGTTAAACGTTTCTCTTGGTGTGAGTAAGTTGACCAGGCTTCACTGCTATAAAGAAGAGTACTAAGGACACAGGCTTGATAGACCAGGACTTTTGTTTTGACAGTGAGCGTCCTGTTCTCCCAGACTCATTTTGTTAACATGTTCATTGTTGTTGCTGCCTTACAAATCCTGATGTTGATTTCCTGATCTAGGGATAATCTGCTGTTTACTTCTGATCCTAGATATGTAAAATGATGTACAATCTCCAGTTCGGCTTTGTCAATAAATATTGATGGTACCCCATGTGCAGGACATCATGCGAAAAAACATCAAAAATATGGCAGGTGCAACATGATACACCATACACCATTCATCAATAGTCTGTTGACTATAGAATACCTCAAACTCGTGGAGAATACATGGCCAACCCAGACCTTCTCTGAGCATTGGGCTGGAGTCTGTTGACAATGAAAGACTTCAAATCTGTGGAGAATACATGGCCAGCCCAGGCCTTCTCTGAGCATTGGGCTGGAGTCTGTTGACAATGAAAGACTTCAAATCTGTGGAGAATACATGGCCAGCCCAGGCCTTCTCTGAGAGTTGGACCAGTCTGTTGACAATGAAAGACCTCAAATCTGTGGAGAATACAAGGCCAGCCCAGGCCTTCTCTGAGAGTTGGACCAGACTGTTGACAATGAAAGACCTCAAATCTGTGGAGAATACATGGCCAGCCCAGGCCTTCTCTGAGAGTTGGACCAGTCTGTTGACAATGAAAGACCTCAAATCTGTGGAGAATACATGGCCAGCCCAGGCCTCCTCTGAGCGCTGGGCTGGAGTCTGTTGACAATGAAAGACCTCAAATCTGTGGAGAATACATGGCCAGCCCAGGCCTTCTCTGAGAGTTGGACCAGTCTGTTGACAATGAAAGACCTCAAATCTGTGGAGAATACATGGCCAGCCCAGGCCTTCTCTGAGAGTTGGACCAGTCTGTTGACAATGAAAGACCTCAAATCTGTGGAGAATACATGGCCAGCCCAGGCCTTCTCTGAGCGCTGGGCTGGAGTCTGTTGACAATGAAAGACCTCAAACCTGTGGAGAATACATGGCCAGCCCAGGCCTTCTCTGAGAGTTGGACCAGTCTGTTGACAATGAAAGACCTCAAATCTGTGGAGAATACATGGCCAGCCCAGGCCTTCTCTGAGAGTTGGACCAGTCTGTTGACAATGAAAGACCTCAAATCTGTGGAGAATACATGGCCAGCCCAGGCCTTCTCTGAGAGTTGGACCAGTCTGTTGACAATGAAAGACCTGAAACCTGTGGAGAATACATGGCCAATCCAGGCCTCATCTCAGAGTCTGTATGAGCTGAATTATGACCTGGTGTCATCCTGATATGTCTCTCCCCCAAATGCAGTTCCAGCACCAGTTTTGCACACCTTCTGACATCTCATCTTGGAGAGGGGAAGGAGTGATCCACAACACAGTCCCGATGGGGGGATGGTACTGGGTTAGGAGGAAATTCATTACACAAACCTCAATAGATGAAGGCCTTACAGGGTTCAAACAACCTAAAGGTCAAGGTTCAGAAATAAAAAAATGTCTTTCTGAAGATGCACCCATCAACCAGAGTGGGTTAAGCTCCACATGGGGTAGGTTTCTAAAAAGTATTCAATAAGTCCTCAATTTCTTTGTCCTTTCACATTTTTCCATGTCCATCCAGTAATCTTTACCACTGTGATCCAAATTCTCTTCCGTGTTTTCTGAATATATCTGTTATTCTGTGCATTCCAAAACAGGATCTGTTCTTTGATGCTATTAATCTTATTGTCAACATGAGGATTTTGTATTGTTCTTTTCAGGTCTACATCTATTAAACATTAATATTTTCCCTTTATTTTATGCATCACAGAAAAATGTGTAATTCTGTTCATGAGTGATTCTGTCAACCTTGATTTAACAAAGTTAATGTTGGAGGCACATTGTAACCAGCAAGATGTCTTCAACTGGCATCCATTCATTCACAGACAAGTGAAAAGCATGTTACTTACACAATAATTCTACGACAAATGAACCAGTACTTTCTGGCATGCCTGTCATAGCCTATAGCCTCTTGTCGACACATCAAACCACTCCTCTCTGCCTCTGACACACAGTCTGTGACTCCTTTCACCTAAAGACACATTTTAATGAATAAACAACTTTGCTGTTAAAATCATAAATACTAAAAACAAAATAAGAAACTTAAGTATTTGAGAGAAACAATTTAACAGAAGGCATTATTGTAATTTTTTTACGATGTATTTAAGAATTAAAAAGGTTAAAGATAATCCTATAATTGTGGTTTTAAAAAGGGGGAATTTAATATTTTCCGTATTATGAGGCGGGTGACAATTTCCCTTCCATATCAGATTTTCATCTCCCTAACCTAGCGCAAAAAAGATACCTATATATGATCAATCTCTGAAGCAATGCCATAACAATATTGTTCAGCAAGTGGAATTGAGTTTAGCAACAGGTGGACAGAGAAACATATTTAGTCAGTGAATATGTGTACAACAGTTCTGACTGTAAAAAATACCAAGGTGTGTAGACCACATAGAGCAGATCTTAGCTACTGTCACAGACCCACAATACTACCTAGCACAGTGGTTCTCAACCGGTGGGGAATTCCCCCCCTCCATGGGGGGGGGGGGGGGGGGGGGGGGGAATTTTTTAGGGTTTCCAGGGGGGGAAATTAAGATTATTTCAAGATAGCGTTAATACAAGAACTTGATATTGTTTTTCCCTTCATACTGTATGGTTCTGTACGTCTCACCCTTCTAAAATTCAATTTATAAAGTAAGTAGACCCACAAACCATGTTTTATGTGGACGTCTAGACTTGTTTTAGTATGTGCTATTAAATTTAGCTTCCATTATTACGTATACTGTGTAGGGACGGGGGCGGGATTTCTAGGTAGGAAATACGAAAGGGGGAAATGACGTTCTGAAAATATGGTGAAGGGGGGCACAGACAAATTTTTAGGTAGGAAATACGAAAGGGGGGGAATAACGTTCTGAAAAAAGGGTGAAGGGTGGCACGGGCCAAAAAAGGTTGAGGACCACTGACCTAGTATAACCGATGGCAGTACTGACTAGACACTGGACAGGATAGTTGCAGGGACTGTAAGATAGTAGCGACAGGTAGACAATTTACTAAAAAAGGTCAGGATTGTTTGCGTCTAGTGCAGGTAAACCTGTGCTCAGGCCAGACCCGTGTCCAACGGACTACACCAAGTAACACCGGATTCACAGGATGTAGGAATCGTGATCCGGATGAGCTTACCTGAATTAGACAGACGGGTTAAGAGACTGCGACAAGGACAGATGTAGGGTTGTTTCTGTGATTCCCGAATGTATCGTTTTGATAGCAGGGTTGAATGAATTTGTAGATTCAACTGTGATTGAGATGGCGAGTATGAACAGCTAGTGTGTACTGATAGTCAATGAGGGCTGTGTATATAGAGTGAGGGTGTGATAACGATGTTACGATATTCACTGTGAATGTTACATGGTGATGAAACGCAATCCCTGCGAGATTACGCACGTGTACATTATCATCGATTAAGAGTATCTTAAATTGCAACGACTGTTCGTACGAGTGCAATTGTTTACCTCTGTCCCAGACTTCGAGCCAAGCGTTATAAGTATGTAAGACCATGACAGCTACTATATATCTAAATACCAGAGGAGTCCTGTGATGACTGGTGTGGATACTGGACCATGTAAGAGTTGTTAGGAATTAATTGGTGGATAAAGATAAAAGTACATAAAAACAAAATACATGTAGCACTCAGAAAAGATATTAAATCAGCAATCAGAAAAGGGATAATAGAAGAATGTGCACTAATATGGAATTATAGCTTGCAAAGGAAGACACACATACATGTTGTTAAATGCTCCGGTCAGAACATGTCAAGTAATAAATTAACTTAAAATTCCATGACAACATTGCCAAGGAAAGAAACAGAAAACATCCAGTCAGTAAAACTTAAGTAACACCAGCTGACCTGATGTGCTCTGCAAACACTACACAGCCAGTCATCTTCTGGTACTTGCTGCATAGGTGGCTCCACACACCCTAAGTGATATACGGCTGAGCATGTTTCACAGCAGAGCAGGTCTCCCAACCTGTAGTCACAGAACATCATTCCAGTCATTTAATCTGTTTAATGTTAGCAAATTGAGTACATGCTAGCATAAAAATAATTTCTAAAAAACTTGGTTTAATTAATCATCCCCAGAATTGTATATAAATGGGATTTACTGTTATAGAGCTGTGAAAATATATTGAATAAAAGATTTTTAAAAATGTAATGAATAAAGACAAACAAAGATTAGTCATACTAACAAGGATTTCATTACAAAAGACAGAACAGGCATTGCATATAGAACATAGCCTTGATAAGCAAACACAAATAGACAAACACATAGATAATAAACATACATATGAATACATTGATATCAGTATATATCCATCCATCATGTGCCATGCCAATAAGCGTGGGCGGTCATGTTTTGCCATCTCACTTGATCACCAGAGTCGTGGATCAGCTCTGTGTTTGTCTCGACCATGCTACACGGCCAAGCCATTCAGGTATTTACTTCTCAGTCTTCCCCTTGGTCTCCTCCCTTCGATCTTGCCAGTCGTCACCACGTTCTCCAATTCATTTCTTCTCATAACATGTCCAAAAAATTTTGACTGTCTACGTCTAATGTCTCTAATCAGTTTACGATCTTCATTTATTTCTTGAAGGACTTGTTCATTGGTTTTTCTGTCTGTCCATGGTATTCTTTGCATTTTCCTCAGAAACCACATTTCCACAGCCATCAGATGTTTTTCAGCTTATCTGCTCATTGTCCACGCTTCACATCCATACAAAAGTACAGGTTCTATGTAACACTTCAACACTCTTTTTCTCGTTTCAGTTGATATCTTTTTATTGGTCAGTATGTTTTTCATCTTACAAAAGGCTACCTTTACCATGGAAATTCTTGTTCTAATTTCTTCAAGGAATCTCCCATCAGATGTTATGACTGTTCCGAGATAATCATACCAATTCACTTGTTTAAGAATATGCCCATTTACTTGTATATTACATTGTGGTATTTCCTTCTTCCCAGTGACAACCATAATCTGTGTCTTCTTACAATTCAATTCTAACCCTAGTTGTTCACTGTGTGCAACAACCACATCTACTAAATGTTGCAGGTCCTGTTCATTGTCTGCAATCAAGACTGTATCATCTGCATATCTAATGTTATTGATGCATCGTCCCCCAATATTTATTCCTTCCATAGCTTCTATATTTCTGAAAATATTTTCACTGTACAGGATAAAATGGTCTGGAGACATTACACATCCCTGTCTCACATCTCTAAATAGACTGATATTGACCTACTCCATTATCAATTCTTATGGCAGCTTGTTGTTTCCCATATATGTTTATTTTTACAAGTCTAAGATCTTTTCCATCAATTTGTAGATCTTCAAGCATCCTTATCTTGTCAACATGTCTCACTTTATATATATATATATATATATATATATATATATATATATATATATATATATATATATATATATATATATATATATAAACAAAATAAATATTGGAACAGTAAAACTGAATTAAAATAAACATACATATCATGAAGAACTACTGAATGTAACACTTGCCTAGTACATCCACAGCAGATGAAAAATGCTGGTGTTGACTGCAACGTCCCGTAAGGGATACGCAACAAAATTTTGTATTTAATCATGGAAAATATGAGACATAATTACATGGTAAATATAACAATACCAAATGTGTGCTTGTCAAATGAATGGTGTTGTAGATAGCTGGGTTGGTTCTATGGTTACCTTCATTACAAAGCCATAGTTTGTCTGTACGAGAGCTGGGCAGTTGATGTGGTCACTCGTCCTCTTGGTTTTATTGGTCAACATGATCTCAAGTTCAGGTGGTGGTAACATAAATTATTTTCCTGCTAGTTATCGGTGTAAACATTATATAAGCCTTGTTTATTATATTCTGTTTTCACTGTGACCTTGTCATGTCTGGCATTCTATGCCTTAACAATTCACCCCAACAGCCATTTCCATCGAGCCAGAGCAGTCTGACTATTATTTTATACATGAGTTGGACAAGATCCAATTATTGCATGCCCTGTCTGGTCACATCACGTCCTTGATGCAGCTGGGGCATTGGGTGTGGTCAGGATTCCTAGTGATTGCTACGTTACAATATGGAACAACTTTAACCCATGAATGTGGCTGGGGTTGTAGTTGATTACAACCTATTTCACTCGGTGGGAACTTTACCTTAAAGTAATCAACAAAAATGGGAAGTGCAACTGCTCAGATTTACAAGAACATGAGTAACACGTGTGTGACTTTAGCTCTCACACCATCAGTCTCGAACGATTAATTTAACCTCTCGAAACTACTTTTTCTATTGCCTGATACGCTGTATTATCAACAGCACTAACTACTGTTTAAACCATTGTCTGTCCACGGACAAAAGCAACAAGTTAAGAAATCTCCACCTCTCTCTCCACCAGCTCTCCAAACAGTGCTAACAGTCTGGTTGCTTGTATTCCTCTTCATCTCCCCTTAACTGTCAGAGCAATCTGTGCTTAATAAGGGCTTTCGCAGTGTACCTGTGCATCCTTGCAACACATAACGTCTACACTAGGATGCCCATTGTTTCCAGCGCACTCTCAGGCTGAATATTACTACAGCACTGAACCTGACAATGACAACTAACCAGATTCCACTGACTATTTCTCTCTTTTCTAAACCTAAGTCTGCTTGGATTCCTACCTAAACCGTTGGATTTGTACATCGGAAACAAAATTACTTTTTAAAGTAAAACAATTGAGGCTCAAACAAATGCAATAATTCAACCTGTTTTAAGAGAAGCAGTGGGCGTCCTCACTACTGAAATGTCGTGATCACTGTTATTAAAACCTGCCGATAAAGAATGGGGGAAGAAGGGCAGCTGCACAGCGGCACCATGCCCAGTTATAGAGGGACCTTTACACACAGTAAGGAAACAACTTAATGATACAAGCTCTACCCAACTATGTATACAAAATGGTACAGTGGACAACAAACAAATGATAAAGAGCGCAACCAATGCTTTCATCAAGCAAGGTTTCCTGGCTCCTCCGGCTGCCCTGATGTGTGCCTACAACAGTTGCTCAGGCAAACCAAACTTCTGTATGCTACCTAAGATTCTATTTCATTTCTTGCCTTTATCTGAAAGTATCTCAAAACTGCATATAACTCAAGTATACCACCAAGCTACTGAGCTTCCCTACGGCATACTATGACAATAGAATCACCCAATAATGTGACACCATAAATATATTGTACTGAAAAGGTCATTCTGCTAGAAGTTTACTGTCAGAGCAAGAAGTGGATTCCACAACTAACACTGCACCTTGGTTGTGAAGGGCTGTTCACGCATCAACACTGATTATGTAGGTAAGAAGTCCCTATGGACTTCAACAGATCATCATCATCATGTGACATGCCCGCAAACATGGGTAGTTGTGGTTCGTCATCTCACACAATCATCAGTCTTGAGTTAGATCTGTGTTCTTCTCAGGATTATGCAAGGCGGTTAAACCATCCTTATGTCCCAAAGTCAAGGACGAGAGATCAACATTTTAGTCCAACTGTTGAGTGTAGGGGTTGAATCCTTTACCACAGCATCAGCACACTGGATGTTTAAGAACATGCGTTCTTATCCATTCTGTCATGCTGACCTCCCTGCAGCATTTATGATTGTATACATTTATGTGAGTTCGCGCGAAGCGCAACTACAGAATGCTAATTATCCATTTGGAATGGAGACTGCCGGTTTTCTTAACATATTTATGAAGCCTGATATGACTGGCTGTCTGTTCTATTGCATGGTAGCAAGAGCTCTAAAGGAAGCAGTGATCTCTATAATCAGGCTTGATGTAGTTGTCTGGAACATAGCACTATCTTTGTTTTCCCCATCCTCTGTGCTGTGTACACCCATGTTGACATTGAACTCTGCTTCAGGGACTCATCTGTGAAGATCATGATGATTTCATGCTCACCAACCAGTTTCCTGATCTCCCCAGTGTAATGACAACCTGAGAGCTTTTATGCATACCTACTGGCGAATCAATTCATTCTTCTCCATTACAGATCGTCCAAGTCACAGGCCTGCCTATCTCTTCAGCCTCGGCCATCCAGGAGAGACCTGTTTTGAGTTGATAGTTCTGTGCAAAGGGTTCTATTCGCTGATATTCTCATATATGCTTTTACTTGTGTAATTGTGTGCCTTACAACTATCATTGGTAAATGAAAGATACATTACATGTTCTTTTATGTTCTTGTCTAAATTGTGGCCAAGCATCCTCTTTGCTATTCCCTTGCCCTTTCCCCATCAAATTTGCCAGTTGTCACTAAATTTTCAATTTGTTTCTCCTCATAATATGCCCAACTGAATACCAATGACTTTAATTGTACATTTAGCCATTATCTGTTTATTTGATATTACCATTGCTTCTGCAGTCCTATTATTCATTCAAGCTAAGGCTCAAAATGAAGCGTATCATGTACACTAAGCCCCTGTCATTTGACATCAACAATAATTCTTGCATGTTAATATGGTAGATGAAAGCAAGTTACGGCAGTGAATGCTGGACAATTAGTAGTAAACAAATACCATGAAGATACAGAAACATGGACAAATAATGTCATGGATAGCCAAATGAAGAATCGGAGTGACTATACACACAATTTTGTGAGTAGTACGAGCCGCTATACACACAAATTTGTGGCTGGTCACGTGATTATTCGGCTGGTCACGTGATGTCTACTTCCTTTTGACTACATAATTAATGTTTGTGGAACTATCATTGTGTTCTCGGTAGTGTAGTGGTTAGTATCTCCGCCTGTCGCGCGGGAGACTGGGGTTCGACTCCCCGCTAGCAATTTTTTTTTTAATTAAAATTTTTAATCAGTCAATCAGGTGCCGTCTCCACAATGAAGGTTGGCTGCAATGGATCTCCAACACTGTCTGTCTTTCGCCTTGACTGTACATTCTGTCAGGCTGATGTTCATCCATCTCTTGATGTTATCTTCCCACTTGTATCGTTGTCTACCTCTTGCTCGCTTGCCCTCAACCTTGCCCTCCAGTATGGTTTTTATAAGAGTATCATGTCTTTTAACAATAACATGGCCGAAATATTTCACTTGCCTCCTCTTTATTTCTTCCGTCAACTCTCTCTCTCTCTCTCTTCATTCCCAGTTTTTCTAGAACCTCTGCATTTGATTGTTTTGTTTCCATGAAATACGACATATTCGTCTGTATATCCACATCTCCAGGGCTTCTAAGCGACTTTCTAGTTGCTTGTTTTAGGAACTAAAATATAGAACTGAGAAACCCGAAGCATCTGAATAAAGCATCTCTGTGGATCTGCGGTAGCTGCCTGGGGGGGGCATCCCCCAGGCAACGACGGAGTGATCGAGTCTTGGATGAATCCAATAGATGTCTTTGTTTAACGTGAATTTTATTTGCCAAATAAAATATCACTGTACGTAGAGTGTGTCCTTGTCGACAAATATTGTCTCTGTGAGGTTTGAAGAAAAAGAACTTGCAAAAAAAAAAAAAAAAGGACAGACGAGAAGAGAGAATAATAGTCTTCTCCAAATTTTTGTGAATAGCGGCTCGTACTATTCACAAAATTTTGTGCCGAATAATCACGTGACCAGCCACAAATTTTTGTATATAGCGGCTCGGACTATATACAAAATTTTGTGTATAGCTTCTCCCATGAAGAATAATTATGTTTTAAAAGAGGCCAAGACAAGCTTGTCCTAGACATCTAAATCAAACAAATTAATTAATGTTCTTTAACCACATTTTGATATGTTAAAACCAAGTAAGTACTGTAACAAATAGTAAGATTAATGAGAACAGATTGAGGATGGCTGAGGAAGGATACGCCTCGACATTATAAAGTGAAAATGATAAAAGACACCAGCTAACAAGATGATAAATTAGTGACTAAATATTAGTTATTATTATCAGCACCATATGATAAAAGTTGTGATGAGGCATGATTGTGAAACTGTCCATGACAATTGGCTTGGTATTTGATGATGATAAAAATATAAAAGCACATAATTACATGTGACAGGCTAAAAAAATGATAAATTAATGACTAAATATTAATTGTTATCAGCACCATAAGATAAAAGTTGTGATGAGGCATGATTGTGAAACTGTCCATGCCAATTGCTTGGTGTTTGATGATGATAAAAATATAAAAGCACATAATTACTTGTGACAGGCTCTGCAATGATCGTCATAATGGATGTTGCCTTCATTGATAATTTCCTCTCGAACTTTGGCTGTTGCAAGGAATAAATCTGTTAATGTCTGTAGAACTTTTAGCTTTTCTGTATATGCTACAAATGGATAATCGGGAGATTCCAGCGTCGGCAGAGGGGCTCGATACTCTGGATGCTTTTCACTATCCAAGTACGACCTAAGTATCTCTGGCCATGTCATGGAATCCAAAAAGTACAATGAAACGTTGATACTGTCTTTCAAATCTTGCGAACCGAACGTAGTACCACTATTTTCTTCCTCTCGAAGCAAAGCTTTGAGTAAAGTCATGTGAATCTCGGCTAATAAATTACTTTGCTCCTCTGATAATAAACACGCACAGAAGTCTTCGAACGTAAATGGTGATAAACGCAGTATAGTCCTAAAATGTCTTAGAATTTCATAAACACCAACCGCCTGTAACACATGCTCTGCTGGCAATAACAAGTCTGTTGCACTGACTGGCAAATTAAGCTGGGGCAATTCTTTGTCATCTTGAATGTCTGGTGTTTTAGGCCTCTTTAACAATAATCTCCTGCGGCTAACTGAGCTGCTGATGGTACTTAAACTTTCATCATCGCTGGACTCAGCATTAGACTCTCCTGAGTAAGAAGCATCAGAACCATATGCATCAGTATTGTCCAGATCTGTGATATCACTCGACCTGTCTTCAAATTCTGGCAGTGAGGAAATTTCATCGTCTTCTGCCAGCAGATGACTAACAAACTGCCTACCCTTATGAGCAGCCGCCCGTCCTCCACGAATCCTCTCCGTCCGTCCGTGTCTCAAATGAGTAACAGACAAACCTCCGCTATTTAAACTCTCCTGGTTCTGATAAGCCTTGGGTTTTCGTAAAAAATTGGTGCGGTTTGTTGACAGAGGCGTTTTTGGTGGACGGCCTCTGGCTCGTCGCGATCTGGTTGACATTTTCCGTGGTGTTTACCTGTGCTACGACATGTCAAAACGAAAGTAGCAGGAACATGTGGGCTGGCTGTGGCCTCCCTTGTGGACAGACTGTGTTTTTACATCCCATATTGAACATTTTAGGAAGCCGCCATTTCACAAGCTACGGTCACGTGACCTCCTCAACCTATCACAACACACTTGTCGTACTTTCTATCAACACATTACGCACATTTACGCTTCCTATCAACCGCCAACAACTGTATTTCATCAAGCTACACAACTACTTTCACACAATTTTCAACTAACTCCGGAAAACTCCTTCAAAGCCCAAGCCTAATGAAATTTCCTATCGAGCAACCCAGCGATCAGAATGACAAGAGCGCGTCTACTAAGCGCTGTGACGATTGGCTATTTCTTTTAATAGAATTCACGTAGAAATCGAAAATATTTAATCTAAAATTTCATTATTCGTCGAGTTCTTTGTAGATCCATAAATGGCCTTGGATGTGTATTTTCTAATAAACTTTTTCGGGTTGCAAAGAGTTAGTAGTTATTGTAAATAGTCAAATTGTCAATTAAAGCACTGGCCAATCAGAAAGCTTCTTTCATTTTATAATTAGAGCGTCTTCTCGCCAGTGTGCGAGACTTGTCGTGATTCTGCGCGATCCGAGATTGAGATGATAATCAGCCAGGTAAATGTTTGCATGAGCTGCCAGATGTAACCCCGACAGCCTGGGTGACCATGTCCCTACACATCCACGGTGACCAGACGTCCTTGTTTAACCGGGATGTAAACAAGGAACATAAATAAGAAGCCGGAGGGCAGCTTTACCAAATGCAGTTACGGAAAATAAAGAACTTTGCAGCGACAATCCTTTATCAGCAAACAAAAGATAATAATAACATATAAATCAAAGAGGGAACACTACATTGATTACATTAAAACGGCATTAACAGAATTAGAAAAAAGGAAACATGTATTCTTGACAGTATCGGTTTTCTATGCTTTGTCCCAGTGTCCCGAAAAACTGTATCGGGGCACAAAGACGTCCCGGTTTTTAAAAATAGATCAACTGCACGTAATAAGAATAGTTCAGATGGCTTATTTTGTGGCGAAACTAAACACGTATACAACTTTTGCAATTTATAGTTATCTTAACAGCTGTCAATATTATATCATTTCACATAGGATTTACGAGTTAAATAAATAATATATCGTTCGTATTACATATATTTCTTGGGTGGAAATTTTGTATGGTTAATATAGGTGTCCGGGAATATTTTTTTTAATTAGCAAAATTTGGTAACACTTACTACTACATTCACGCTGGCTTTGACTGGCGGGGGAGAGGGGGTGAGGTGTCATGTATCATCGCAACAGTACTCACAGGCGTCGGTGATCACATTTCTGCATACATCTTTTTTATGTAGTACCTTACCAATTTATATGAGTAAATTTTATGAAATTGATCATTTCAGTTCATGTGTTTAAATAATTCCTATCGTGAGGAGTAAACAATATACAATAACACACAGTAATGCAGCTTTACAGAACACAATTACGGAAAACACTGAACGTTGCGGCGACTAGCCTTCATCAGCAAACAAATGCATACACAAAATACAACATATAATCACGGAGAAGATCCTCCAGTGACTACATTAAGGCATAAGAACGGGCTGTGATTCTGAGATAAGCAACATATTTTTTTTTTCAAATTTTAATTTTCTCTTCATTGTTCTCGTTTTCTCATCTGTTCATCCTTCTCACCCCTTTCATATGCCTTAATGTAGTCACTGAAGGGTCTTCTCCGTGAGTGTATCTTGTTTTAGTTTAGTTTAGTTTAGTCGATGGATCAACATCACGGAACACGGGTGCAACCCATAAGTGCTCCGTTCTCCTCCTAACTCAAACCTGAGTCTGGAGAAACTCAGCTCAGTGCACGAACTCCGTAGCACCGCCGAGGATCCTGAAATACTTGGGTAGATTTTTAACTCGAAATTTTGCCCGGGCAGCGCCGTTAGGCTACTCTTTTTCGATTTCCAACTCCCAAGGGATTTTTTTTTACGTGCGCAACAATACACACGGGCGTCCGATCTCACTACCCAGAGACCAGGGGAAATTACTGGAAGTCCCGGTGGATTTTTAAATAAATCCTGGTCCTCACCGCGGCCTGAACCCGGGACCTCCAGCACTCGAGGCGGACACCATACCTCGAGACCACGCAGCCCCGCGTGTATCTTGTGTTTTGTGTATGTATTTGTTTGCTGATGGAGGCTAGTCGCCGCAACGTCATGAGTTTTCCGTAATTGTGTTCTGTAAAGCTGCATTACTCTGTGTTATTTTATATTTTTTACATGTCCACAGCTTTACCACAGTTCCACTAATTTTATTCATATTGTAACTATTGTGAGGAGGCAGTTTAAGTGTCCTGTTAAATTAGTGCTCGCGTGGATCTGATTACTCCATCCCGTAGAAATTTAGCTGCAATGTTCATGGAAGTATTAACAAGTCTAAAGAAAAGGAAAGAACAATGAGAAAAAAATAATCCGGCCAAACAAGATATAAAGAGATTCATCTCTTGAAGTATGATACTGTCAAAGACTCGACCGCATCCCCTACGCCAGGAAGAGCAGTCAATCTTGAAGAGGCCAGGAGGTGATACGGTGCCCGAGGTAAGGGCAGGGGAGATGAGGTAATGGGAGATGGTTATCCATTCCCTCATGAGACACGCAGGCGTTGTTCAGAGAGTTAGCACTCTAATCACGATAGCATCACGCCTCGTGGTAGCCACGGAGAAGTTGAGTATCCACTCAACATACCACGTCTGCGATCAGCGTGCCATGTGAGGCAACACGCACCAAGGTCAAGGTCGATCCGCGTGGTGTGTGACGAGGGGATGAAAGGACGTCAGACGGGAGGACAGGACTTGTAGTGTGCACCTCGTTAGAGTAGCGATAGGGGTTTTGTGTTTAACTAAATAGATAGAGAGTTAGCATAGGCATTAGCAACTAGTGATAGATAATTTCTGTGGCTTTATGTTGTGTGTTTACTAGCGACTGTTACCTGCTTGTAGCGAGCCAACGGCAATAAAATGTACCAGTTATTTTCCTCGCACACGACTTGCAAGTTTTCTTGTTTGGTGTGGGAGAAGTATCCGATAGTGCCTGTCAGTTGAGTTGTTGACAGGCAAGGATAATTGTGGTGTCAGAAGTGGTGCTTGAACGAAAGTTCAAGCTAATCCACTCAGCCACGGCTCTGGACTAGGATCTAATTTGTGTCAGTGACGGTAATCTGTGCAGACGAGAGCAATTTGCGAGCTAGAAATGTGCCTATCGTGACGAAATAGATTGTTTAAGTGTGCTTATGAAATGTTTATTTAGTGAAATCATGTATTCTTCAAAGCTGTAAGTGGTAATATTCTTATTTTCTCATATTTATTTATGTATTTACCAATTTATTTATGAATAAGAACCAAAGATGATTCATGGCGGAGCGATACACAGCCAGCCGACAATATCGATTTTTGAAAACTAAAAATAGCGCTGCGCCTCTGACGTAGAATGATTGACAAACAGTTCGTCCTAGGTCATTAGCATACAGCAATCGAGTGTTTACAATATCGCCAAGCGGCTGTCGCCTGAATCTGTGCTTTATATTATTTATTATTTGTTTATTTGAGTTATTAAATGAATGTATTTATTTATTTAAACATAATTATGGTATTTTTATTTAGTTAAAAACAGTTATTTATATTTTTGGTCCTACTTTCTCTTTGTTTACCGTCACGATGGAACTATTTTTGGCCAAGCAGATGTGACTTGACTGCACAACACTTACAGAAATTAACTAGGGTAGTAACGAAAGGCAAATACTGTTAGAACGAAGACAGGACATTGACATTAAATTTAATTATTACATATTCTAGTTGTTCGTGAGTCTGTCATTGTCAAAGTCATTGTCCTTAGTTGTCGGGTAAATCATATCGTGCAGTAGTAGTAAGTACTGCTGCCCCACATATCAGAGGGCGAACAACAGCTGAGTACGCATACCGGTGTGCCAAATAAAGTGTCCTGATTACGAAACCTGCCTCTATCCCAAAGTACCAAACAAGGTGACCTGTGTCAACGGAGTTCCGTTCCCTGATTCTCGGGAACATTAAGTTGAGTATACCTATATTTTTGGCATGCAATGTGATTAATAGTGCATCTCTTTTTCAGCTTGTGATACACTAGCATATTTTTGTGCTCTGATTTTCCAACATAGAAATTTTGTTCAGCATAGAAACTGAAAATACAATTCATAGTCCTCAACGAGGAACAAATCATAGCACATCAAAGATAAATAATTGATTAAACAAGCCAGTGTAAGTCAACGCAAGCTAATTACCTACGAACATGGCAACTTTAGAGGACTGTATAAAAGCTGGTAAGCAATTACAATACACAGGTAAAGAGCTAGAAGAATATGCGGATAAGAAATTTAAAGAAGCAAAAGATGAACAAATACGAAAAGAAAATGCGGAGAGAGATGAACGTGCACGAGATAGACAACACCAGAAAGAATTAGCTGAGATCACAAAACATAAAGAATTAGAGCTGAAACAACAACAGTTAGAACATGATAAGGAAATGAAACAAAAGAACTAGAACTAAAGCAAAAGGAATTAGATCTAAAGCAAAAAGAAATAGATGTTAAGGAAAAACAAATTCAAGTAGAATCAGAGACACAATTAAAGATGAAAGAAATGGATGTAGACTCACACGCAGAAATCTCTGCCACTAAATTAAGAAGTCAACAAGAGGAAAATAAGTTCAATAAATACAAAAATATTATCAAACCATATTGTAAAGAAGATTCCATATCAGCCTGGACAGAGAATGTAGAGTATCAATTTAAATATCACCAAGTTCCATTAGAGATGTGGGCTATGATTTATATGAAGAATCTGAGTGGTGAGCCCCTTAAAGTGATAGAATCTATACCAACTGAGCTCAGATCTAACTATCAATACATCCATGATAGGATTATGCAGCACTTTTTACTTGATGCCCCTGGGTATCAGGTTCAGTTCTCAAATTTAAAACCTAAACCTAGTGAAACGTTTATTGACTTATGTTTCAAATGTGCAGAGTGTACTAAACAGGTGGCTTAAAGCAGCTAACATAGGAAAAGACTTTGATAGATTAAAAAACTTAATAGCTATGGATAAGGTTATATCCACTATACCTTCTCCTTTTGCTAAATTTTTGCAGCAGTCAGACATTGAGAACATCGAGCAGTTTGAGAAAAAAGGCTCAGCATATTTTTCTTCTAACAGAGATATTTTTAAAACTTCAAATGACTCTGAAATAGTTTCCTTTGTGAAAGACCAACCAAAAAACTATCAGAGTAACAGAAAACCCTTTCAGAAATATGACAAGAAAGACAGAAAAGTGTCAAAATGTATTTACTGTCAACTTATGCATGACACTTATTCTATGTGTGACAAATCCCCGAATTATCCGGCGCATCTTGAAAATGTTATCAAGAAGCAGCAAAATAAAAGATCGGCATACAGGCGTGCAATCAAATGTTTTTTTTGTTCCAGCTATGGCCATTATTCTAATAAGTGCCTTGGCCGCCAACGTATGAAAGCTAACAATGCTATTTGATTGATACCTCGTCAGATAGTGGTAGTGAGACTGAGTGTGAAGTTGAAAATGTATTACCTTTCAAGGAGTCTGAAGATGTCTGTTGTGTGAACGATGTGTTAAGCTTTGACAATTGTGACCAATGCTACCAATTTCATGCAGACGGAAAATTAGAATGTGGACATACTAGTACCATGCTCAACTGAGAGTGTAAATGCAGCAATAGCCTCCAGAGGCAAGTTAGTGTTCCACAATGCAATGGTCAACGACAAACCATGCCAATGTTTGCTGGACAGCGGCAGTACCATTATTGGTCTTAGAAAGGATCTAGTGAGTCCAGGTGATTATACAGGCGACTCTGTCAAATGCCGAACCTTTTCGGGTAACATTGAAATTTACCCTTTGGCCAAAGCCCGTATTAACACTCCTTTCTTTCGGGTACCTTTACTTGTGCAATACTTGACAACCCTTGTACTGATTTAATTTTGGGTTCCTTACCCCAACTGAAACATTGTACTAGTGATGAAATAGTTGCATGGGAGAAATTAAATGCAGCTAATGCAACTACTATAGCAGACACTGTAAAACATCAAGACACACTACAAGATGAGAGACTCCTGTTGCTTTCTCCAACTGGCACAGATGATACCAACAGGCAGAAATTTATAGAACAGCATAAAGCTGATCCTAGTGTGTCTCCATATTTAAAATTAATGAAAGAAAGATCTAAAGTGACCAAAAATGCCTCAAGGTTCCTTAAACCTAATAATGGCTTTCTTACGAGATATTTTACATCTGAGAACCATGAGAATCAGCAAACGGTGAAACCTGTACAACACCGCGTAACTGTGCAAAAACCTGCACATGAGTCACCACTTGCTGGTCACCGGGCAAAAGACAAAACCAGGCCTAGAGTCCAGGCTCATGTTCATTGGCCAGAGTTTTGGAATGAGATTAAATTATTTTGTCGTAATGTATTTTCTTGTAATGTCTATAAACAATTAGTACATAAGTTTAAGGGTAGACATCCTACAGCTGAAGTACTACCTTCTACTCTGACTTCTAGACCTGTAAGAGGGAGGGTCAAATTTACCAATACACAAACAAGGGTGCTTGAACAATCGATGGTAAACCAGATCAAAACATGCGTCGGTTTCTTCCAGACAAGCAAAATGGCAAGGACCATTCAAGGTGTTACGTGACATTTCCAATGTTGACTATGGAATATCGATAAACAGACACTTAAAGATATTCCATGTCAACAGGTTAAAAATTTACTTTTCACAACAAGACACATAAGTAGGGACAGACGAACATAGTGCATCCACACCTAGTAATCAGACGACAGACATACACAACGCAACTACACTAGTTAGCGAGACTGGCAAATCCGACAATGTACATACATTTAGTGAACGTATAGAATACGCAGGAATATATCAGAAGACTGATGACTGGACAACACACTGACTGAAACTAAGACATGTCTTTCATAGAGTGCGACTCTTCGGTCTCACTGTCAAACCGAGCAAAGTCAAATTAGGCCTAAAAGAAATTCATTTTTGGGTCATGTCATTTCTCAAGGTCAACTAAAGACTGACCTGAAAATTAGTACCAAAAATTATGAATCTGATCATTCCTACCACGAAAAAACAGGTCAGAAGCCTTCTAGGATTAGTAAATTACTATAGTAAATTTATTCCAAATTTAGCGGAAATTACAAGTGTATTTTCCAATGTTTTAAAAGCATCTGTAAAATTGGATGTGAAAGATGCAAAAGCATCTGTACAATTGGATGTGAAAGATGCCTATTAATTTCTGCATTGTCAAAATTGAAAATTCTTTTTAGTAATGTACCAATCCTCCGCTTGCCTAACCCTAGGCTCGTTTATTATCTTAGGACAGATGCCAGCATGATCTCCATCGCGGCAGTACTAGGCCAATTTTATGAGGGCATCTTCCATCCGATTTGCTACGTGAGCCGTAAGATCACACCTGCCGAGTCCAGATATTCCATATCAGAGTTGGAGGCCCTAAGCGTCATCTATGCGGTGAGAAAGCTCCATCGATTTCTGGCGGGTGTGCACTTCATTGTCCAGACCGACAATTCTCCCATCACGGTCATCCAGAGTGGTGTGCATCGAAATGACCGGATATACAGGTGGTCTCTGATCCTTCAAAACTATACCTTTAGTATAGAACATATCAAGGGTAAGGACAAAATTCTGGCTGATACCCTAAGTAGACCATCTGGGGTAGAAATACCTGAAATCCCACATATAAATGTAGAGTGATAGTTAGTACATGAATACATTATAATATTCTATGTAAAATAGGTTACATATACATCGACATTATGTGCTTAATCATGTACCAAGAACAGTGAACTATCATGTGTCCGTAGACATCAAGTGAAGAACTGTGCTGCAAAACGTAGATATCACCGTGTGAAATAGGACAGCTCATTACCAACTAAGCTCCATTCCGGTGTATCATTTCTGTGAAGCGCAGAAAACAGTGTCAGAACAATGCGTAATTACAGACACGAAAAGACTGAGCTACGACACCAGCGAACTCTACACGTGCACTACCGATAGAACACTAGTATGACTGTGCAATGTATTTCAGATACCCAGGCAAAGTGTGTAGATATATTATGCCTATACAACCAATGTACAAACATGAAGGCAACAACTAACCTGAGGTAGCTGAATACCATGTATATAAACTTATTGTGATATGTAATATAATATTTTAAGATAGTGATAAATTAGATGTAGGTTAGGAAATATAATAGTTCTCATTTATTTTAATAGTGTAGTTAGTACAGTAATTAACCCATTAGAATTAAATTAGAATATTAATTTAGACGTAAAAATAGTTAATTACAAGCTAAATTAAAAGTGTGATAGGAATAGTACCATTTAGGTTGTTATATTTCACTTAGCTTCATTTCGGTTCAGTTCATTCCATCTTAATGAAACCATACCACCTATCAAATATTACCATTTAGTAATATCATCATTTTACATCAGAATAGGATAAAAAGATTAGATAAGTGAACATACATCATTTACACCATTTAGATTAAGAATATCACTCATATAATTCCTTTGTGCATTTAAATACATTAGTTAGTAGAGTGTTAGAAAATTACATAATTTGTGTTCACATCATCCAGGTAATTAAGGTACATAACTCACGTCACATTAATTACATTTAAATAGTTAGATTACATCCCTTAGATTAGACAAACATAACGATTAATATAAACATATCATATAATTAACATGACAAAATTTAGTTAACACATTAAATACATATTTATAGAATTAATATTATTATGTTAGGATTTAGAGTTGTAGTTAGTATAATATAATGGATGATGAGACCAAGGGGATACACCATCAACCCTTTCTCGTCCATGTAAATATAGTGTAAATACATGACTCGTGCAGCGATTTTCGCACAGTCATTGGGCTCAACTATCTCAAACTGAGCCAAACCTGTACAGTGTCACTCCAAGGTTTTTAAATAATCGGAAGGATGAGTGTGGAAGGATAAAAGATGTGTGACAGAATTAAGGATGAAAGAAGTGTGACAGAAGTGTGAAAGTGAGAGCGAATGGAAAATAGACGGGACAGAGTTAGATCGGTCAGCAAATTCTTCTGCTGCCTGGCGCGACTTTTAATGTTTGTCTGGGTTAGTGTTGGTTTTCGTTATTGAGAATGTGTTAGTGTGAACGTGTGTCTGTAAGATAGTTTAGAACTCAGATTAGTATATTTTGGGCTTCATAACAAGGGAATGTAGTCACGAATTAGGGTTATACACCTGTTTGTGGCCACATTTAACCAAATTATGACACTTAAAAAAACTAACATACATACACATAGGAGGTAGAAACATAGGGTAGAAGTTAGATTAGTAGATTAATTACATCCAAACACACAAACAACCAGAAAAGCAAACAGATAAATTACATACACTTTTTCTAGATCAAAGGGAGATAACTTCGGGTCAGGGGACATAATAGTCAACGAAAAACTAACTTAACAGTGAAATAGGACTTTACACGCGGAAGCGAAGTAGGTAAAGCCTGTCGCACACACTCTTGTATAATGGTTGTTAAATATTATATGGGGGGGACATGAAGCAATTCATGTGTTGACCCTAAAAAAGTCAACTTTGTATGGGTAGTAAGTTAATTTACTATGTGAGGGCAGGTCTTATAAGACAACGGTCCGGTTCAGACATACCTCTAATAAATATAATATAGCATGTGAGAAGAGGGCTCACGCCAACCAGTCAAGTTTGTGGCGATTGCCAGTAGCCAAGTAAAGTTTTGCTACATTGTGACAATAGTCAGTAGAAGTCTATTAGAGTGCCCAAAGCCAGGTTATCTAGAGTCTTTGACAAACAAATTAGAGACATTAAATTTTTATAGAAACCTCTTGCGTCACAACCAATGAGTGAAAGTTGATGACGCAACACAGGAGGGGTGGGTGTGTGTCAAAGACTCGACCGCATCCCCTCCGCCAGGAAGAGCAGTCAATCTTGAAGAGGCCAGGAGGTGATACGGTGCCCGAGGTAAGGGCAGGGGAGATGAGGTAATGGGAGATGGTTATCCATTCCCTCATGAGACACGCAGGCGTTGTTCAGAGAGTTAGCACTCTAATCACGATAGCATCACGCCTCGTGGTAGCCACGGAGAAGTTGAGTATCCACTCAACATACCACGTCTGCGATCAGCGTGCCATGTGAGGCAACACGCACCAAGGTCAAGGTCGATCCGCGTGGTGTGTGACGAGGGGATGAAAGGACGTCAGACGGGAGGACAGGACTTGTAGTGTGCACCTCGTTAGAGTAGCGATAGGGGTTTTGTGTTTAACTAAATAGATAGAGAGTTAGCATAGGCATTAGCAACTAGTGATAGATAATTTCTGTGGCTTTATGTTGTGTGTTTACTAGCGACTGTTACCTGCTTGTAGCGAGCCAACGGCAATAAAATGTACCAGTTATTTTCCTCGCACACGACTTGCAAGTTTTCTTGTTTGGTGTGGGAGAAGTATCCGATAGTGCCTGTCAGTTGAGTTGTTGACAGATACCATGTCGTGAAAGACGTAAAAAATCTGGATCGACGATATACCTCCCTTTATCTAGGAAAATCTTTGAAATAGCACACGAAATTCTATAATTCTGTGTGAATTGTTAAAGACAGCACAAGTGGTAGGAGAAATAATATGGTATAAATTACTATTTTAAGATTGTGCGAAACAAGCTGGAAGCTTCTAAACTGAGCTCACTGCTGCATTTTGGATTTGTGGACTGTGGGAAACTTTAATTCTCATGTCCTCTTCAGGATCCATCCCCCACTGGTCCAAGCCTGACATCCAGCTCACGCCTGTGGCTCCTAGTAGCTGTCAGCAGGCGATAGCGGCCACCCCCACCCCCCGGGCAACAGCTGTGAGAGGCTGGCTAAACCAGGCGTGGGTAGCCGATTTGCTGTCAAACCAAGCGGTGAACTAGGGTATGCCTTCCCAGCATATGAAGACAGGATTCGGCAGACTGCGCGGACGAAATCACTGATGATTAAAAAGGGCAAGACGACAATTACCTGCAAAGCGTTGTGGCACGTAATGAGCACGGCAAGGCACGTAGAGCGCCCTGGTCATTCACTGCACCTGTATTCGTCTACAGTCGTCTTGACTTGTCTTGATACTGGACTCAGATGGACTCAGGCGAGAGAGTGAGGTCGACGAATTGCACAACTCTTCCTCACTTTAATCCAAGTCATCGCGCAAGTCATTCTTCATCCAACGTCATATATCACCTTCAAGCCATGTGGCGATGGGCGAGAGGCGAAGCGGCAGGCGTGAGTACGCTGGCAGTCGTAGTTGCAGGCCTGCACACAGGCGGCTCAGGCCATATGGTCGCCTTCTACTGACCAGAGCAGCAGTGGGATTCGGCAGCCCCCTGAGTGACTGAGCAGCCCTCTATTGGAAAGCACTGCTCACCTCCATAGCATGAGGAAGGGGCTAGAAAAGGTGCTCTAAATATTGTCTGCTCCAACATTACCTAACCAGCTAGCCGCGGTTGGTGGGTACCCTATACTGCGGTCGACATACAACAAAGTAAAAACATGTGGTACCCTATACTGCCGTCGACATACAACAAAGTAAAAACAGTTAAAGCTAAAAAGAGTTAACCACATTCCCTTGACAATCGGAACTTGGAATGTACGCACCCTACTTGATAGAGATGGCGCGTCGGGTCCACAAAGACGAACAGCACTGATTGGGAGAGAGTTGGGCAGGTACATTTGGACATTGCAGCCTTGAGCGAGACACGACTTGCAGAAGAAGGCCAAATCTGTGAAGTAGGTGCCGGCTATACATTTTTCTGGAGTTGAAGGAAAAGCGAGCAAAGACGCCAATCCGGTGTGGGAGTTTCCATTAAGTCGGCCCTGGTTGGCAAACTAGCTGAATTTCCGAAGGCTGTGAATGACACGCTTATGAATATTAAGTTGCCCCTGCTGAAAGGAAAGAAGCATCTTGGAGTGGCATCATTGGAAAGTACTGAGTCGGAAATTGTAACAGCAATGGGTTCCTCCTCCTCCTCCTTCAGACCTGTGCCGAACACGATCTCCTGATCACCAACACAATTTTCCGTCTTCCCACGAGAAATAGAACATCATGGATGCACCCTCGATCGAAACACTGGCACCTCATTGACTATGTCATCGTCAGGAGGAGTGACAGACAAGACGTTCGAGTGACAAATTCCATGTGTGGTGCCGAATGTTGGACATACCATCGTCTCATTATCTCGAAAATAAACATACACACAAAACGGCGTCCTCAAGGGGTAAAAATGCAAAAAACAAAAAACAAAAAAAACAAAAAAAAACAAATGTCACCAGCCTAAGCAGCAAATAAATGCTGATATCGTCTGAAAACATGCTGGAAGACAGGCTCAGGCCAAATGATGCAGCTAAACAGGATGCGGAAACAGAGTGGAGAGCCCTAAAGGACATAATTTACAACACTGTTATGGAATTCCTGGGTCAGCCCCCCCCCCCCCCTTTCCCCTCTAAAAACTGGTTTAATGAAAATTCTGAAGACATCAAACAATTGTTGGCCGAGAAACATCTTCTCCTCAAGGCACATTTGAATGACCCGAGGTCAACATAAAAAGATGCCTTAAATAACATTCGGAGAGTAATGCAGCAGAAACGTCGGCACATGCGGGATTCCTGGCTGAGCAACAAAGCTGATGAAATTCAAAGCTTTGCTGACAGACATGATATGAAAAACTTCCACGACTCACTGAAAGCGGTCTACGGTCCTCCATCACCAGGCATAGTTCCCCTCCTCAGTGCAGACGGGGGAACAATGGTCACCGATAAGAAAGAAATCCTTCAACGCTGGGCAGAGCATTTCAGCAACATCTTAAATGCAACTTCCTTCTTCGATGATGAAACCATCAACTGCCTTCCTCAAGTTCCCACTAATGATACACTTGGTGAACTGCCAACCATAGTGGAACTAAACAAAGCCATCCAGCAACTTTCCAGTGGAAAGGCACCTGGTCCTGACTCCATCCCAGCAGAGATATACAAGACAGATGGGCCGGTCCTAATAGAGCAGCTTCACCAAGTTTTTACAAACATATGGGTGAACGAAACCATGCCACAAGATTTCAAGGACGCGTCAGTAGTCCATCTTTACAAACGTAAAGAAACCGCCAATCCTGTGACAACCACCGAGGCATCTCCTTGCTTTCAATTGCAGGGAAGATACTCGCCAGAATTCTTCTCAATCGCCTCATGGCCCATCTCGATCAAGGTCTTCTTCCCGAGAGCCATTGTGGCTTCAGAAAAGAACGTGGAACTGTTGACATGATTTTCGCTGCAAGGCAGCTGCAAGAGAAATGTCAGGAACAGAACTCTGAAATGTTCTCCACTTTCATTGACCTTACTAAGGCTTTTGATACAGTCAGCAGAGACGGGATGTGGGACATTATGGCGAAATATAGCTGTCCACAAAATTTGAAAATGGTGAACTGTCTGAGCACTTTCCTATCACCAATGGAGTGAAGCAAGGATGTGTCCTGGCACCAACATTGTTCAGCCTCATGTTTTCAGCTATGCTGACGAATGCCTTCGAGAACAATGACATTGGAATAGACATCAACTACCGCATGGATGGAAAGTTGTTCAATCTCAGAAGGCTGAAAGCCAAAACCGAAATTAACAGCGACACCGTCAGAGAGCTCCTGTTTGCTGATGATTGCGCTCTATACGCCAACTCAGAGGCGGACATGCAACATAATGTTTCAGCTTTTTCATATGCCTGTGCCAACTTTGGGCTTAATATCAATTTGGAGAAGACTGTAGTTATGTAGGCTACCAGCCAGCCCCAGGGAATAATCACACCGTGCCGATTATCAAGGTGAACGGTCATAGACTAAGTGTTGTGGACAAATTCACCTATCTGGGCAGCACTGTGTCATAAGCTGCCACAATTGATGACGAAGTGAATGCAAGAATCTCCAAGGCAAGCGCGGCCTTTGGCAGACTGTACAAGAATATAAGGGACAGAAATGGAATAAGCCTGCAAACAAAGCTGAAAGTCTATAAAGCAGTTGTATTATCCACACTGCTATATAGCTTGTGAAACCTGGACTGTTTATCAGCGACATGCTAGGAAATTAAACCACTTCCACACAGTCTGCCTTAGGAAGCTACTGAAGATTAAATGGCAAACAAGATCCCAGACATTGAAGTTCTTGAAAGAGTGTCCATGCCCAGTATCCACACTCTACTAATGAAAAATCAGATTCGCCGGGCTGGTCACTTAACTCGCTTGCCAGATCACAGGCTCCCTAAACGAATTTTTTACGGCGAGTTGCGTTGTGGTATACGCTCCCAAGGCGGCCAGAGGAAACGCTTTAAAGACAGTCTGAAAATCTCACTGAAGGCTTTTGGAATTCATTCTTGACACCTGGGAGACTGCTGCCAAAAACCGTAATTCGTGGCGTACATCATTACATAAAGGTGCAGTCACTTGTGAAGCAATCAGGACTGCAAGAGCCGTGAAGAAAAGGCTGGACAGAAAAACCACTGCAGGAGATCCTCCTCCTGGAAGGTCAAGCATTCTTTGTCCACATTGTCAAAGAACATTTCGAGCCAAAATAGGCCTTATCAGCCATCTTAGAACTCACAGCTGAAATGGCTCCATACTTTCAACTCCACTGGATGAAATGAATGGTCATCATCATTCTTGATGGACAAACAACATGGGATTCAACGCAAAATCACAGGTTTCATGGGGAATGCAAATCAGGTCTTGGGGTGCAGAGCTCATCGTGAGGAAAACGAACTCACTGATGTGTTTGAAAAGGGGACATGAATGCAGCGGGGATGCCTTTTGTCAAGTCGGTCGGTCATTCTTATTAGCTGTTGGAATGTGGACACAACAATGGCTACTGCCAGAGACAAATAAATTTCAATGGATTCGGATGGAATGGCTTCGTTATCTGGACTTCGCTAGTAACATTGACCTTCTCTCCCACTTGCGATGTCAGTTGTAGAATAAAACTGGATACACGTGATGGAAAATCGGAGCAAGTGGGTCTCGGAATTCAGAGGGAAGACGTGGATAGTGAAAGTAAGCCAGACAAGCGATAAGACGATCTCATTTTGTGAAACCTTGCTTCAGACGTAGAGTCATACACCTATTTGGGTGGTAGTGTTGACAAAGGTGGCACAACAAATGGAGATATTAGGGTAAGAATAAATTAGGCAGTAAGGGCTTTCATGGCACTGCAGAATTTATGGTAGTTGAAAGAAATTGAATCTAGCGTCAATCTTGAAATATTTGATTTTAACCTTGGATAGTGCTAAGTGAAAATAAGGCATGAAAAAATTGCTCATACACTACAAACATTCATTTATTGGTGTTTGCCCAAAATAGAGGGATTGGAGTACTGTGTCAGAATCCCAAGTATCGAGCTATAATAGACTGATACTGGTGGATGACGAGGAGAGGACGCTGGCACAGGGTGGGACACACATTGAGAGAGCCTGATGTCAAAGTCTTGCTTAGGGCAAGAACTATGGCTCGTATCTTGACAAGTGTGATACTAAATATGCTTATCAAATAACACGAGGCTAACAACCGATAATATAATTCGCGCTATTTATTCGCGCACTGCACACATCAGAAACAATACAAGCTTCGCGCAATCACAATTCACAATATCCAATAGATTATAAATGCAAGCAATCAATACATCAATATAGTAATACATCAATGCACTCCACTTACAAGTCACACAGACAGGCGTTCCATCTCCAACGGTCATACAGGCTAGCTATCAAGACATGCATACAACTCTCAAGCCGCATTCACACGTCAGTCCGTTACGGCCCCCAAGCCTAGTCTGGCTGGACTTTTAGCACACACCTCAGTTGTGCTCGAGTCAGCCCGCGTGACCCCTCAATGTTCACGCTGTGTTCCAGCTGACCGCCGACTGCTTAGTATCGCTCAGCGTTGATTGCCTGGCGTTGTTGACGACGCCGCGTTATAGCTGTAGTGCTTATCATAGATCAGCGTTGCATTGTCGGGCGTTGGTGCAGACAACGCGTTACAACTCTGGGTGAGACTCTGACATTCTCCCCCCCCCCCCCCTCATTCTCATGAAAGGTTTTCCTTTCATGTACTCTATATAGCTGTTCTTTATCTTGTCAGAATCGAACTTTGCACTTCATCTGACGTAAACTCTTTGGTTTGTCTTAATATGTACAGGTGATTAGTAAACAATATGCATACAACTCCCATGCCTACCCATCAAGCATACTTGTCAAGTACAATCAATTCCATGGTTTTTACCTCGCTGAGACACAGCCAGTCCGGTAGGTTACGGCTAACTTGCCCCTACCTCTCAACCAAAAAGAAAAATTACAAATAATCAGGTCAGCCTGTGAGTATCTACCTATAAGATAACTCCGACATTGGACATCTACCCTTATCTAATAGAATATTCAATGAAGGTCTTCAGTTTTGGTAAGTTTTCCCATATACACATGACGTCACATTGACGTGATACCTATTAGGCAAACATGGTAGTTTCAATACATATTTACACATCACCAACCATATTTAGTTATGTCCCTTGGTTATGGAACAAAAGTTAGGGACAGTAATTTTATCATGCTTTCAACAAAATAAATTACAAGTAACATTTTCTTTCTTAGTGTCATAATTTGATCCTCCTTGACAAAAGTGCACAAAAGGTCACTCTTGTGAAAAAGTAAATCAAGCTACGATGCTGAGATTACATCTAACAAAACGCGTCATATACAATTTCGTATATGGAAATGTTTCATACCCAAATTTTCATACAATTGTCATAAATTTATAAACATTTTAGTATGGTATGCTAACTTTCAAATTAATATGGACATCTAACGGAAGTGTAGAGCTGTGTTGTTGCATCATTCAAGGTCTCTCGTTTTAGATGGACTTTAAATATACGGAGCACCCAGATCTTGTCATCAGCTGTTGGATAGCTTCTTCCGTCTTATTCTCGGATTAGGTTGTCAAGGTCATCATTCGTACTTGTTAAAACGTCGTGGACCATCTTTGTAGATGTACTCAGGATTACTTGGCGCTGTTCAAGCTCAGTAAGTCTTTGGGTCCTGTAGTACTGTCCTGTGACACTTGTGGTGTCTATTTCTTATAATACTACATATTTACAATAGTAATGGCATTCTTTCACATCTCTCACAATTATCCGACACATTCATTCACATAATAATAATAATATGTACACAATATATTTACAATGGGAGATTAAATCTTCCCTATCACACTGTTCTTCACAGCGTAACTGACATGAAGTCACAATTGGATGTGATGTTGAACACTATTTACGTTGCAGTTTATACACCATCTGCAATGTGCTCGGGTGTTACCTGGCTATTGGGTGAGTCGTATGGACATCTCGATAGGAGATCGGCCAGTGAGTTATGTGAGCCTCGTATATGTCTGATTTCGAAGCTATAGTCCTGTAGAAGAAGGGACCATCTGGCCACTCTGTGGTTACTTGGGGTACCACTGGTGATGAATGTCAAAGGACTATTGTCTGTTTCAATAATGAAGTGTTTACCTAAAAGAAATCTCGAAAGTTTACGTACCGAGAACACAAGAGCGAGGGCTTCAAGTTCCGGCGTGCTGTAATTTCGTTCACTGGTGGTCAATTTCCGGGAGACGTAGTATACCGGGTACAATATTTGGTCTAGGGGTATGATTTTCGCTTCGGGTGCGAGAGGTCCCGGGTTCAACTCCCGGACGAGCACCACGTTCGCACTTGTCAAAGTCTTGTTTAGGGCAAGAACTATGGCTCGTATCTTGACAAGTGTGATACTAAATATGCTTATCAAATAACACGAGGCTAACAACCGATAATATAATTCGCGCTATTTATTCGCGCACTGCACACATCAGAAACAATACAAGCTTCGCGCAATCACAATTCACAATATGCAATAGATTATAAATGCAAGCAATCAATACATCAATATAATAATACATCAATGCACTCCACTTACAAGTCACACAGACAGGCGTTCCATCTCCAACGGTCATACAGGCTAGCTATCAAGACATGCATAAAACTCTCAAGCCGCATTCACACGTCAGTCCGTTACGGCCCCCAAGCCTAGTCTGGCTGGACTTTTAGCACACACCCCAGTTGTGCTCGAGTCAGCCCGCGTGACCCCTCAATGTTCACGCTGTGTTCCAGCTGACCGCCGACTGCTTAGTATCGCTCAGCGTTGATTGCCTGGCGTTGTTGACGACGCCGCGTTATAGCTGTAGTGCTTATCATAGGTCAGCGTTACATTGTCGGGCGTTGGTGCAGACAACGCGTTACAACTCTGGGTGAGACTCTAACACTGATAATAGTATAATTACAGTCTTGTACCTTAATCTAAGGATAAACAAAACGAAGGCAGACCTAGGAACACGTTGGTAAGAGGATAGGTCACAGAGATAAGTAATATGAGGTTGATATGGGTAGGACTGCAGTGAATAGCAAAAGATAGGACAGCTTAATATGAATTGGTTGATGGTTAATGTTATGCTCTACTGGGCATAAAGAACACCAGCAACAGAAGAAGTAGGAGATGTAAACATTAATAAAAATGGCTTTAAAACTGATAGATTTGTTAATTGACCTGAGCTACCAGATCGACCCAGTCTAAAATCTGTACCAGGAACTGTCGTGGGAAGTAAAATCGGAAGTCGTTATATTGACCAGTTTAACCATCGAGTGCCTATTTGTTAATATAAATACGGGGCTAGCAACACATACCATTTACGTCTCAATGCGTGTACAGGGGCCCTTTTTTTTTTTTTTTACAGCAGGTCATTTTGCAGTCAAGTTCATTCTGCACGCGCCGCTGGCATTCTGATTTGCTTTTTCCTTATCGATACACCAGTTCCTCTAGGCATTGGTTTGGGGTTTGTTGACAATGAAATACATAAAGCCTGTTGGGGAAACATTGCAAACTAAGTCTAATCCCAGCCAATCCTGAACTTGGAGAAAGGAACGAGTGATCTGCAACACAGACCATGTGGAGATGGTAATTCGGAGTCAGCAGAGAAGTCTCTACATCTACTTCACTACGTTATGGTTAGCGGGGAAGTCTCTACATCAACATCACTACGTTATGGTCAGGGGGGAAGTCTCTACATCAACTTCACTACGTTAGGGACAACGGGGAAGTCTCTACATCAACTTCACTACGTTATGGTCAGCAGAGAAGTCTCTACATCAACTTCATCACGTTAGGGTCAGCAGAGAAGTCTCTACATCAACTTCACTACGTTATGGTTAGCAGAGAAGTCTCTACATCAACTTCACTACGTTATGGTTAGCAGAGAAGTCTCTACATCAACATCACTACGTTAGGGTCAGCGGGGAAGTCTCTACATCAACTTCACTACGTTAGGGACAACGGGGAAGTCTCTACATCAACTTCACTACGTTATGGTCAGCAGAGAAGTCTCTACATCAACTTCACTACGTTATGGTCAGCAGAGAAGTCTCTACATCAACTTCACCACTTTAGGGTCAGCAGAGAAGTCTCTACATCAACTTCACTACGTTATGGTTAGCAGAGAAGTCTCTACATCAACTTCACTACGTTATGGTTAGCAGAGAAGTCTCTACATCAACATCACTACGTTAGGGTCAACGGGGAAGTCTCTACATCTACTTCACTACGTTATGGTTAGCAGAGAAGTCTCTACATCAACTTCACTACGTTATGGTAGCAGAGAAGTCTCTACATCAACTTCACTACGTTATGGTCAGCAGAGAAGTCTCTACATCTACTTCACTACGTTATGGTTAGCAGAGAAGTCTCTACATCAACTTCACTACGTTATGGTTAGCAGAGAAGTCTCTACATCAACTTCACTACGTTATGGTCAGCAGAGAAGTCTCTACATCAACTTCACTACGTTATGGTCAGCAGAGAAGTCTCTACATCAACTTCACTACGTTATGGTTAGCAGAGAAGTCTCTACATCAACTTCACTACGTTATGGTCAGCAGAGAAGTCTCTACATCAACTTCACTACGTTATGGTTAGCAGAGAAGTCTCTACATCAACTTCACTACGTTATGGTTAGCAGAGAAGTCTCTACATCAACTTCACTACGTTATGGTTAGCAGAGAAGTCTCTACATCAACTTCACTACGTTATGGTTAGCAGAGAAGTCTCTACATCAACTTCACTACGTTATGGTCAGCAGAGAAGTCTCTACATCAACTTCACTACGTTATGGTCAGCAGAGAAGTCTCTACATCAACTTCACTACGTTATGGTTAGCGAGGAAGTCTCTATATCAACTTCACTACGTTATGGTCAGCAGAGAAGTCTCTACATCAACTTCACTTACGTTAGGGTCAGCAGAGAAGTCTCTACATCAACTAAACTACGTTAGGGTCAACGAGGAAGTCTCTACATCAACTAAACTACGTTAGGGTCAGCGGGCAAGTATCTACATCAACTTCACTACGTTAGGGTCAGCGGGGAAGTATCTACATCAACTTCACTACGTTAGGGTCAGCGGGGAAGTATCTACATCAACTTCACTACGTTAGGGTCAGCGGGGAAGTCTCTACATCAACTTCACTACGTTAGGGTCAGCAGAGAAGTCTCTACATCAACTTCACTACGTTAGGGTCAGCAGAGAAGTCTCTACATCAACTTCACTACGTTAGGGTCAGCAGACAAGTCTCTACATCAACTTCACTACGTTAGGGTCAGCAGACAAGTCTTTACATCAACTTCACTACGTTAGGGTCAGCGGGGAAGTCTCTACATCATCTTCACTACGTTAGGGTCAGCGGGGAAGTCTCTACATCAACTTCCCTACGTTAGGGTCAGCAGAGAAGTCTCTACACCAACTTCACTACGTTAGGGTCAGCAGACAAGTCTCTACATCAACTTCACTACGTTAGGGTCAGCAAACAAGTCTTTACATCAACTTCACTACGTTAGGGTCAGCGGGGAAGTCTCTACATCATCTTCACTACGTTAGGGTCAGCAGAGAAGTCTCTACATCAACTTCACTACGTTAGGGTCAGCAGAGAAGTCTCTACATCAACTTCACTACGACAGATGCAAGCCCTATTTACAGCTTAGGCGTACTGAACGCCAATGAACTTGGCTTTCGATTTGCAGCCTTTCAGAGGATTCACAACCAAGCAACTAATAAACATGCACACCAGAATATCGCATTCGAAGTACACAGTCCTTGCCCATCCTTCAAAGTTTAATTCTGTACATGTTCACTAGGTAGATAAGTTCAATCAGGTTAGTGAATGGGGAGGAGAACTAAGGCAGATCTAGATGTATTATCACTGGATTATGAGTATGGGTAATTGCCAGTGACCAATTGACGTCACAGCATATAGGGCAAACGTATACATACTCCATCACCCCACCCCAAGCAAATGTCGTAAGGTGTATATGCTAATAGTTCCAGTCACACGCTGGTTGTAAAAACGTTAGAACTATCCCTTCGTTAGTCTCTCCTTAGTGGAACCACACTTAAAACATTAAGATCAAGAAGACAGAAATCATCAACTGGGAATTACCATTTGCATTTGATGCAGCAGTCAGGTCTTAGTCAGATATGACAGAACTACATTATATATGCAGACAGTACTACCTGCTTTCTGTTAGTGCCGAATGTTGCGCGGCGCTCACCAAACCCCGCATTGTGCCAAAGGCTTCGGGCTGAAAAACGCACATGGGAGAGTACTAAGTAGTACTAGCATTATCTTGGCGCGAGAAAATGCGAACTACATTTGAGTTGAGCTGAATTGAATTGAGATAAGAACCGACATCTCTGCACTCAGGAATTCCTATATACGCGTTCCGTCCCCTCGTCCCACAGTCTGCGAAGAGTCATACTATAGTGTTTTTGTTTTTGTTGCCTCAATATAAAATTAAATATCTCAGTAACCAACTGAGGGAAAATGATGAGATTTAGTATATAACCTTATCAATATGTCCACCCAACAAAAAAATTTTGTTCTGGAGATTTTACAGCAGATTTCAAAGTTTGTTTATATGCGGTATATAAATTACGACTTAGAGATTACGTCCATCATGTTAACAGTATTACAGCTTATTGTGCGACGCTTTCCGCGCTGCGGAAAGAAACTGCGCCATATGGGATAAAAACCCGGTGCAATGCAGCCGACCCTGTCGATTTTAAGCTAGTTCTTTCATTGCACCCACTCCCATACGAATCCGGATACGCCTTTGTGTGTCATCAGAATTGACAGGTCTCCCATTACCGTAAAAATAACTTTGTTAACGAGAAATCACTAGTTGTTCAGCAAAACATCAAAGGAATGTAGCCGCTTTCAATGATTTAAGTTGTTTTTGGACATATCAAAGACATATTCCTTGGGTGGGGGTAAATATAAGACAGGCTGGAAAAATTTCATAACGATGCAACAGACAGTTTTCAAAATAATTGATCGTGAATGAAGGCAAACAAATTTGGACATACTATAGCATTATCTTGGCGCGAGAAAATGCGAACTACATTTGAGTTGAGCTGAATTGAATTGAGATAAGAACCGACATCTCTGCACTCAGGAATTCCTATATACGCGTTCCGTCTCCTCGTCCCACAGTCTGCGAAGAGTCATACTGTAGTGTGTGTGTTTTTTTGTGTGTTTTTTTTTTTTTGCCTCAATATAAAATTCAATATCTCAGTAACCAACTGAGGGAAAATGATGAGATTTAGTATATAACCTTATCATTATGTCCACCCACCAAACAAAATTCTGTTCTGGAGATTTTACAGCCATCATTACGTCCATCATGTTAACAGTATTACAGCTTCACCAAGACACGTCCCCGCATTCTTAAAAATTTTCACGTGATTTCCGTTTTGAAACAAACAGCGCGAAGATTCAGAGGTGTCTCCAAATGGGGGTTCTTTCATGAAACGTGATTATATAAATAAACTAGCTGACAAGGCCCGGCTTCTGGCGGGGATCTGTCTGTCTGTCTGTCTGTCTGTCTGTCTGTCTGTCTGTCTGTCTGTCTGCCTCCCTCCCTACCTACCTACCTACCTATCTATCTCCTGCCTGCCTGCCGGCCGGCCGACCGACCCACCGACCTACCTTTCTGCCTACCTACCTTTCTGCCTACCTACCTACCTACCTACCTACCTTTCTGTCTGTCTGTCTGTCTGTCTGTCTGTCCGCGCTATTAAATATTGATAAAAGTTACTGGAAAAAATGTGAGGACCATGTGTTGAAAGAGGAAGAGGACTATTGGAGAAGGGATGGATTGAATTTTATGCAACCGAGAGCAATCATCAACCTACTGGAATCGTCCGACACATTAAGGTCTGAGCAGATCGCAGACCTTAATCTACGTACACACTTACTGGAATATTTTGCTCCAACTATTCAGACGAATTGCAGGCCCTAAACATTACAGCATCAGCATCAGCTGAAGAAACAAGAAGGAAATGAAAAATAAGGTAAGAAATATAGTCCTTCTACTTTCCTGTTAATTTACAAATTATTTACCCAGTGCCTCTGTAAATTCTCTGTCTTTACTAATATTACACATTGCACCCCTCTCGGGATTCTCCGTGTCGAAGTGGTCAAGCCGTCTGACTCGGGCTCCAAAGGTTGTATGTTCGATTCCGGGCCGTGTCCTTCATTTCAATAGTGCATTTTTTTTTCCGGAGACTCCCGAGGGTCATCGCTGGAGCTAAGGAGTTCGTGCTTTGTGCGACGCTTTCCGCGCTGCGGAAAGAAACTCAGCCATATGGGATAAAAACCCGGTGCAATGCAGCCGACCCTGTCGATTGTAAGCTACTTCTTTCATTGCACCCACTCCCATACGAATCCGGATACGCCTTTGTGTGTCATCTGAATTTGCAGGGCCCCGTTACCGTAAACATAACTTTTTAGCGAGAAATCACTAGTTGTTCAGCAAAACATCAAAGGAATGTCGCCGCTTTTAATGATTTAAGTTATTTTTGGACCTATCAAAGACATATTCCTTGGGTGGGGGTAAATATAAGACGGCTGGAAAAATTTCATAACGATGCAACAAACAGTTTTCAAAATAATTGATCGTGAATGAAGGCATTCAAATCGGAACATACTATACTAATCGTTCCCATCGCTATCTGATTTAAAGTTATCCTGGTCTTCCCTCTCAGTTTTGAGATTCTTCCAGAACTCCTACGGATCCAAAGCAAATTAAAGACTGAAACTAAATGTCATAGCAGGGCGACTAAGCCCTAAGCTGTGGTCGGTAAGTGGCCTAAGATCGAAGCTCCGACAAGTGGACAATTGAACATTGCTTCTACTGCTTGTCATGTTCCAGATGTATTGTTGTTACCTTTCCTCTGGAATAAACTAGGCAAAGCCAAGTGAGGGATCATGCTGCATGGGCAATACATAGTCAGCTCAGGCAGTGTGCTAGGGGAGGTATGACTGATTGACTGACTCCATCCCTGGTCCCTACAATGAGCTGTAATTATTATTTATTATAATGCCTCGTTTGAAGGCATGTAACAAACTATCGTCTGCCAAGACGGCAAGATGCCAGTAGTATGATGCAGCAATTGTTGCTCACGGCAAAGTTATCTTGCAGATAAAAGGTCACGGCTATTATTTCTTCGTCGTCTGTTGCTATTCTCGTCAACACTTTAATTTAAGGCCTTAAACAGTCGAACTGTTATTGTGTAGCTAAGTACATCTTGTGGCATGGTCTCGTTCACCCATATGTTCGTAAAGACTTGGTGAAGCTGCTCTATTATTAGGACCGGCCCACCTGCCTTGTATATCTCTGCTGGGATAGAGTCAGGATAAGGTGCCTTACCGCTGGAAAGTTGCTGGATGGCTTTGTCTACTTCCACATGCATGCATAGGTAAAACAGTATTATCTATTAAGAGCCAATGTAACAACACCAACAAACAAATTAAAGTAACAGTTGTGAGAACATTCATCTTTCTTGTGACAACATACGAATGTGATCCAAGGATAATTTCCCAATCATAAAGAAAACAATCGGGGGAGTTTGAATGTAAATGATGCACACAGATACTTATTTGGACTGTGAAAAAGCAAAATAATGATTAATGACATTCTGCAAGATCTGAACATTGGAGAAAATTAACTCATAAACAGCATCATATCTCGGAAATAAATATGTTGGCCATATTTTTAATTGAACGTCGCAGTGGTTTAAAAAGAACAGCAATGGAACGTATGATTCCTTGAAGAATAAATAGTGTAGGAATACTCACGGAGGTGGGCAAATGACATTAATTATGATTAATTAAAGAACTTTTGGCATGGAAATAAGTACACGAGGCAGAGTATTGGCGAGGGACGAGTCTTTTCGGAAGCCGTGATGGAAGCTACATTCTACATAGGGCCTGTTACATGAAGGTGATGAATATTTAGAACCTTGACCAAACTTCCATGGCATACTTATTACTTGTGGCATGTTGACCTCGCTTCTGTCTGCCTCAGTCCTTTTGTCCTGATCTGTTTGTTTGGTCCACGGTCTGATCCACCTTTTCTTTTTAATCATGTGAAAATAATGGATTGGATGATATTCTGCAAGTCAGCTGATGCTGCACAACAGAACAGGGAATTCTTCCACAATCGGTAATAAACTGTGGTAGATATGTCTCTCTAACGGTGTGTTTGATAATCATCCACCGTTGCCATTTATCGCAAAGGTTAGTTTAAATGCAAATAGTGATGCTTTTAGATTCTATGTAAACGGATTTATTTTTCTTATTGACACTTGCACTTCTGACTGGATACCTGAGAAACTAACTCAGTTGAGTTAACTAACTGACTGAATACTCAACTCTTGACTCTGATACAGTGATAGTGATAGATCATAAGTACTTTGATCATGTTTTATATTATACAATGTGTTTTGCGTTTGTACTTAAACTGATGAGACCAGTACATATAGAAGAACATTGAAGCATCCAATCCAACGGTACCCCAATGAAGCCTATTTACTATTACTATTTGTCAGTTCTAGACGGAGATATCACTATATAACTATATTTAATGTGTCTTAACAACTGCAATTTTTAAAAAAAAATGGAAAATTATCCACTGGGAGGTTTGCGATCCAGAATCTTGTATTCATATTCTGACTTCCTTTCCATCTTCATGATGATTTGCAGGAAGATTTTGCTTGCATGACTTATTTTTATTAGTTGTATAATATAGTTGGTACACCATTTTACATTATCTTTTATTATTTGGGAAAAGGTGTAGATTGTTCTCTTCCATGTTTTGGGCAGCAGTGTTTCAGATCTCCACACATAAAGTATAAAGCATGATATATTATATAGTATATTTAGTGACAGCAGTAAAGATACAATATTACAAGTTTCTAAGCATCCCCAAAACATCAGCTCTTGGAAGTTGATGGGAATCTACAAGCATGTGTTTGATGTTTTGACGTAGAGTTTGCTGTGTTTTTGTGATTATTTATAACTGCACCTGTGTGTTATCATACAGAAAGTGAAGAACGGCAAGACTGTAACCTACCATGCATGTCGTAAGAGGTGATTAAGGAAGGTTGGCCGGAGATTGGCTACCTCATCACGTTGAGCTCTTTAGTTGCAATAATCAAACCACTCATGAACAAGTCTACACAGGGCTTGATGTCTCTGGGTTAATGGCCCATGCTTCATATATCATGATTCCGGTGGTTCTGTTTGGTTTTTACATCATTGCTTGTTGTGGTATACTATAAATTGGTAGCCTAGTTATATGGCCAAACCAGTTCACTTGCTGTTTTCTGTTGAAATCTAGCACTTCTATAACCCCCAGTTCAGTCCTGATTTCTTCATTTCTGATGTTCTCTCTTTTTGATGCATTGAGTATGCTTCTCAGGAATCTAATTTTCTTTGTTGTAATTTTTCTTTTCACTTTTTTTTGTCATTGTCCAGATTTGGCATTGGTAGCTTAGAGTTGGTAAGAAGATTTTGTTGTAGAGTGCTTTTTTAGTATCTGTTGATGCAGCAGAAGAATAGGAATATATAACTCAATCCAGATGATAATCAGAATGTCAGTTTTGTCAGAAATCAGTCATTTACCAGAACAAGAGATTGTTAAGGAATGTTTTGGTTATTTCACTACTCCATATTTTACTGTATACATTTGACTATTTAAATTCCACTAGCAAGCTAACTTTCTTGTGTTGTACATAAGATTTTGATTTTGTTTGCATATCCTTTACAGGACATTGCTGCCAACATCAACATCTTTCAGCTGATTGTTGATTTCTTGGCAAGATTACGCTCAATAGTTTCTGAGTGGCCGGCTCACATACCCAGTAAGTTACCGACATGATTCGAACCACTGCTGATTCTCACCGTCGTCACGTTACTTACGAGAGTATACAAGATTACGGAGAAAAGTCGCTAACCTGTACATAAGATATCCCCATCGAAATAAGTCTTGCATTGGCAAAGGTCAGTGCTTGCATCCGAATCACTAATGATGATAGACAGCCACTGCATGGTAACCTAAATGATCTCAAACAAAATGAATAAAGAGAGCAAGATCATGGATGGCGCAGGCAGAGATACCATCAGGCAGGTTACTGTTGGACAGAAGCAGGAATGCATTGACAGCAGAAGACAGAAAAGCTGCATCCACAAGTCATCATCACATCGGGCAGAAAGCAGAAAGTGGTGAAATGATTTGCCAGAATTGAAGGCCAACAACTGATACATGAATATGTTGACAGTGATAACACAATAATATATGCTGATGGTTCTGTGCATCCTAGTGAAAATTCTGGTTGGGAATTCAGGGGGAAAGTTGTTGCTGAGCAGAATATAACCTCTAGGTTAGTTACTTAGTTAATTATCTATTGGGGTATCATCCTTGCACTCCGGACATGTCCATAAGTGCTCAGATCCTCCCCCCAAAATATGCATCAGCATCCGGCAACGAATAGTGTCAGTTCTGTGTTGTCGATAAGGCCCCTCATTCTTCCGATGTGCCTCTCGTATCTGGCCACGTCAATTCTTACTTCCAAGTCACTCATTCTAGACAACGATTTGGATTCACTGGCATCAAAGTCCTCCACTCTCAGCATTTATCTAAGGGAATTAATAATATCAGTACGATCCATTTGTTGGCCATCTGAAAGAGATGCAAAGCTAGCAAGTTTATCAGCTCGTTCATTTCCCTCAACTCTTGCATGTCTTGGAATGAAGATACTGGTGACTTTATCAACTGCAGACCTCTGTCTATGTGCAGAACCCACCTCGACCATTCAGATCATGTTCATTGAATTGCTTAGGACTCTATAGGTCTAGAATGTCAACTATGAAGATGGTGGTGAGTGCATGGACATTTCTATCTTACAAGTATATATGTGGGCCTTACAAGTACATGTATGGGCATACTGCCCGGGTCATGCTGGAGTTCAAGGTAACAAGCTAGAGGATCTGTTGGCTTCAAGAATGCCAGTAGTTGGGACAATCACGAAGGGCAAGGGAAATATTTTGAATATTATCTACGAATGACTGCTAGCTGAAGTCACAATAACAGACAAAACAACACATTTAAAGATGCTTGAGTTTGGATGTATGTATTCTGATGATTGATTGATTGATTAAGGAACTGACATCACAGCATTCGGGGCATTCCCATAAGCGCTCCGTCCCCATCCTCAGCAGCCAACGAAGAGTTCCAACACTAATAGTACCAGTAGCAATCTGATTATATGTCCGTCTCGCCTTTCCTCTGAGCGTTGATCGTCGGCCAGATCCCCTCATCACCCCTCGCTGTCGCATTCTTGCCAGACCATGGTGATCCATTTGCTCCTCCGAGGTGTACATATGCTCCCACAAGGTCGCAACCACATCAGCTTTGTCATGCATCAATACTCCACCAAGTTTTGCAGAGCCAGCCAATCTGTCCGCCTGTTCATTCCCCAGCACACCAGCATACCCTGGAGAAAAGATCCAGACGATGCTTGTCACCCGTGACTTCCGAAGCGAAGCAAGCCACTCTGCACGAAGCTTGCCTGTTTTCACCCTACTCAGCATGCTTTCTGAGTCAGTTACAATCACGATGTGTGTGTGTATCATATTCTCCATCCAGCGGAAAGCTGCACTGACCGTCTCCACCTCCATTCTTAAGCTAGATGTTGTGTCATCATATGCCAGACTCTCCTGCACCAAACGTCGACCATTGGCTTTTGCTAAGAACCCTCAGGCACTTCTCCTACCTCTCAACACCAACCCATCTGTGTAGATAATCACATCACCTGAGTGAGCATTATCCTGAATTAGTTGCTGGATTTCTACTTCCGTGGCCCCTGCTGGCCACTCCCTGCACTCCCGGCTCAATGTGATTATAACTCTGCACAAGTCTGACTGCTCTGCTGACACTCTGACCCACTCTTCTCCTCTCCTAATGTTCTCCAAGGGGCACACCTGCCTGATCGTATCCTCCGCCTGAGCCATCCATGATTTCCCTCTTATCAGTCGCTGACCCTTAACGGCGTCCAGCGCCTCTTGCAACGGGTGATCTGTGTCTGCAGCTACTCTGAGGTATGCCTTCGCCTGCATCACTTTGAGCCTACCAGCAACAGACGGCAAACCAAGGATGTAACGCATACACACAATTGGGGTGTCTCTGGTGCATCCCAGAATGACTCGCATCGCTTCGTTCTGTATGCGCTCTAATTTCACCAGCTGACTCTTTGAGACAGTGAGCAGTCCTATCTTCCAGCAAGGAGGCCTTGTGATCATGTGTTCGATTCTCACAGGTCAGCCTAGCCTAAAATGAGAACCAGGAGATATTCTGGGAGGTAAAAGTTTTCGACATGATATTGGCAGAGTGATCCATCGAGTGCTGATTGGTCAGTAAAAATATATGACTGGCACCATGTACACAATAATCCTCAAGACAAGGGAATGAGGTTTTTGAATCTTGCAATTATTCATGTGTAATTACCGGCTCCGTGGCTAAAGGCTTGCGAACGCGGTTCGTGAGCCGGGTACCAGGCGTTCGAAGCTCAGCTGCAACTGATTTGTGCAGCAGACCGTGTCGAGTTGTGTTATAACATGCTGGTATGGGAGCCGGTCGTTCAGAAAGCAATGGCAAACTACTGAACGTAACACTTGCCTAGTACATCAACAGCAGCTGAAAAATGCTGGTGTTGGCTGCAACATCCCGTAAGGGATACACAACTTTTAGAGAAAAATAATTAAAGTATGAAAATTTTGGTAAAATAATGGCCTCATTTAGTGAGATATTGTATAGGTTATATTAGTATCACCATCATCTAGTGCCTTGCTGGGTAGCATGGGCAATCATGCTTCTCCAGAAATTGTGACCGCCAATGGCATGTATCAGTTCGTGTGTTAACTCCCTTCTGTGCCATGAAATAACACTCCAGAATTTTCTCATGCTGTCTTCCTCTATCTCTCTTTCCACAAATCTTTCCGGTTGTTATAACATGTTTCAATATTAGCATACAATTAAACATCTTTAATCATCTTCTTTGCTGTTACAGTATAATAATTATTATTATTGGGAACTGCGGTTATGTAGTGGCTAGATGCTTTGCCTGCTGCCTTGTTGGATATGGGTTTAAAACTGTCTCTTCTTTCTTTTGTTCTTCACAGCTCTATGCTGGTAGGCGCCACGGGCTTGTTTGATAATTGGTTTATGAACTAGGGATCTCTCAGTTGCTTGGTATGCTGATATATTGTGGGTTTTTAACATGGTGATGACTCGATCAATCCATATTTTTTGTGGTCTTCCCCTGCCTCTTGATGTTTCCATTTTCCTGTTGTATGCTGGCGACAGGTTGCATCAGGGCAGATTTATCAAACTGACCCAGGCTTCCAGATTGACGCTGCCTAAAATGGCTACCAGGAAATGTCTTGGCAAGTGATGGCAGCTGGCATGATAATGCCTAAATCACCCGTGACTGTCATTTGACCTATAATAATATGGTGCTAACACCTAATGCCTGATTCACCTTAAGGTGTGTAAACCAGACCGTGACTTTACTTACCATGTGTCACATGTCCCAATCGCAGTGATGTCGATTCTGACATTCAGTCTTCAGTATTTGGTAATGACTATGTGACCTCATGGCTTCCAAATTTTGTTGTCTTTTGCCACATGGCGTGTAGACAGAATGACGTCATTGGAAAAGGCGGTAGAAAATCATATAGGGAAAACCCCACAAGAAGCTAAGGAAACTGTTGGTAAAGAACACAAAGGAGTGACGTAAGATAACAAGAAAAAGGACATTGATTGGGAAGGTACTAGCAGGCCGTGAAATGCAAATATTGGCGGTAGAATAGAGTTGGCACATGAAACAGTGGCTGCGACTGAGATAACAGGGAAGGAAGATATACAGGGTTTGCTACAACGTGTCGCTACAGAACGTACGGGAGTACCTAGACTTATATCGTGCAAAGCGGAAAAGGAGAACTTCAGGCAGAATGACAGAAGGGCAATGGAAGATACGAAGGTACAATACCTATGTAAGCAGGTTAGTGTTGAGTATCAATGAGTTCCTGTAAATAGAACTAGGTCCCGCTTGGCAACAACAAGCACCTAGGTACGGATAGAATTGATAGGAAAATCTCAAACTGACTGTCAGATCTTATTAAATGTTATTACGTATCAAATCTTCAACATGGCCGTTATCTTCAAAGTCATTTACCTTGCGGTTCCAGCGTTGAACATTTGTTCATTTTGCTTTGACGATTGTTGTGTCGAGCCAGACATTTGAATTTACATACTATTCGCTCAGTTGCGTTTAACAGTTATGAACACGCCGGACATATAGTATGGCAGCCTTGGGTGCATCGTTTTCCAGGAGTGCCAACAGGAAATATTACTAACTAGCCACTCATTCACATCTGCCATTTGCCACTTATTTGCACTGGCCAGGAAACCATCGGAACCCAATCACAAAAGTAATTATCTACATATTTGTTAGTCAAGTCAGGAATCGTGTCTACCACCAGTCTGCATCAAGTTATATAGACAGGAAACATACCATTTACACGTGGATATAGGTACTAGAGGAGATATAGAGATGGAACATACACAGTGGACTGTCCCTTCCACACCCTTGCTTCCCTCAACATAATCTCTTCAGGACATTTTCCCTCACCGACATTCCTCCACAAGATTCCTCACGTCATTTTCACTGTTTTACCACTTGCTACACGTGACATTTCATGATGCCATTAACTGGAAAATAAAACATGCTCATGGATCTTACGTCGTACACATTGCGTGAGGTCAAGCATTCATCAACGTCATTCCAGTAATCAAGGTCGTCACTGGACACTGTCACTGGCGTTAGAGACGTTTGAATGCAAGCATTTCGTTTATCACGGTGCCATTTCAATATATTAGACAGACACCTCACTTGCATATTAATCAACGCAACGAGGTTTCTCCTGCACAAGAATGTCGGATATTCAACGTCACGCTTCACACTGGACATTATAGATGCTATGGATTATACACTGATCTGGAAAGGTATATGAACTCAAATGCCGATATGGATGTGTGACATTATAGACTTGACCTCCATCGACGCTTCCTTCCATCGCCAGTCTTTGGGAAATCTGGATTTTATTGAGACACTCATCTAGGCATTGTTCACCGGATCTTTCATGAAGAGGTACCTACATTTCGAATGACACTTCTAAGCGGACGTCAACACATTATCGGACATTGTCACGGACACATCAGTCAACCTACTTCGGGATCAGACAGTCATCATACTGTGAACATTCTTTTACACGGATATACTGCACACGTCATTACGGACAAATTGTAAGACATACAGGACAGTTCACAAATCAGTCAACTTATTCTGGACTTTAAATACGCAACTACATTTAGTCACTGTGGGTATCATACGTTCAGATACCCACTTCAACTGGTCAACCAGGATTTATCTCGTTAAGGCCAGTATATTTGCTGTTTGTTGTTATATAACTGTGGTCTGTTTGGGTGTCTAATATATAACATATTTTTTCTTCCGATAGCCGACTCCGTAGTTGTTTAACAAATCAGGAGATTGGAGCGCTATCTGAATGTCACATGAGTTTATTTCTCTGACATTCAGACACCTTATTTACTGACGGCTTGTCAGCTTGTAACAAATCTATTTTTGTGACGAACTTCGATTCGTTGGTAGTATATTAATTTTTTTCGTGTTGTACCGTTAGGCATTTACATTCCTTATTCTATCACATCTCCTTATTTATATGTGATTAAATACTATGTTGGTATATCACTTCGTAGTTCGTTATCGTAATAACGTCATTGTTGTGTCAGTATATTCTTTATATTGAATATATATTTTTTACTACTAATTTCTAGTGCTTACATTTTGTAATGGTTAGGACGTTATCTATCTCGCGCCGAGTTGCTATTCTTCTCGCGTGTTTATACTCTTCTATATTATTGATTTCGAGTTGACTTCTCGTTCAACTTGTGTATATATTTGGATACGCTTGTTATTGTCTGCCTATGCATTCTATCAGCCGTGCGTTGCATATCTGCTATTGTAGCGGCATAATTTACAGATCATTAAGACAACATGTCAACACTTCAAGACTTCATGGACATGGGTGAAAAGTCTGGATTGACTGGTGCAGACCTCAGGAACTGGGCAAAGCAAGAATTGAAAGATTTTCAGACACAGCAACGTGAAGAGAGAGCTGAAAAAGAGATGAAAGATAAGCAACTGGCATTTGAGAAAGAAAAACTTTTGGCCGAACAACTTCTTAAGGACAAGGAAGTTGAAGGTAATTTGAAAGTCAAGTCATTGGAAATGGATCGTGAAGCTGAGATTGAGATTCTTGACATAGCACAGATGGTTACAAGACACTAGTAAATGCAACTGGTACCTGTTTATTTACTCACGTCCCCTTACTCCAGGTTTTGACCTAGAGAAGGACGCTTGTCCTTAGGGACAAATGAGGGACTGATCGTTATGGTTAGTTAGTACAGCCTCCCCATGGGCTGTACACATGACATCTACCGTCGGGGTGTAGATTTGAGGGCGTGCCCGTTATATATTAATTTTTTTTTTATTTTGTAGGTAATTGATAGGTGTCCATAGCATCTTGCTAGTCCCATAAAAGTCATTGTGTCTGCACTGCTATGTGTCAGGTTAATTCTCTTGATGTCAAAAATGATTGCATCATTTTAAAAGGGAGGGGGGCATACTGCCACATGGCGTGTAGACAGAATGACGTCATCGGAAAAGGCGGTAGAAAATCATATAGGGAAAACCCCACAAGAAGCTAAGGAAACTGTTGGTAAAGAACACAAAGGAGTGACGTAAGATAACAAGAGAAAGGACATTGATTGGGAAGGTACTAGCAGGCCGTGAAATGCAAATATTGGCGGTAGAATAGTGTTGGCACATGAAACAGTGGCTGCGACTGAGATAGCAGGGAAGGAAGATATACAGGGTTTGCTACAACGTGTCGCTACAGAACGTAAGGGAGTACCTAGACTTATATCGTGCAAAGCGGCAAAGGAGAACTTCAGGCAGAATGACAGAAGGGCAATGGAAGATACGAAGGTACAATACCTATGTAAGCAGGTTAGTGTTGAGTATCAATGAGTTCCTGTAAATAGAACTAGGTCCCGCTTGGCAACAACAAGCACCTAGGTACGGATAGAATTGATAGAAAATCTCAAACTGACTGTCAGATCTTATTAAATGTTATTACGTATCAAATCTTCAACATGGCTGTTATCTTCAAAGTCATTTACCTTGCGGTTCCAGCGTTGAACATTTGTTCATTTTGCTTTGACGATTGTTGTGTCGAGCCAGACATTTGAATTGACATACTATTCGCTCAGTTGCGTTTAACAGTTATGAACACGCCGGACATATAGTATGGCATCTTTTAACTATTGCTATTAAAATCAACCATCATTCCAATATGTCCTATCATTGCTTGTTAGTTAGTTATTTAGTTAGTTAGTTAGCTAGCTAGCTACCGAGCTAATTAGTTAGTTAGTTAGTTAGTTTGTTAGTTAGTTAGTTAGTTAGTTAGTTTGTTTGTTTGTTTGTTTGTTTAGTTTAGTTTAGTTTAGTGTGAGGAGAAGCTCTCAATTTTGTATCATGTAATCACATCTATGTGAGCCGGCTTCGTGGCTTAGAGGTTATGACTTGTCTCCGTAATCTCGTATACTCTCGTCGATAAGCGTGATGACAGTAAGAATCAGCAGTGGTTCGAATCACATCGGTAACTTACGGGGTATGTGAGCCGGTCGCTCAGAAAGCAATGGCAAACTACTGAGCGTAATCTTGCCAAGAAATCAACATACGGCTGAAAGATGCTGGTGTTGACAGCGAGGTCCTGTAAAGGATATGCTAAAAAAAAAAAAAAAAAAATCACACCTATCCATAATCTATAATCTGTAATTAATTAATTAAGTAAGCAAGCAAGTACAGTACAGTACAGTACAACTAAACTAAACAGTACAGTACAGTACAACTAAATTAAACTAAACAGTACAGTACAGTAAGTACAGTATAACTAAACTAAACTAAACAGTACAGTAAGTACAGCAAAGTACAAATAAACTAAACAGTACAGCACAGTGCAGTAAGTACAGTACAGCACAGTGCAGTAAGTAAAAGACCGTTTCCATGCCTTGAGACATGCTGGGCCCATGGTACTGGCCCCATATTTGTATAGACCAATCAACACTCACAGGGTCATGTGATCAGTATCATGCAGCCATGTTTACTTCCCAAGACAATTCCTGAGTCCAGTTTAGGCTGGGTGGATCTGGGACCCAGGTCAATTAAAAAATTTGCCTCAATCTAAATTCAAACCCAAGTGCCAGCAGGCAAGCATGTTAGTCAGGTGCTTCCTCAACTCCCTCAACCAGAATATGCCTGTTATCTAATGGACAGGACTGGACAAATTACTGTCTTTAGACTGAAAACAGAACAGATCACACTCAATATTCATATGTACACACAGTTAAAGATGGTTCTACTGAAGTGTGTACATGTGGGCAAGCACCTCAACACATACACCGTAACACTGTAGCACATACACTACAACACTTTGGCCTGATGGCGAGGAACACTGTTAATAGGGAAAGCTAATCCACACGGTCTTCTGATATGAGATACCAATAGCCTAACTGCTAAACTGCCCACTCTTGTTTTACTGTTTCTATATCTTAAAAGTGGTAAAGTGCTACATGAAGCCTGTACTGTTGAGATCTTGACAATGAACAGACAAGATAAGATACATCTCATGGCAGGAGAACTGGCATTTCTTTTTACTTTTTAACGTGGAAAAATACCTTGGATGGACAGAAAAAACAAATGAAGCTTGCTAGCTTTTAACACCAGCATAGTCCACACATACTACTTCTAGTAGTAGCTGGACTGAATTTTGCATGTGGATTAGCTTTTCCTTTTAACAGTGTCCCTCGCCATCTGGTAAAACCACACCGATTTCAGAGGTACTTGTAATTTACGCCCCCAAGTCAAGGACGATAGGTCAACATTTTATTCCAACTGTCCGGTGTAGGGGTTGAACCTCTTACCTTGGGATCAGCACACCAGATGTTTAAGAACACGCATTCTTATCCATTCGGCCATACTGACCTACCATGAAGCAGATGAAAACCACAAATTGATTACAGAAATGATGTGTATTCATTATGTAAGAAATAAACTTGAAAAGTTAGTGACAACTGGTAAATTAGAGCAAAATAGGAAGACAAACAGATTAATACCCAGATGGTTTGACCCAATGGCATAATCAGAACAAGAACACATGATAAGAGACTGATGATTGTGGGAGATTGTGAGCCAAGATTGCACACGCTTATCAGCTTGACGATTGATAATGATTGTTTCAAAACTGCCTGATATTATCATCAGATGATTTAGTGATTGTTCTGTTCTGAACAAATGAATTGCTTATAAAGTCCTTGATGATGCCGTCATGTGACATACATTGTGCATATGCTGTTCTTTCAATGCCTTTCCTCCACTAGAATTTTTGCTAAGTACAGCTGAAGAATAGAAGTACATTTCCCAGGAAAAAAAATAAATATAAGAAGATACTCCTGCACCAAAATCTACAGAAGATAAAAATGAATATCTGGGGTAGACTTGGAAATAAAATAATAGAAAAAGAAACCAAAGTCTCTTTTACTAAAATAATTGGATGTTTGAAAATGGACATATAAAGTAGACAAATGGAAAAAATGTTACAGTCATGCTTTTCACCAGGAGCTAGAAAATGTTGGTATTGAACAAACAAATGAACAAACTTTATTTTCAAAGATACAGAGCACTAATTTCTGTTTGTTTGTACAAGCACCAAATTGAATTGTAAATGTCAGTTAATAGCATAAAGTGTTAATTAACTAACATAGTGTATGGCCAATTTTAAAATCTTGACATTTTAAATGTAAATGTTGCCTAGGTTGCTTAATTTAACTTTAACTTAACTGTAAAGATAAATTGATTTTCTAGTTGTTTCAAGGACACATTTTTTGGCCATACAGCCTTACAGACCTGTGTTATCAATGACAGTTGATAATGAGTTGTTTTTGAAACTGAGGTTTATGATCTGATAATTAAATATGTCTGTTTCAACCTAGATAGCTGTCAAGTTATACTTACAGTAGAACAGGTAAGAGATAACAAGTTGGGATCCTTCACATAACATAACTGGAGTAACATGTCCAAAGTAGCAGTGGAAATATAACAATAAATTTTTTCAAAATAACTGGCATGAAGTGCCCAAATAGTTGGTGTAGTGGTTAAGATGTTACGCTGACAATGGCATGAGTGCAGTCAGACGAAGGTTCACTGCTAGCTGTGGTTGTGCTCTCTGTGGGAAGGAGAGACTGACCACCTACCCCTATGTGCACTCAGGCCTATAAGATGTGATGGTGCTAGCACTTGACACGCCCACAACAGATTCCAGCTGCAGTACTGTCAAATGTTTTCAAAAAAAGAAATGTAACAGATGATATATAGGGTGTATTTTTAATAACTGGGGTGTTTTAAAATATTGCCTTTCCAAGTTTTGTATTCACCCTCTGTGGAGTTCATGCAATATAAAAGGTAAATACAAAACTTGGAACGACAATATTTTCAAAAACCCCACAGTCATTAAAAATACACTCTGTATGTGTGCATGCGTGTGTTTATGTGTGTGCATGTGAATATACTATATACATTCATATATGAATACTACGCACACCATCCACAAATGCATGTACTCATACAGATGTAGGTATGTATCATGCATACACTATATAATTCTACTGCTGTTGCCTGTGGGGGAGATGTTATGTTTACGATGTTGTTACTTCTTCTGCGTTCATCCGGAGTTTTTTTTTCCGGATGTGATTGCGCTGTGCCTGTTTACAGCAGAGCTGTGTTCTTGCGCATTTAGGCCGACACATCCGACTTCTGTGGGCATTTGTTGACCGGGTTAACCTTCCCGGGCCGATGTTGTTACGAAAACACACATTTATGTTATGAACAATAAAACAGTTTTCTTATCAGATTTTAAGTTTGTTATATTTTGCATCTAGTTATCTTGATGACTTACAGTCATACCTTGACCCAATTTCAGTGTCAGGTGACTGTTGTTTTATCTGTATATTGTTTGCTGATATATAGATACTTTGCTCACGATACTCCATCATTTTATAATTCAGGTTGAGAGATGGCTTCTTTAAGTTTTGTGAAGGAAAAGCCAGCTTTGGTAAAATATCACAGAGTTGACATGGCAACACATAAGGCACAGTTTCATGATGGCCAGCTGAAAGAAACCAGATACGGCAGATTTCTGCGCAGAACTGTAAACTGTACAGGACATGTGCTTGTGTTGTGTCTTTTGGCTGCTTTGGGCATATGTGCTTATGTTGTCATATCTGGCGCCATGAAAGAAAATGCTACAAGTGTGAAAACCACACACAAGAAGTTGTTACCTCGAGCTGATCAATGCACAAACGTGGAAAACAATAGGTTCGATTGTTTTCCTGAGAAGTTTGATTCATCAGAAGGCGTGTGTAATAATCGTAAATGTTGTTGGAGGGCTGCTTCCAAACCAGATGCTGCTCCTTGGTGTTTCTTTCCTACGAATTATGATGGGTACTCTGCTTCGGATTTGAAATATTCCTCAACTGGGATTACCGCAACACTTCAAAGGTCTTCCAGTACATTTTATCCTAGAGATGTGAAAACGCTGAAGCTTGTAGTGGAGTATCAGACAAGCACAAGATTACGGCTAAGGGTAATCGTTTCATTTTCTTTAAGATTATTTAATTAATTCATTCCCATGTGGAAATAGCTTCACTTTGTTTAAAATTATTTAATTCGTTCAACCTCAAAGGTTTCAGAGCATCACAGCAGATGTCCAAGGGAAAAAAAATTAGTGTTTTAGTTCCAAAGAGGCTAACTACACATCAGAGGTGGAAGCCAGATTTCTTTAGTATACTGTTGACCAAATGTAAAAAGTACAATAATACATTACACAATGGCTGGGACTCATGGGAAAGAACCAATCAAACATCACACATTTCTGGGGATTGAAATAGTTAAAGTGTGATATTTGTTTCTGAAAGACATTTTAACTTTATAGCATTTTCAAAAGTAAAGTCAAGGGCCCCTTTAAGAGCATTGAGTATATGGTGCGAACCCCATATTTTTATAGACCAATCAGTGCTCAGCGGATCATGTGATCAATATCACACTGGACACCTTCTTGTGAAGGTTCTTAATGTCTGCACACACTGAAGACTTTTATTACACTATATTTAAATTGTTAACATTTCACTTGTAATATTTACTAACAAGTATTGAACCGATGATGGGGGGGGGGGGGGGGCACAGTAGCATAGTGGCAGGATATTCACCTGCTGGCCCGGTGGTCATGCATTCATATCTGCATTGAGGTAGACTTTAACAATTGACCTTGGTTTCCAGGGTGATCAGTCTAAATTGGCTACCAAGGAATGTCTAAGGAGGTAAAAGAAGCAGGTATGATAGTACCACACTCCAATGGCAATATTTTATAACAAATCTTCATCAAATAAAAATAAGACATTATGCTTATTTTTATTATATGGCTAATTTTCTAAGCAAATTTACGTTCAGTAGCTTGCCATTGCTTTCTGTTCGAGAAGTCTGAATGTCCATTGACTGCTAATTTCATTACATTATAAGAAACAATAATATATGTTGTTAGAGAAAGCACTGTTCATATTTTAGTGTATTCTGAGAACAAAAATATGTTAATATCTATGTACATTTGGTAAAATATGTTAATATCTGTGTCAATTTGGTAAAATATGGTAATATCTGCATATACTTTGAATTTCAGATCTTTGACCCCAACAATGCTAGATTTGAGGTCCCTCTGGATACGCCTTCCGGGTCCTCGGATCTTCACAACCCACTTTATACTGTAACCATTCAACAGAATCCCTTTAATATTATAATACAGCGCAACTCCACAGGAGCAACTGTGTAAGTTTGCTGTTGCTGTACCTTTCAGATAAGAAAGTAATCTTCTAGTATCAAATTCAATGTCACACGCTGTTTGGTATGATGTTTTTGTCATATCTTTTTCAGTATTCCGTGCTCAAGAGAGTAACTTTGATGAGTTGCAGAATGTTTCATCTTTATGCTGAGTAATAAAGAATCATTATTGTTGTTATAAATAATAAATTTGTCCCCATGCAATTTCCTGATATGGATCTGTGACAGGGCCATGCCGTGCTATGATACAGAGAGGCGGCCGCAACAGACGGCACCACAAGGGGCGGCATAAGCAGCAAAATCAAAATACAGTTTGAAACATTCAATAATTTAAAATCTTCATGCAACACTTTAAGGGATGGCATTTCAAAGACTTGCAGCATATTGAGAACATTTACTGCATGGTTCTGATCTGTGATGTGATATAGTAGTAGTAGGCCTCTTTCAGTCCTGAAGGACTATAGAGTTGTGCCACTGGGGAGGCACCTGACAGCACCGCTGGTGACTGTATAGTCCAATGCGAGAGTGACAGTCTCAGTTTCCACATCTGTAAGACAAGGCTGGCCCCACAGTAAGTGACTGCATTTTATGCCTGTGCCGTCTATCCTCAGTTTGTTGGATCAGATTGCGCTCAAAGAGCACCAGTCCGTTTCGTACATCTCTTCTCCAGGAACATCTGTCTGTTGCAACTCTTTCCCACGTGTTTGAATCTATGCCAAGGGTTTAGATTTCTTGTTTACACACATCCCTGTATCACATTTGGGGTCTTTCGGTTGGCCTCTTCCCTGTGGCTAGTTCTCTGTATAGGAGATCTTTATGAATATGTTCATCCTCCATTCGAGATACATGGCCCAGCCACCGGAGGTGTCTCTGCTTGAGGAGGTAGTGCACTGTGGTTATATCATAGGGCCATTATTATTGTTGTTGTTGTTATAAATAATACATTTGTCCCCACACAGTTTCCTGCTGTGGCTCTTTGATGAAAAGTGGCATCATATTTTGTAGACCTAAATACATGTAGGAACAGGTGGCCAGTCTATTCCGCCATATAGCAGGTTGTTGTTCATCATCATCATCATCATCATCATCATCATCATCATCATCATCATCATCATCATCATCATCATCATCATCACCATCATCATCATCATCATCATCATCATCAAGTGCCATGCCAGCTGGCGTAGGCGTTCATGACCTTCCACAGATCTCGGTCTTTGGTTTTCTGGATCAACTCTGCTGATGATATTACTCCATGCCACTGTCTCAATCCATCTAGCATAATTTCTCTTTGTCTGCCTCTGCCTCTCTTCCCCTCGATCTTTCCAGTCGTCACAATGTTATCCAATGCCTCTCTTCTCATCACATGACCAAAGAAAGCTGTTTGTCTCTTTCTTATTGTTGTATGTAATGTTCTAGTTTCATTAGCCTTCTTCTTCTTATTATTTAGAAATTCTCTGGAAAGAAACTGGAGACCATGGAAGTGTGGTTTTAACATAGAATGTTAAGAATGCCATGGACAGCTTAAGAAGACCAATATCCAAGTACTCTAAGAGGCCAGTTCAGAATGATATTGTATTGCCAACATAAGGACAAAATAATTGTCATTTCTTTGTTATGTTATGCGACAAGAGGAGTAACAGTGAGAGATAGAATTAGGAATGAGGAAATTAGAAGAATACTAGGCCTTAAACCAGTCATGCAGTTCATTAAAGAACACAAATTAAATGGTTTGGCCATATCACAAAAAAGCCCTGGTACCATCTACTACAAAGAGCAACAGTGAAGAAATATAATGGATACAGAACAAGGGGAAATTCGAGGAAAACATGAAGTGACAGTATCAAAAACAACCTTAAAGAAATGAAAACCAACCTACAAAGCGAATTGGAAAGAATGCATAAAAGCTCCTTAATCTCCAACACTTCATTAGGTACCCGGAGGAAGAGAAGAAAAAAATGAAGATGAAATGAAGAAATGTTTAGAAAAGGCTGTGACAACTGGGAAGATTCAGGGTCTTAGAGATATAGGTCGACAGAGAAAGAAAATGTTGGATTGGCTGACAAAGTAACTTAGAAAAAGTTTACCTTCTGTCTAACCTATATAGAACACAGTGTACAGGTGCTTTTAGAGTAGCCACTTTATTAACTTTTTCTAAATTGCTTTTTAATTATATAACCTGCATTGTTGGATAGCTCTTGAAAAAAAAAAACAAATCCAACGGTACCATATTCAAGTCTGTAGGTCAGTTATAAGCTGAGTTATTCATGTTTTTGTGTCAGTTTATCATTTAATATAGACATATAGAAACAAAACGATTTTGATCCTTTCACTTTTTGTGACCTACCTACACACTCACACAACTGTTGGTTACACTGTCGCCAAGGGATATTACCACTGCTGCTGTCTAACTCAAGGGGCAGATAACTACTGCCAGTTTATATATATATATATATATATATATATATATATATATATATATATATATATATATATATATATATATATATATATATACACACACACACACACATGGACACATAGATATATACATCTCCACATCATGCTGTGATGATGTCAGACATCGCGCGCAGTAGCGCGCATGGTTGTCAACGCGAGACTGTGAAGTGGAGATCAATTTTGACCAGAGAATTCGCCTTACAAAGTTACCAAAAAATAAATGTAACCGAACTTGTAGAGTGATGACAATATACACATAAATACTAAAATGGGTGTTGAATGCAAACATGCATTCATAATCATTTCAGTCGCTCTGAATAATCCATAAGAATATTAAATGATCATCACTGGATTATGACATGGAAACCCGCTATTTTCCCGCCATGGAAATTACGGCATTATAGCATGTGATCTTAATGATTTCAGTTTGGGATGTAACAGCTGACTTAAATAGTCGAAAATTACACTGAACGCGTAAAAATGGATGCTCAATTGAATTATTCATACTAGATCAATTCATAACATGTATACAAAACAAAATTTACGAGTCAACTTATGTCTTTAAAAGACAGTCTCTTTATCTCCGTAAGAAGAAAAATTTGAGAAGCCAAGATGTATACATTCGTAGACAATGGAGGGAACTACAATACTCGGTAATCGGTTTCTGTTTTAATGCGATCTTGAAATAATTGGGGAATTTAACGTCACAAGTACTCTATATATCCTTAAATCGGAGACGCAAAAACAAGAAACCAAAAATTAACACAAAAAAATCTCCGGTAAAATTCTACAAAACTAAAACGTAGTGCCTATTTTAGAGGAACATGATTGACTGTCCAGTTTGGCACAGAATGTAATGGTGATAATTTAAAATTTTTGAGTATGAATGAATTGTTGAGCACATTGAAAAGATCATACTTTGAGAAAGTGAAGCTACTTGTGTTCCATTCTTCATAAGAAGTCCTATCTTATTGCAAGAATTTGGCATTTACTCTTCGTATTGTGTAAGGAACAGAGAGCACTGCATTGAAATGGCTCCATAGAGGTTCATAAGTTGTTGAAAGTGTTAAAGGTTAAAAAGGTTAAAGGTGAAAGGTTTAACTTCATTTTACCAAGTTTTACTTCTGGCTCAGCCTCACTCAACAGTATGGCAAGCCGCTTGCCGAGAGCATCACACAAAACACTAACTCTGTAGTTCCAGCAATGACCCATAGGAATCTCTGAAAAAAATTGCACACATAGTCTGACTAACAGTCTGAAAATGAACCCATGACTTCAGAGTGCAAGGCAGATGGATTGACAACTTTACCACAGAAATACAATCATTGCTGAAAGTATATGTTAAAGCAGTGTGGATAATTGTGTGCATCTGTGTTGTTAGATTATGTTCTTTTCTGTGGTGTGCAGCCTGAAGGATAAACCTGATGTCATTGTTTATTCATTATTATTGATTAAGGTCATATCTTTAAACATGCAGCATCCATACAGACTCCAACCACAGCTAACTCTGAGCTGTCAGCTGTGTATGCATCATTACAAGACTGTCAAACATCACCTCTTTAAATGTCCAGCTCTTGCAGATACCAGAAGAGTATTACTTCCACAACAGCCAGCTGAAAAACACTTATATATCAAAACAATGTTTTCCCGTAGTGAATTTGAATAATGACTTCTGCATTGTGTACCTGACGAGATGCAGAAAAATATGCCAGGCAATAAATCGTACAATCTATGGTTTGTGTCTTCATTATTCAAACTTATATATCACACGCATATATCACTAAGTGGAATTAGGCCAAAGGGTGAAGTTCAGATATTGAGGATAGATATCAGCAACAAGGACCACATTATCATCTGTCAGTCTCAAAATGGGTTTGGAGGTGGCTAATTCAGGTTAGCTGCTCTCTCGACATGGCTCTTTGTGATTTGTGTCTGTTCCCCAAATTGACAATGCCTCTGAAAGAGACCCAGTTTGAGCCACGAGAAGACATTTTACACAACAGCGACAACCTCTCTGTACTCCATTCCCAAAGAGGCCTTCCTGAAATGCTTCCAGCAATGGCAGGAACACTGGGAGAAGTCTTTACAGTCCCAAGAAGAGTATTTTGAAGGGAATTAGGGCATCAGACCGTCAGGTGAGAGTCTATTTTTCCCAACCTAAGGTCAAATACTTTTTGAACAGACCTTGTATAACATGTGATTCTACTTGTGTTGTTTGTCCATCAAGAATGATGATGACCATTCATTTCATCCAGTGGGGTTGAAAGTATGGAGCCGTGGGTCCTAAGATGGCTGATAAGGTCTATTTTGGCTCGAAATGTTCTTTGACAATGTGGACAAAGAATGCTTGACGTTTCTGGAGGAGGATTTCCTGCAGTGGTTTTTCTGTCCTGCCTTTTCTTTACAGCTCTTGCAGTCCTAGGTGCCTCACACATGACTGCACCCTTGTGTAATGATGCACACCACGAATTTTGGTCTCTGGCTGCAGTCTCCCAGGTGTCATGATGAATTCCAAAAGCATTCAGAGAAATTTTCAGTGTCTTTAAAGCGTTTCCTCTGGCTGCCTTGGGAGCATTTACCACAACGCAGTTCGCTGTAAAAAAATCGTTTAGGGAGCCTGTGATCTGGCATGCGAGTCAAGTGACCAGCCCAGCGAATCTGATTCTTCATCAGTAGAGTGTGGATACTGGGCATGGACGCTCTTTCTAGGTCTTCAGTGTCTGGGATCTTGTCTTGCCATTTAATCTTCAGTAACTTCCTTAGGCAGACTGTGTGGAAGTGGTTTAATTTCCTAGCGTGTCGCTGATAAACAGTCCAGGTTTCACAAGCATATAGCAGTGTGGATAATACAACTGCTTTGTAGACTTTTAGCTTTGTTTGCAGGCTTATACCAGTTCTGTCCCATACATTCTTGTACAGTCTGCCAAAGGCCACACTGGCCTTGGAGATTCTTGCATTCACTTCGTCATCAATTGTGGCAGCTTGTGACACAGTGCTGCCAAGATAGGTGAATTTGTCCACAACACTTAGTCTATGACCATTCACTTTGATATTCGGCACAGTGTGATTATTCCCTGGAGCTGGCTGGTACATAACTAGTCTTCTCCAAGTTGATATTGAGCCCAAAGTTGGCACAGGCATGTGAGAAAGCTGAAACATTATGTTGCATGTCCGCCTCTGAGTTGGCGTATAGAGCGCAATCATCAGCAAACAGGAGTTCTCTGACAGTGTCGCTGTTAATTTTGGTTTTAGCTTTCAGCCTTCTGAGATTGAATAACTTTCCATCCATACGGTAGTTGATGTCTATTCCAATGTCGTCGTTCTCGAAAGCATTCATCATTCTACTATACACACATTTGGATACTCATCAGTGCTACAGGGTTCAAGTGCTGTGCTGAGATTCTCCTTGTGTGATCTATGGGAGGAGACTGGAGCACTTGTATCTGTGTGTAGTGAAAATGCTGTACAAACCAACAACAACAACAACAACAACAACAAAACTTTATTTTGAAAGGGTTAAGAATTGGGCACGCAGGCCCGTCTAACATTCTGCCCTTTTATCACTCTCTTTCATACATTATACCATTCACACGTCATTCAAGGCTAACTGAAAACAGCAACAATATAAAATATATGCATTATAAAGGCATGTTGAAAAAATTAAAAATAAATACTACACGACTCAGTAATAGTAATAACTGGTGTGGTATTTATTAGCTACGTGGAATATACTGGACTACCAAAAGGGGACTGGCTGTTATACTAGGGTTTTATTATATTATTACTTCTATTATTAAGGGGGAAGGTAATCCGTACTGAGATAGTGTTCAAGTTTGCGATTATATGTATAGGGATTGATGATGTCTTTTATTTCATCTGGAAGATTGTTCCACAGCTGAGCTGCAGAGTACGTTAAGCTTGTTTTGTATAAGTCTATCCTAGGCTTCGGAAGGTGTAATAAATTTAATCGTTTACTGTGTCTAGCATTATATTCAAACAATGGCCAAAGGTAGTTTGGGGCATTCCGATGTAGGATTTTGTGAATTAGTTTGGCCTTATTGAAAAGCAGACGTTTGCGGAGTGGTAGTAACTGAAGGCGTTTATGCAGGCTAGGATTTTCAGTTAAATGTTTGCTATAAATTAATCTCATGGCCCGTTTCTGGAGTGAGTAAAGTCGCTTGGTGCTTGAATTGGAACAACCGTCCCAGATTGTAGAGCAGTAGTCAAAATGTGTCTGTATGTGTGACGTATAGAATATTTTCCTTGTGTCCTCATCAAGGAAATTTTTAATTTTGGAGAGTTGGTAGACTTTTTTCGCTGTTTGTTTAGTGAGCGCTTGAACGTGAGGATTAAAGGTTAGGTTTCTATCAATGATGAGGCCTAACCAAAAAATTGTAGTCACTTGCCAGTTACATTATCTGTCTGAATCAACAACTGTGGAATCAAATATAATTCAACAGCCATTTGTACAGTAGAGGTCTCAGATTTTTCTGTTAATCACATCAAAGTTTGTCACACATAATTGTTCCATTTATTTAACAATGTTTGATTAAGCTTCACACCAAATTATTATATGTTTTACTTGTTGTTGTTTGCTTGAAACCATGTTGCTGTTATTTTATTGTTTTCATGAATGTAATAGAAATTGCTTTTGTTTGAAGACATTATGCTATCTTTATGTGCTGAATGTATGATATTTTGTTCCATTTAATGTTTTTTAAGTCTAAATATATTGTCCAGTTTTTGAGTTTTATGTAAGCTTATTTTGATAGTTTTCTCAGACATCTGCATGTGATGACATTAATGTGACGTGATTTATCATTTTAGGTTTGACACCAGAGATGTAGCTCCTTTAATATTCGCAGACCAGTTCCTGCAGATTGCCACTCAATTGTCCACTAAGTACCTATATGGATTTGGGGAACACCGTACAAAATTTCTCCAAGATCTGACTAACTGGAGGCGACTGACCTTTTGGAATAGGGACGATGTGCCAAAGGTTATTTACGAACACATTTCCAACGATCTAATCTTAGGTTTCTCTTTATGCATGACAAAGAAGATGGCAGACAGGATTCCTCACTGGACTAATCCTTCTATTATCCCACCTTGTTCACTAATGAAAGCTTCGCCTGTGCTACAGAGCCCCTTAAGGAAGCAAAGAATAGTAACACTAACCTACCATGCATGTCATAAGAGGCAACAAAGATGTGTTGGTGTGGAGCTGGCTACCCTATCACAGAGAAAACCTTAGCTGCTAAATCCAACCAATCAAAAAGTCTAAAGGGTGGGGTCAGTTGGCTTGGTTTGGTTGAAGGCATTGGCTGTAATTAGGGATAAAGGGTAGAAGAATAAGTGGGATGAGAGCTTAGTGGGCTTAATCGAACTTCCATCTGAATTGGATGAGAGCATAATGGGCGTAATCAAACTTTCATATGAAGTGGAATAACAGCATGGTGGGCTTAATCAAACTTTCATGTGAAGTGGGACGAGGGCATAGTGGGTTTAATCAAACTTTCATCTGAAGTGGGATGAAGTAATAGTGGATGTAATCAAACTTCCATCTGAAGTGGAATAACAGCATGGTGGGCTTAATCAAACTTCCATCTGAAGTAGTTTCTGGGGACAGGATTCACTCTTGGGCCACTTATGAAGGCACTAATATTGTGAGGCCACTTTAGTCTAGATCATATTTGACTGCAAAATTCCTAAAAGTTAGAAAAGAAATGCACAGTAGAATAAACTTAACATTTAATTCTTGGTATATTTCTTCTGCCTTTTATCTCCTACCAGCTCTGTGGCGAAGGGCTTACCAGCGCACTTCATAATCCCGCATACTGTGTTAGAAATACAGCTGTGGATGACCTGGTCACAGACCACCTTGTGCTAGTATTTCGTATAATGGTGTGACCGGTGGTTCAGAAAGCTATGGCAAACTACTGAGCGTAAACTTGCCAAGAAATTACAAACAGCCAAAACATGTTGGGGTTGACTGTTCGTCCTGTAAAGAATATGCAAATAATTGAACTTTTTAAAATCTCCTATTGGAACTTAGCCCCTTAACTGACTTATGCCAAACCCATCCATCCTTTGTGGTCTCTTGTAGCTCCCTCCATGTCCTCCCCATATTTTTCATCTCTATCTCTAATTCTCTTCTCTGAGATGTTTTTTTAGATCTCTATTTCTTTCTCTCTCTCCATGAGCTCCACATTGGTGAATCTGTTATACCATTTTAATACTTCTATTCTGTGCAGACATCAGTCAATGCATGTTTGTAGTTTATTAGTAACTATGTTAGTTGTTCTTCATGTTTCTGATCCATACATTAGAACTGATGTAGTAATTTAACATTCTGTGTTTGATTCTAAGTATGACTTCCACAAAATTTCATAGTGCTTGCTTGCTTGCTTGTGTTCGTTGGCTTGAGCTCCAATGCGAAGTCCTGTATGTCAGGATGAAGGCACCCTGTTGTCCAACATCAGTGTGATGTCATACAGGACCTGAGTTTTGCGTGAGTATCCGTTGTCCCATGTCTGGCTTATTGGTGTGCAGACTGGTGGTTCCTCGCCGTACAGGCAAACACTCTCCGACTTCGGAGGAATCGGCGATCCTACTGACTTTAGCCAGGACCCCGAAAGGACCTGTTGCCCAGGACGCTCGACGAGGACGCGTCAATAGGTCTTGGCCAGTATGTAGCCCAGCTCTGGTGCCTTGGAAACACCTCTGCATCCCTATCATAGTGCTTTTAAAGCTCTTCTTGGCTTTTGTTTTCTTATGTTAATATCTCTATTTGTTCCCCCTATTTTGTCTACATTACTGCCTAGATAGGAATATGATTCCACCTCTTGAAGTGAGGTTTGATAAACAGAGATCAGGTTAGTGTTTGCTTGGTTTATTTTCATTTGTCTTTCTTCTATGAATTTGTAGACCTAGTTATTGTAACTTACCATCAAGTGTGTTTAGTTTATCTTGTACCTAATTTTGTGTGTAGGACAGAAAGGTAATGTTATCAGTGAAGCCCAGATCATCAAGCTGCTCTGTCAGATTCCTTTGAAGGTCATTTCTGATGGTAGTCATTGTTATCTACATAAACCAGTCTTTAGTCAGTAAGAATAATAATGGTCACAAATGGCATCACAGGTTCACTTCTGTTTTTATTTTAAACGCTTATAATAGTTTTCTTTCATGAAGAACTTTTCATTTCATGTATTTATATGTGGCTGTTATTGAGTTAATAATTTTTTATGTGATTCCACAGTGCCTTATGGTACAGATTATGGTCTTACTGGGAAGAAGGAAATACCACAATGAAATATACAAGTAATTAGGCATATTCTTAAAAAGTGAAGTGGTACAGTTATCTCAGAACAGTCATAACAACTGATGGGAGATGCCTTGAAGAAATTAGAACAAGAATTGGCATGGTAAAGGTAGCCTTTTGCAAGATGAAAATAGAAAGATATCAATTGAAATGAGAAAAAGAGTGTTGAAGAGCTACATAGAACCTGTACTTTTGTTTGGATGTGAAGCATGGACAATGAGCAGTCAAGCTGAAAAACATCTGATTGCTGTGGAAATGTGGTTTCTGAGGAAAAAGTAAAGAATACCATGGACAGACAGAAAAACCAATGAACAAGTCCTTCAAGAAACAAATGAAGATCGTAAACTGATTAGAGACATTAGATGTAGACAGTCAATATTTTTTGGGCATGTTATGAGAAGAAATGAATTGGAGAATTTGGTGACAACTGGCAAGATCGAAGGGAAGAGACCAAAGGGAAGACCAAGAAGTAAATACCTGGATGGCTTGGCCGCATGGCATGGTCGAAACAGGAACACGGAGCTGATCCACGACTCTGGTGATCGAGTGAGATGGCAAAACATGACCGCCCACGCATATCGGCATGGCACATGATGGATGGATGGATGGATAGTGCCTCATCAGTTTCCAAAATGATTCCCTATAAATGCTGTTGAAAACCGTTTCATTGTCCAAAGGGGCAGTATAAAGTGGCTAGTTAATTTCAATGATTTTGCTATATTATTGTGTATAAAATGGCTATGTCTTCAGTGCAGGATCTTTTTGGTCAGAAGCTTGCCTGTACATCCATTTGTTATGTGTTGGTGGCATTTCTTAATCTCTCCATAATGATCCTGCTTAATATTTTCACAGGAACTAATAATAATATTCTTATTCTTTAATTTCTACACTTCTGCAGGTCTTCTTTCTTGGTAGCTTCACCAGATATTCTTCTCTCCAGTCTGCTTGGATTTATTCTGTCTCCTAGACTCTGCTAAATCATTTGTGCAATACTCTAAATTGTGGTGTTTATATTGAATTCAATCATTTCTGCTGGGATACCATCTAGACCAGCAGTTTTCCCATCCTTAAGAAGTCTGATAGCTTTTATAATTTCTTCTTCAGATGGTGTCTGACAGTTGATATCTCTCAAATACTAAATAGAGCGTTGAATATGGTTAACATAGAAAGACTTAATAACAGGGTAGAATTTAAGAGAAACAGAGTGGCATTCTTTGAAGTATATGCTATATGAAGATGATGATGACATAAAGATTTGTTGTAATGCAGTTGTACATAGGAATAAAAATTCTGTCATTCATTTAGGTTGATAACAATGGCTATGGCTCTCATCCGTTCTTTTTGAATCTGGAGACTGGAGGTCCAGCATCAAATTCATATGCTCACGGAGTCTTTTTACTCAACAGCAATGCTGGGGGTGAGTAGTTAGCCTCATTTTGCAGGATATTTGTATATAACCTGGGACTCAATACAGGTTTTGGGATCATGTCTTTCTACAACTTTCTGTCACTCATGCTTTCAACCATTTCTGATACCAATGTTCCTTCATGACATGTCTATCACGTACAGAGGGAGTTAAACAGACTAGTAATAAGAAAATACAACCTGAGAAACAGGAACAGCAAGGGTTAACTTTGGGAAAATATTAGAAGAAATGGATTGTTAGTTATACCCAGTGAGCCCATCACTTCACGGGAAATGCAGAGGTCACAAGTGACTACTAACTATATTGGGTATTCTGGCATAAGACAGCTTAGCGACCACATACATACAAAGTTCAGTCGATACACAAGTCATCCACCCTAAACAATCCAGAGTTTTGAACAGCAAGATTTGAAGTATAATTCACGCAACAACTGGTTTCACCACAACGTTACATCGAGGTACAGTGCATTTCTACTTAGACTGTGTGAAAGGACAATAATGATTCAAAAGTGGTATTGCGTAGGATAGCAACAGATAGAAGGGGAGATTGTGAAATTGATGACATCACACGCGAGACAGGGACTGTACGAGAGAGAGATGACTACCAAGCGTACTGTCTGCAGTGTACAGTGTATGAGCTTCAGTACATAAGTGTGAGAGTGACTCGGCTGGCTGCACTGTTTTGACTGTGTGTGTACACCATCGGAGAAATAAAGCGTATGTCATGCTGCCGCTGTATGTCGTGTCTACTCCATTGAACGCATCTGCAAGAAGAAGTTTGTGAGCGAGTCAAATGACAAGAATAGTCACAGTTTCAACACCTGCCTATGTAATGTGCCCCTGGACACCAAAGAACAACATGGCATTGTCAAACTGTCCAGCATCTTTTCTCTTGGTCTCCTCCTGCCTCTCTCCCCCTTTAGCCTTCCCATTGTGATAACATACTTCAGCTTTCTCCCCATCATGATACACCTGATGTCTTTGTCTGATGCAAGAAACCAGTTCACTTTGTCAGTTAAATCCTTTCAAGATATTGTTATTGCTCTTTCTATCTGTCCATGGTGTACTCATCATTCTTCTATAAAACCACATAATTCCTCACTTGTCTGCTTTGCATGTCATGACAGTACACAAATGTTTAATATTTGAAAACATGATAATATAATCATCTTAGCTTTCATGTTAGTTGCAAACTTTAAATCAGTTTGTTTAATTAATTTAATACTTGTTTAGTTTCACTTTTTCTTTAAACTTCAGAGGTGGCCACTCAGCCTGTGGGTTCAGGAGATAACGGAGCTGTCACATACCGGATGATTGGAGGAATTTTCGACTTTTACATATTCTTAGGCCCAAGTCCATTGTCAGTGGTTGAACAGTATTCTGATGTTATTGGCCGCCCATACTTTCCACCATTTTGGTCTCTAGGCTATCATATTTGCAAGTATGGAATTAATACTGCTGCAGATCTGCAGAGTTTGATCAACAGAAATCGTGCAGCGCAGATTCCATACGTAAGTATTAATATATACGTGGATAGCCATTTTCCTGTTCTGAGTTTTATGTTCTTCATATTATTCCCTTTCGGAGTTTAAAGAAACAACAACTCTCGTTAAACCTGTCCTATACCAGATCTCTCTTAAATAGAAAGTATGTAAAGGGCCTTTCTTCCATGTTCCATATGTTTATATACCAACTGACACTCACTGCGTGACATCTCATGTAGTGGACACTTATCAAAACCTTGATGTCCACCAACCATGACTGAGGTGGTCAGTATCACACCGGCGTCTTTACTTTCCAGAATATTTCCTGGTGTCCATTTAGACTGGGGTGGCCTGGAAGTCTACGATAATAAAACAAATCCTAACCTCTATGGGGATTTGAACACATGTTCACCAGGCCAGCAAGAGCTAGCCACTGCCCTACCAACGCTTCTCCTCAAACAGGGCCAAGGAATTCAAACAGTTCATCCAATCTTGAAACTAGAACAAATTCAACAATAAAAAAGAGACAGACAGCTTTCTTTGGTCAATATGATGAGAAGAGAGGCATTTGGAGAACATTGTGACAACTGGAAAAGACGCAGTGGCAGACAAAGAGAAATGATGCTGGGTGGATTGAGATGGTGGCATGGAGAAATATCATTAACAGAGTTGATCCAGAACACCAAAGACCGAGATCTGTGGAGAGACATGAACACCTACTCCAGCTGGCATGGCACATGATGATGATGATTAAAATCTGTCAAAAGGCACAGTGAAATTCCAAATATTATTCTGGAAAAGACAAAACAAAGTCCTCAAACAAGAGCCTGCTATAGGTGGTCACTCATTCTCTGTCTTAGTGAATAGAGTGTCCTGGCATCAAATCCTTGTCCAACCGCGCTCATCCCAGTGTCAGCGCAAGTTCCTAACCATTTCACCAATGCCCCTACTTCTAAACTAAACAATAAATAAAACATAATATCCACAGACAAAACTGCATGTCAAGCAAACATTAGAAACAGCGATAAAGAAATTGAAAATGTCACAGATTTTGAACACCTTGACTTCATAATTAACAACAATGGTGGACTATACAAAAGAGACCCTAGAAATGCAGAGGATAAACAGCAAGAAGAGCTTATAGAACAACACCAGCAGATAGAAGTCAACATTTTAAGAACATGCCTTTTTCCTGTGGCATTATGTGGATGTGAATCATGGGTCAGTTCACAAAATTCAGTCCATCACTACTATACATAATGTGTATGGACTACACTTGAGTTCAAACAAACACACAAATGTCAAATTCCCTAGATGATGATCTCTACAAACATTAAGAGTCATCCACAAACAAATTAATTTGTGATTATGATTAATGAGTTCAAAGCGAGTGAGCGCCAAAATAAAAAGAAAAGACAAAAATCTGGGCATTTGAATGTAAATGTTACAGACGCAGTTTTAGAATGTCACGAAGAAAACAAATACAGACATTTGACAAGATCTATCAAAGAGAGCTGTCTCATAAACAGCAGTGTGTCTCGGAAACTGACATCTGTGGCCATTTTAACGTCACGGTGGCTGGGAGAGTACGATCATGGAAGGCTTCGTTCTTGGTAGAAGGGACACGGGTTGACCAGCGTGATGTTCAGGGGTTGAGCAATGTCATTTTCAGGCTGAAATATAAAAAGGAATCATCTCTTGACTTTGTATATGACTAACTCTGCAGTATGCACCTGATGAAACTCTGTGAAATATGCCAGGAAAACACGCTGTGCTATCTGTTGTTTATGGCTATTTTGTTTGAATTCATAAAGGGTCCATATTGCTATGAAAGAAACAAAATGTTCCCCTTCAAGTTTAACGTGAGCTTTCCGGTTGGTCAGTCAGTACAGGATCCTTTTACACGCCTTAAGACATATTGGGCACATGTTGCTAGACCCATATTTATTTAGACCAATCACATTATGGGACAGGAGTGTCTGGCCGAGTGGCTAGAATACCAGTCTTTCATTCAGGAGACCCGCATTCCAATACTCAATAAGGTGATGGTTTGTTTTCTATCATGGGAAAAAAGAAAACCCTAACCTGCACAGATCATGATGACTGTCTAATCATGCAGACGTGAATCCTCAGTGTCTAGCTACTATACTTGATCAGCATGTACATTATAGGAAATAAGTTGACACAGTGAGAGATGGAGCAGTTGTAATCATGTGATTATCAGTACCATTGTGATTCCAACAGGGTAAGTAAAACTGCACATTTATGATTTATGTTTTTATTCAATCTGTACACATTCCAGGATGTTCAGTGGAATGACATTGATTACATGGAAAGCCACAGAGACTGGACCTATGACAAGAGCAGATACGGTGATTTGCCGAGCATTGTGTCTGATTTGCATAAGAACAATCAGAGATACATTATCATGGCTGTATGTATGTTTATGGATTAATTTGTTTATGGAAGACTCTTAATGTTTATACAGATCATCATCTAGGGAATTTGACATTTGTGTGTTTGTTTAGATCATCCCTCACATACTGTTGTGTGTTTGTTTAGATCATCCCTCACATACTGTTGTGTGTTTGTTTAGATCATCCCTCACATACTGTTGTGTGTTTGTATAGATCATCACTCACATAATGTTGTGGGTTTGCATAGAACAACCCTCACATAATGTTGAAGGTTTGTATAGAACATCCCTCACATACTGTTGTAGGTTTGTATAGAACATCCCTCACATACTGTTGTGAGTTTGTATAGAACATCCCTCACATAATGTTGTGGGTTTGTATAGAACATCCCTCACATACTGTTGTAGGTTTGTATAGAACATCCCTCACATACTGTTGTGGGTTTATATAGAACATCCCTCACATAATGTTGTGAGTTTATATAGAACATCCCTCACATAATGTTGTGAGTTTATATAGAACATCCCTCACATACTGTTGTAGGTTTGTATAGAACATCCCTCACATACTGTTGTAGGTTTATATAGAACATCCCTCACATACTGTTGTAGGTTTGTATAGAACATCCCTCACATACTGTTGTAGGTTTGTATAGAACATCCCTCACATACTGTTGTAGGTTTGTATAGAACATCCCTCACATACTGTTGTAGGTTTATATAGAACATCCCTCACATACTGTTGTAGGTTTATATAGAACATCCCTCACATACAGTTGTAGGTTTGTATAGAACATCCCTCACATACTGTTGTAGATTTATATAGAACATCCCTCATATACTGTTGTAGGTTTGTATAGAACATCCCTCACATAATGTTGTGAGTTTGAATAGAACATCACTCACATACTGTTGTGAGTTTGTATAGAACATCCCTCTCTTAATGTTGTAGGTTTGTATAGACATTCTATTGAAAGATTACAATATCCACCTCTGGCTCATGCTTTACTGGTTTCGCTTCATGACCTGGACTGTTTGGATATTTACAAAATAAGACAAGTGTGGTGCACTCCCTTCTGATCCTGGGCTGGTGGATCAGACGCATTGCCTTCTTGAACATGGGTGAACAACAATAGCCAGACATGTGTTCACATTATAAATCCCTTGACTGTGGACATTGAACAGAGCAAGCTGAAAAGTCAGTCTCCAGGTTAAAAATTAGTTGCATATCCTTTATAGGACATCACAGTCAGCACACTAGTATTTTTGGCTGTTTTTGATTCCTTAGCAAGTTTTCGTTCAGTAGTTTGCCATTGATTTCTGAACGACTGGCACTCATACCATTGTGTGAAATCCAAGGCTAGGTGGCCTGCTTCCAAATCGCCTGCAGCTGTGTTTCTCGGTATGTGGGATAACAAATTGCATCTGTAACCCCTTTGCCACAGAGTCGGTAGTCTCCAGAATTGCATCTGTAACCCCTTTTCCACAGAGTCGGTAGTCTCCAGATAAAAGTCAAATTTCACCAATTGCGGTCAAATAGTTGTTGAGTAATAGTATTTTAAATAGTGGCAAGAATTTTTCTAGAATGCATGATCAGTGTTGGGGACTCATTAAAGATGTTCTTCAATGTGGAGATGGCACTTGATGATGATGGTAGCAAGACAGTTGTTAGATAGTTAATAAGAGTTGAGTTGAGTTGAGTTGAGCTAAGAACCGACATCACTGCACTCAGGACATTCCCATACGCACTCTGTCCCCTCATTCAACAACCAGCGAAGAGTTACACTACTAATTATTCCCACCGCTATCTGATTGAAAGTTCTGGTCTTCCTTCTCAGTTTTGAGATTCTTCCAGAACCCCTGCCGATCCCCCACAATCTCATTCTTTCCACATGAGGTTTCTCAATCTGTTCCCCCACCTTCTCCAACATACGAGGATCTATCAGACTTATATGTAGCAAGCCCTTTACAGAGTCTCATTCTTATACAGCCTGCCAGAAAGGATCTTGATCCTTCACTATTTCTCCTGACATGTACATTTTTATTCCCAGCGTGACTTTAATGTCGTGAATCCTCTGTTGTTTTGGTTGAATCCTGCCTCTTCTTCCAGGAATAATGCCTTCCATTGTTTTTCTTTCTAAGACCGATGTGGCTGCGTTCATGTGGCCAAAGTATTTCAGCTTCTGAGACATTATGCTGTTTATGAGTCAGATTTCTTCAGTGTCCAGAGTTAATAAAATGTCAGTATTTTTTTTGTTTTTGTTTATTGATCCATGGTATTCTAAGAATTTTTCTATAATATTTAAGTTCAAACGTGTCAAGTTTTCTTCTGTAGTATTTGTGAAATGCTCCTTGAGTGACATCTTTGTGTTGTCACCAGAAAGATGCATGTTCTCAACGTGTTTACTTTTATTTCCATGTTAATGTTGTGCCATAGAGTCTTAATGCTGTTAGACCTCTGCATTGCTGGGTTAGTCTCCATTTGACTTCTTTTGAATAGTTCCCAGGTGTTCAAGTATATCAGACTGGGACATTAACATGTTTGTTTAAAAAATGATGTAGATACACTTGTGGCAAAAAGTCTGCAAGCCTGGATAAGAAGAAAACCTGAACTTGTTTCTGAAACAAAAAAAGAAATCATAATAAAACAAATTAAAAAAACTGAGTAGTTAAAGATAAATCTGAATCTTCTGTCACATCCTCATGAGCTGGGATGAGTTCCCTGCAAGCTCATTTAGTTCATACCAGCATTATTACCGATTAAAGAAGCAGTCACAAAGAGCAAACCAGTACAAAAATGAGATAACTGACTGCCAAATAATCTGCAGCAAATATCAGTACTCAAAACTTGTCAACTTCTGTCCATCTTACAAGATAGTTAGTTAGTTAGTCGACAGATCATCCTCATTGCACATCGAACCATTCAATCCATAAGTGCTCGGATCCCCTCTTCAGCAAATCCTACAGCGTGTAGCGGCTAACGTTACCAGCTCTGTGTTGGTTTATCAATCTTCTTTGGCTTCCTGCGTAGTGTTCTTGTTTGACCACCCTCTTTTAATTTGCTGTTCTCGCAGTCTGGCCATGGTTGTAGATTCACAGTCATCACTTTGTTCTTGCAAAAGTCTTACTTCTCGTAGAGCATTCAGAATGTCAGCCTGGTTCATGGCGCGTCCGCCCTCCACAGTAGCCTTACCTGCGAGCTTGTCAGCCTGCTCATTTCCTTGTACTCCCGCATGCCCTGGCACAAAGATGAAACTAATATTTGCCAGCCAAGACCGCTCCAGAGACAGCAACCATTCTCTTCAGATCCACCCCATCTCTATCCTCTTGAGCATGCTCATTGAGTCGCTAAGGAAACACGCCCTAGTGAATGTCTGTGTCTCGAGCCATGTTATTGCTTTACTTACTGCCATGACTTCCATAGTCAGGCTACTTGTGGTCTCAGCAAAAGCACCAGAGTCCTCCTTCACAATTCTCCCTCCGGCCTGAGCCGTAAAGGCCCATGAGCTTCTCACATGTCGGACGACCTGACCCATCTGTGTAGATGACAGCATCACCGTCTAGCGAATTCTCGAAAATCAACGCTTGTACTTCAGCCTCCACAGCAGCCGGATTTTCTTGTCTGCATTTTCTATCTAGTTGGATGCAAACTGAAAAGGATGTGCAGAAATCTGTTGGCACTTGTACCCACTCCTCGCCAGGTTCTAAGTCCTCAAGTGAACACACCTGTTGAAGAATGTCTTCGGCTTGACCCATCCACGACCGTCCTCTTTTTAACCTGCTGCCCTTCACCTTCATAATTTCACTATGCAGTGGATGTTGTGTGTTTGCGTTAACTCTGAGGTGGGCGCGTGCTCTGCAAACTTGTATTCTGTCTTCAATGGTTGGAAAATCAAGAAGGTAGTGCATTGCCCTGCATGCTGTATCTCTTGTACATCCAAGAATAATGCGCATAGCTTCATCCTGTATCCTTTCCATCCTTTCTATCTGCTTACGGCTGAGAGTCAGGATTGCCATCGCGTACTCAAAAACAGACATGACCAGCCCCTAGTACAGAAGACATAGATGGCACTGCTCACAGTTTGCTACCGCCATCACTTGCATCGCAGCCAAATCCCGCTTGGCTTTTGTTATCACCTGGTCTATGTGCTCATTATAAGCAAGGCTTCGATCAAACCGTATCCCCAGGTAATTCATTGCCTGCGTTCTTTCCACCGTCTCTGAACACAGCTTTACAGTCGGTGTTGGAGTGTTGACAATATGATTATTCAACGAGAACCAAATACTGTTGCCTTTGTTGGGTTGACCATTGTCCCAGCTTCAACACACCAAGTACTTATGCGATTGAGTTCGGTTTGTAGTTCCACAGCAACCTGATCTCTATCCTTACCCTGACGATACACTAAAACATCATCGGCATATGACAATGTCCTACCAGGTCCAGTGATCTGCTCACTGGTGATTCTCACTGTGTAGGCGTTGAACAGCACTGAAGATAATGGTGATCTCTGTGGTAGGCCAGGATATATTGTTGTTGGTTCCGAAGTCCAACTGTCACATCTAAAAACTACTTTCCATTGGAAGAGGGCTGCAGCGATCCAACTAAGGAGGAATGGACTTATTTTGAGTTCAAGAAGCTGAAGCATTAAAAAATCCAATGGTACTCTGTTGTACGCGTCCTCAAGACCAATCGCTGCAGCAATGGTTTCAATGCCTGAGTGGAAACCTTCATAGACATCATGGGCAAAAACTGCTGCATTGGTCCAGGTTTCTCTTTTTGGATGGTACCCATCCAGGGTATGTGGGAAAACACCTTGCCTCTCTAGCTGGCTTGATATTTTCCTGGCAATTAACTTCTCCAGCAGCTTGCCTATTGTATTCTGCATGGTTATAACTCGATATCCCTGAATTTTTGTGTGGTCTTTGCCAGGCTTTGGCAAGGGAATCAGATAGCTGTGTAACCACTCCTCCTTGATGCTAGCACTCCCTATACTGTTGTTGTACATGTCTGCTAGTTTCTCTAGCTCGTTGTCGGTACACCTATTGATGTCGTCGTATCTTATGCCATCAGGCCCTGGAGCGCTGTTTTTTGATCGTCGAAGCACAGCCTTGATTTCTTTCACTGTCACTGTGTCTTCATCCGAAGTGTTCTGGGCCTTGCACCTGTCTGAGGTGACCTCCTTGGCAAGATTTCGGCCTCCCATGTCTGTCTGGTTGCTCTGCTCTAGATAGCGTTCAAAGAGGGCTTTGCCCTTGTCCTCGTCAGTCCTCTGCCAGATGAGGTCAGCACCTTGGAAGTCAGAAATGCTCTTATTCTTGACTACCCCACTCATGCTTTTATGTAGTCACCAGAATAATTTCAGTGACTTGTCTGTGCTTACTCTTTGACACACCTCTGCCCATTTTTCACTTTTAACCACCTTGACCAGTTTTTTTAAATAGCTTACTTTTGTGTGCATCTCTCTTTCTAAGTGCATGCAGGGACTAGGATGGCCAGCTCTGTTCTTCTTGGCATTTTGCCATCTCCTTACAGCACTACGCTTATCCACCCAAGCCTTCTCCACCTCGAAATTCCACCAAGGTGGCTGCTCCCAGCTTTTTTCCTGCCCTGAAGCTTTCTGCGCTTGTCACGTCTTATTTTACTCACCACATCTTGCCCTGTACTGTCATACTGGAAAGTCTTGACCGTTAGCTTGTGCTGCCTGGTTCTGCCTTTCTCCACCAATATGCTGCAAGGGTGGTGGTCGCTGCCGTGGTGTCCTAGGACACCCCATCTACACACTGTAGTGAGTGAAGGAGAAACCAGCGCCAGATCAATAGCACTGTCCTCATCGCCTGGACGGCTTGCTGACCTGCTGACACAGCCACTGTTGATACAAACCAGGTCAATGGTTTCAGTTGCAGTCTCGAGCTCCTCCCCTGTGTGTTGGAGGAAATGTTTCCCCATGGTCTGCCTTTAGCGTTGAAATCGCCACAGAAAATAACATTTCTCTCGTGACCTAATATGTCACTTAAACACTGCCACTTCTGGGAATCCATACTCGTGTTGCGGGCGTAAACATTCACCAACACGAATGGTAGATTGGATTGAACTCTTAACGCCTGTATTTGTATATCGTCACTGTCCCAACTGGACATGTCTAGCTCTGATGCCATCATGCTGTCGCTAATGAGAATCGCCATTCCCAAATGTCATCTGTTGTAGAAACATTTGAAGCCGGCAATTCGGAGTAGCTGATCACCCAGTCTCATCTCCTGGAGTGCTACAATGTCATTCCTGTAAACCAGGGTTTCTAGAATAGGGCCCTGTTGTTTTACACTGGCGCAGTTCCAATACAGAATACGGATATTCCTGAGTCCCAGACAGTCACACTTGAGTCTAAAATGCCTTAAACCACCACGCTTACCTTGTTGTTTGCGTCCTGCCCGGCGCCCCCTCGCCGGGTTAGGTTGACTGCCGGCTGCTCGGAGAACACACGTTGTTCTGCCATGGTTGAAAACACCGAAAACCACAGAAGCACACACGCTGTGAAAAATTCACTCAAGGATTGCTTCACTCAATGCACGAAAATCCGTAGCATCGGCACAGATCTTGAGTAGAATCTCATGGTTTTACATCCTGGCACACAAATTACATGCAAGAGATGAATAAATCCATCTCCTACACGAAAAAGTTAACGATCACAAAACAACACAACCAGTCCGTCGCCATCTTGAAACCGCCCATCTGACAAGATTTAACAAGCCAATCATTTCAGGTGAACCTGTACCAGGTCAGAGCTACTTTCATACTAGCCTTTCATAATCTTCTTGACTTTTGTCATGTCACCTTTTGAAATCATTATTGAGATGATATTACATTATTAACTCATATGGATTTGAGGCTATATTTTGCTTAATTTTGTTTCATTTCATTTTGTCCTGGTTATATTTTAAATACACAATGTACAAAGAATACCATGGACAGCCAGAAAGACCAATGAACAAGTCCTTCAAGAAACAAATGTAGATCGTAAACTGATTAGAGACATTAGACGTAGACAGTCACAATTTTTTGGGTTTGTTATGAGAAGAAATAATTTGAAGAACTTGGTGACAACTGGTAAGATTGAGGGGAACAGACCAAGGGGAAGACCTAGAAGCAAGTACCTGGATGGCTTGTCCTTGTGGCATGGTCGAGACAGCTGATCCATGAATCTGGTGATCGAGTGAGATGGCAGAACATGACCGCCCACGCTTACCGGCATGGCACATGATGGATGGATATTTAAATATATGCTTCTTATTACCGATGTGTAATATCATAACTCAGAATAAAACTTACTGGAAATAATTGACTCTTAAATGCTATATTAACACTCAAAAAGAAAGAAAAATTATACAAAAATAACCCCAAAGTTTACTCTCTCAATTTAAAATACACTGATGTACTACAGATAAAAAACAAAGTATTAATACATGTTAGCATTTCACTTGACATATGCTCCCCAACAGGACCCAGCTATTTCAAGTGAGCAGCCGGCAGGCAGCTATCCTCCATACGATGACGGTGTCCAGATGGATGTGTTTGTCAAGAATGATGCAGGCGGTATTTTAGTTGGCAGGGTAATGTACGATTTCATCAGAAGTTTACAATGCTGATTCTCATTGATGCTTTAAAAGTCATGAATTTTCAATGATAATTCTGTGTAATGGTTTGAGAGTCATGAGTTTACAATATTGATTCTCTGTTGGGCTGTAAAAGTTTATGTAAAAGTTAATCTAAGAACTGCTGCAAAAAAGATAGTAGAATAAATAATGTGAAAACCAGACATATTTAGGTAAGTGCAAATATTTGCACACCGAAAATTGTTTGGTCTTTTATACTGTATTCTTTTCTCCGTTTGTTTTTACATTTCCATCTGTTTCTTTAGTGGTGTGGGTTCTAGAGAAAAGACTTGCTGGTGATATTAACAGTGTTTTCTCAATGTTTTATTGATTTGATTATATTTGATTTGTTTAGTTCCTCTATGAGCTATTCTGTACATTATTTTAATGGTTTACCCTAGTTTTCTTAATTTTCAGTTATTAATGTGTGTGTTTTTAATTTATTCAGTTATTTTACAGTTATTAATGTGTTTGATTTTAATTTATTCAATTATTTTACTGTTATTAATGCATCATATTTTCAGCAGTGAAAAGATAATTAGGTACCAGACAATAAATATATGGACAAATATCAATTCACCAACACACAAAATGAGAGTTTTTAAGAAACAGTATTATCTACCGCTGTCGGCAAGCAATTTGAAGAATAATAATATATACATGCCCATCTCCTTGGCGTAGGAGTTAACATCTTTCACTGTAATCCTGTATATTCTCTTGAGTAACACAGCTGCGCGAGAATCGGCAGCGGTTCGTGCCACGCTGGTAACTTACAGGGGTATGTGAGCCGGTCGCTCATAAAGCAATGGCAAACTACTGAGCATAATCTTGCCTAGTACATCAACAGCAGCTGAAAAATGCTGGTGTTGACTGCAACGTCCTGTAAGGGATGTGCAACATAAAAAAAAAAAAATAAATAAATATATATATATATACACATTCATTAATAGAAGAGAGGGTGGTCAAGAAGTCACAGTGTCTGCCTCACACATCATGGGAGGAGCAGTCAAACCTCATGTCTTTGTTTTTAAAAAAAAATTTATAGTCATTACACCATGCGACAACTTCTTGGACAAGCAGCCAGGAAAATAGTTGAAGCACATGAACAATTGTATGGATGGGTAATAAACAAACATTACGTCACTTCTGTCATTTAGGATCATCACGCAGCAGGTGCTTTGCAGGGTGTCACTCTCATCTCTCATTATGGCGCCCCCCCCCCCCCAAATGGTTTCTCGATTTCTTGCCAGGTCTTCCACCTCATGCACCCACATTCCCAAAGTGTCTGCAATGTCCTGTGTCCATCTTCGTGCTGGTTTTCCTCTGCCTCTTGTCATGTCACCTTTTGTTTTGTTTAAGTTCAGAAAAAGTTTTTGATTGTCACTGTATCTCATGATAAACAAGAATTACGCTTCTAATCCTTAAGCACTATTTGAGAGGAGTACCATATCACTTGCATATCTAAATTCTGGAATTAAATATTATTAATTACAAATGGATCAAAATCAATGGTCATTTAGGATATCACCATATAAATACATGTGAGCTGCTCATGTGTTAAATAATTAAAGAATTGTTTTTCTTTAAGGTCTGGCCAGGGAACACAGCATTTCCAGATTTTTTTCACCCTCGAGCTGTTGATTATTGGTACAAGCAAGCCAAGGCATTTCATGATAATATACCATATGATGGATTGTGGATTGTATGTAAACTTTATTGTTATCCAGGCTATTAATTAGAATCTGTAATGTGATAGATTTTGATTAGCAGTTAAAATAACTGCTAGTACAGAGTTAAAGTAACAGCTTGGAGACAGTTAAAGTGATAGCTGGGGCAGAGTTAAAATAACAGCTACGAGAGAATTAAAGAAATGGCTAGGAGAGAGTTAAAATAACAGCTAGGTGAGAATTAAAATAACAGCTACGAGAAAGTTAAAGAAATGGCTAGGAGAGAGCTAAAGTAACAGCTAGGATAGAGTTAAAGTAACAGCTAGGAGAAAGCTAAAGTAACAGCTAGGAGAGAGTTAAATTAACAGCTAGGAGAGAGTTAAAGTAATGGCTGGGATAGAGTTAAAGTAACTGCTAGGAGAGAGTTAAAGTTACACTAGGATAAAGTTAAAGTTACACTAGGATGGAGTTAAAGTTACACTAGGATAGAGTTAAAGTTACACTAGGATATAGTTAAAGTTACACCAGGATAGAGTTAAAGTAACAGCCAGGACTGAGTTAAAGTAACAGCTAGGATAAACTTTAGTAACAGCTATGTGTACTTATACATTTGGTCCCCAAAGGTGAATGGTATTACATTTGATCCCCAAAGGTGAATGCTCCTACATTTGATCCCCAAAGGTGAATGCTCCTACATTTAAACCCCAAAGGTGAATTATCCTACATTTGATCCCCAAAGGTGAATGCTCCTACATTTGATCCCCAAAGGTGAATGTTCCTACATTTAATCCCCAGAGATGAATACTCCTACTTTTGATTCCCAAAGATGAATACTCCTACTTTTGATTCCCAAAGGTAAATGATTTCTAACTAGGATAGCTTAGGGGCTGACTCACCTCTATAAAATGGGTACCAAAGATATTGACAATTAAAGGCAGGCAGTGCAGTACTGGTCACTCTAGGACACATCTGTCTTTCACAGAAAACAAGGGTTCCGTCGCCCTGCTACTGAGTGAGTGCGTGGGCGACACTGTGAGCTGTGAAATTCGCGGGGAATGCTTTTACTTTTACATCTGTCCTGTACAGTGACCTGCATGTTCAGAATAATGGCTACCGGCTGTTGCTGAATTGACTGATTTGCCTTTTTGGTTCACGAGTGCATTTTTCTGGAGACTCCCAGGGAGTCGGCGCTGAAGCTGTGGAGTTTTTGCTTTATGCAACACTTTTGGCAGGTCGCCCTGCAGTAAAAGACCGAGCCATGTGAGAAAACCCGGGTCAATGAGGTCTTTCTGGTGACTGCCGAGTCCATCGGCGATGAACTGTGGTTTTCGTGGATTAATTTTGTGTTGGCATTCTGGCGGCGGCATTATGCACAGTGTACCTGTGCGGGCTGTTGGATTGCTGAGACTCCTGCCTATTCCACTTTTCACATTGGACAGTGGGGAGCATTTTGTGTGATATTCACTGGCACAGGAACGGAGCATAATGGGGACGACCTGTTGCCGTGAAATTGGAACCTCGACTAACTAACTAACTAACTAAGAAAACATGGGCTTAAGCACCATAACCCCATAATCTTTTGTGCAACATATAACTGGTTTTGTTACTTAAAATATACATTCTCTGAAGAAACAACACATGTTAATATCAAATAGCAAATATTACTGAGCTGCAGAAATAATAACAACGCATGTGTGTCTTGTAGCACTATATGGCCCTGAAACATGCACTCTAACCAGAAAGGATTTTAAAAACTTGGAATCATTTTAGATAGGGTGTTATTTCAGATAGCAAAGAGTGAGCTAGACAGAAAAGAGATCAAATGAACAGAGAGTGAGTAGGCAGAATGAAAAATGATCAAATGAAAAGTGATTTTTCAAGAAATAAGGGAAAAGCAGATAACTATTGAAAGGTATAAGAGAAGAAAGCTATCTTAGTTGGTTACAGTATGACATACAAAGATCTATTATTGAAAACTAAATCTAGAGGAAAAGAAAAAAAAAAGGATATTTACAAAAACAGTACATGGTACGGACATACACATACACTGGGGTTCAGACTTGAAGAGCTAAAGAGAATTATGGAGAATCAAGCACAGTGGAACCATATAATCGGATGACTTCAACATCAATCGACTGATTAATCTGATGATGATTATGCTTGCATTAATCCATAAGTGTGTTTGCAGAAGTAAAACTCAACCGGAAAATGAAAGGAACATTATTTTTCGGAATATTGAAAAATATTTTGCATTGTATTATTTTAAATTGTTTATTATCAGGACATCAAATTGTTTATAAACAGGACATGAACGAGCCTTCAAACTTTGTGGACGGGTCCATCTCTGGGTGTACTAGTAATGAATTGGACAATCCACCTTTTACTCCAGCTAGTAAGAACATTGTAACTGTTGTGTTACTTTGGTTTTACCTATGTTAATTTAATATTGCTTGTTACTTTGGTATAATTTGTGTTACTGGTGTTACTTTGATGTAGCTTGAGTCACTTTTATGTGGCTTGTATTACCTTGGTGTTATTTTTGTGTTACTTTCATGCTACTTGTGTTACTTTGATGTTACTTTGGTGTTACTTTGATGTTAATTGTTTTACTTTAGTGTTACTTTGATGTTACATATGTTACTTTGGTGTTACTTTGATGTTACTTGTGTTACTTTAGTGTTGCATGTGTTACTTTGATGTTACTTGTGTCACTGTGGTGTTACATTGGTGTTGCATGTGTTACTTTGATGTGTCTTGTATTATTTTGGTATTGCTTGTGTTGCTTTGATATTGCTCATGTTTTCATCTGAGATATGAGTTCTACCTATAACTTTTATGTTACTTCTTTAATTAGCCCTAAATGGCCCTTTCTAACTAGCTTATGTTAATTCCCTGATTCTTGTTTTTGTTTGTTTCTTATAGTTTGTTTCTTTCAAAACTTACACTGTTTTTTAGTCCTTTTTAAAATGCTGACCCATTTTAACCCTCTATCACGACCCCTGCAATTATTATTTCAGATAAGGAACTTGTTTGTTGATCTCTTTGGGACAGTTATGATTTCCAAAGAATTCTTCCCATCTTCTTTATATGAACTTATAGGGTGGTACTTGTTTTGGTCCATTTTGCACTCATATATTTCTTCCACAGTGTTCTTGCTACTTCTATTTTTGAATATACAAATTTTCACTAACATACAATTGCTATTTTACTGCAAGTGTGTACTCTAGTATATACCACCATTATCATCATATGCCTTGAAGGCAGTCGTGTGCAGACATGTTTCGCCATCTCATACAATCACAAGTCTTGAATCAGGTCTGTGTTCTTGTCCCAGATTTGCCATGTGACCAAACCATTTACATATTTATCTCTTTGTTTACCCCTTGCTTTCCCCCCATCAAGTTTGTCATTTGTCTCACTGAGTTTTCAAGTTTATGTCACGTCATAACACCCCCCAAAATCTGGACTGTCTACATCTAATTTCTATATTCAATTTACAGTTTTCATCTATTTTTATATGAACTGCCTCATTTGTTTTTCCATCCATGATAAAAGTTAGTAGCATGACCTTTACAGGATGTCACCAGCAAACTCAACATTTTTTGGCAATGGTAATTTTTGCATTTTTCTCAGAAACTACATGTCTGTTTTCATGAGATATTTTTCATCTTGACTCTTATTGCCCAAGTTTAACGTACATAAAACAGTTAAGGTTATACAAGTTCTACATAGCACTCTCCTTCTAACTGTTTCATTGACAGCTTTTTATTATTGCAAAAGATTATTTTTGCCATGGTACTTCTTGTTCTCTTCAAAGCATTTTCTATTAGATGTTATGGCAGTTCCAAGACAGTTATCCTGTTTAAGATGTTTCTCATTTACAAGGGTGTTACATTGTGGTATTATCTTCTTTTTGAAAATAATCTCTGATTATTTAAACAGTTCAATTCTAACCTTAGATGCTTAATGTGTAAAATAACTGAGTCCACTAAACAGGGATTTTCATTCTTGTGATATATTTCTTGAACTTGCTTCTTAGTTTGTTTTGACTATCTTTAACATGTTTTTCACTGTCTGATGTTCATTCTCTTGGTTCATATATTCTGTTAGTGGTTTCCTTTATTGTTCATATTTTTGCAACTCCATTAAATAATGTTGTTTCACTAATTGTCATATTCTTCTTCTGCCCCATTATGCCCTTTTGGGGCAGAGACACTCAGCCAACTTATGCCATGCTGTCCTATCTCTTGCTATCTCCTGCAGCTTACACCATGTCATTCCCATGTAATTCCATCTCTGTATCCTAGTTCTTTTCTGTGAATGTTTTTAGGTCTTCCATCTTGTTCATTTACCCTGTGGATTCCATTGAAAGGACTTGTCTAGCTATACTGCTCTCAGGTTTTCTCAGTGTGTTTCCTGTGCAGTGCCTTCCCCCACTTCTTGATTCACTTGGAATCTGCCTAGTTCTCTCCTTAGGCTCGTATTATTCTTCTTCAATAGGAAGTTACTTAACTGCATTATTTGTTTCTTACCCATGCCCTGGCAACATGAGCTTTCAAGGCCAGCTCAGAAGCCGTTTATTTGCCTGTTGCTTTCATGTTTCCACGTCAAATGCTTGTTTTATCATTGTGTAATATTTGAATAATATGAATGTAAAAGATGATGTGCAGAAGCTGGCCTGCTAGCCCGGTGGCCATGAGTTTGAATCCACATCAGGCCAGATGTTTACAAACTGACCGGGGCTGCCTGGTCGACCAAGCCTAAAACAAGTGTCAGGAAATGTCCTGGGACATAAAGGTGGCCGGAGTGACACTGACCATATCAGCCACCCAGTGCTGGTTAGTCTACACAAGATGGGTCCAGCACCATATGCCCAACACATCTTCAGTGTGTGAAAGAGTTCTTGACGTTTTAAATTTGTATGTGCAGGTTTTAATATTATGTGTCTCATAAACAATAAAGCTTTAATATATATGTGTCTCATAAACGATAAAGCTTTAACTACGTATGTGTTTTGTGAACAATAAAGCTTTAATACGTATGTGTTTTGTGAACAATAAATCTTCAATACTTATGTGTCTCATAAACAATAACACATTAATATGTATGTATTTCATAAACAGTAAAGCTTTAATATGTATGTATGTCATAAACAATAAAGCTTTAATACATATGTATTTCATAAACAATAAAGCTTTAATACGTCATCATTGGCACCTTGCCATCTTGACAGATGATAGTTTGTGCTTTAAAAAGGCATAATAACTTTTACCTATGGCGGTAGTGCATGTGACTGATAAGGCCAATTTGCGCTGTAAATGTCCGTTCACAGTGGGTGCATGTGAACATGTGGTCATTTCCACCATCATGCACCATCTTACAATCTTTAATACGTATGTATTTCATAAACAATTAAGCTTTGATATATATGTATTTCATAAACAATTAAGCATTATTACGTATGTATTTCATAAACAATTAAGCTTTAATACATTTTTGGACAGCAATTGATGGAGGGAAACTCATATCTAAAACAATCTGCCCTTCAGCCAAGCATGCAATCTCAACGCACTACAACTTGCACAACATGTACGGCTGGGCTCAGTCTAACGTGACCAGAAGGTTGGTTTACTTGGATATTTGGTTTTGTTTTATTTTGGTTGTTACAGTTGATTGGTATCATCATCATAATCATGTGCCATGCCGATTAGCATGTGCAGTCATGGTTCATGGTGTGTGGTCTTGTCGTCATTACACCATATGGCCATACCATCCAGGTGGTTCCTCTCTTTATCTCCCACTTGCTCTTTTCCCATCGTTCATTCATTCATTCAGTAGCATGTCTGTTACAGAACTTCGCTCCCAAACAACCGTCCTGAAAACCTCTCGATCTGATCCCGCGTCTGATACACCCATCTGGAGACCATCTGCCACATCCTGCACCCATCTTCTGTGGTCTTTCTCTTCTTCTCTTCCCAGACATATACCCCTTACTAATTGTTCTCTCCAAACTTTCATGACGTTTCAAGTGACCTAAAATAGTTTAATTTTCTTTGTTTTATCGTCTTTAATAGCCAACCTTCTTCAGTATTCAGGCCTTAAAATATGGATGCATTTGTCCTTTTCTTTATCCAAGATATTCTAAGAACCCGTCTGTAATCCTAGGTAAGTAAATATGTTGAGTTGTTCAAGTGTCTTTCCATTGACTATAGTTTTCCATATTGACTCCATATTATCTTTGTTGATAATCATAGCTTTTGTTTTCTTTATATTTATGTCTGAGTCATTTTTATTGCTTAGTTTTTGTATTTGGTTTACCAATTTTTGGAGATCTTGCAGTTTCAGCCAACAAAACTGCATAATCTGTGTAGCTTATGTTGTTTATTGATCTCCCATTTGTTTAAAATTAATGATTTCTAAACTAGTTAACCCTTTACAGGGCAGACGCTTGTCCGTTTTGTAGCCCTGAACGGGCAAGATTTTTTCAGGTTCTGTAAAAATTTCGGGTCGCGTTAGTAAAAACATCACAAATAAGGTGTTAGTCAACTGATTTTAGTTAAATAAACAACACAATGAAGGGAAAAGCATGCAGAATATGTTACTCACGTGATTGTTGCCGGTAATCCATATATGAACACAAATATTTACGAAATACGGCATGTTGTTTGTGATTTTCCGTCATCTATACGGCAATTTACAAACACATTTTCAGAATCATAATCACTTTCTTTAAAGTCCGACTCATGACTGCTAATGCAAAGTAACGCTTTGCACTGATATCTAGCTCCGATTAATAATCAACTTCGTGCCCTTTAATGTCATTTAAATTGAACAGAGCGAAATCTCGGCTATCACTTGAAGAATCGCCGAAATCCATTTTGAAAAACAGCGTAAAACTCCCAAAAACTATCAAAACAAGTCCATAAAAGTCTGTTCAAAGTCATTGTAGCGCGTTTACAAATGGCGGCCACGTTGTCAAGTTATCGGCGAAAGTGAAAGTAGCTGACGGAAGTGTCGGAAAGCCGAGAGATCGCGTTTTTACAATGCATAATAGTATCGGCCGGAGTCGGACGTTACGCTCGTATTTAGAGACCGGCCGGTACCGGACGCCACGCCTTGTAAAGGGTTAAACTTAACTGATTCAGTGCCAAACAAAAAGTGGGTTTGGCCCAAGCAGAAATTGATGGCAGAAAATGGGAAGTAGGGGTGTCTCACAATAATGGTCTAAATATTGTTAAAATGGTAGCAGATATATTTTATTATATAAGGGGTGTTCATTTGAAATCTGTTCGTGCCGCACCGCACTTAATTACGTACGTTAAATAGTTCTGTTTCTGACCTTTGAGAAAATGGCCGGGTTGATCCAAAATCCGTCCAAAGAAGCTCAAAGAGCGGTGATTCAGTTTCTTTCATTTGAAGGATGTCGACCAGTGGACATTCATCGAACAATGCAGGCAGCATATGGTAACATATGTGTGTCCAAGACAACAGTGATAGACTGAGCACGAATGTTTAGGAAAGGACGTCAGTTCACGACAGATCTTCGACGGCCGGGTCAAGCGCATATTGTTGCAACAGAAAACATATCGCCCAAAATTGATGCAGCAGTACACTTGAACCGTTGTCGAAGCATACGTTTGCTAGCAAAAAAATGTGATGTGTCAATTGGGACAATTCAAAAGGTCGTTTGTAAGAAACTGCAATATCCGAAGGCGTGTTCACAATGGGTACCACACATATTGACCAACCACCAAAAAGAGGAACGCATGGGAT